>CAJHNH020000739.1:92500-237908 GCA_905116865.2 Candidula unifasciata
TAACTGGCCAGGCGATGAAGGACGCCATTCAAGGTCATATACAGAATATGACGGACACAGCAAAAGGGAGGTAAGTTGTTTCCATAAATCAGTGCGTACCTAATTTATGTGTTTGTTTGGTAACTAATGTCGCATTTATCATTGTTTCGTTTTCATGATATACGTTATGAACACTGGCAAGTTCTTTTACTGATAACTAAAGCTGCAGTTTGTCATCATCATCATGGAGACCTTGGTAAAACAACCAGTGTCGACGTGCGCCAAATAAAATTGTATTTGAATTTATATGCAGTTGTGAAGCTGCTTATGTGGGCAGAACTGATCGACGCCTGGATAAACGAGTCGCTGAGCACGTTTCAGTATGGGTGGGGGAAGTCATGCCAAATTATGTTCAAAATGAGAATACCGGCCTTTTAGATCATCCCTCCTCAATAGTACACCATCTTATAAAATCTGGACACACCATATTCAAGAACAACTCATTTCAAATCCTGCACACATCAGCCAATGGCAGGAAACTAAGATATCTTGAAACTGCCGCGAGTCGTTACCACACCATGAATTCTGTTTACAGAGGGATATGGTTCTGACATTAAGGCTGCCCTGGTAAAACAGGCAATTATGTTTGATCTTCGTTTAATTTGTTCTTCAGTTTTAAAGCAGATTTACTTATCTCCTTCATTTATGTAATTGTTACTGTAACATGCACCTAAAGTGATACAGTGAAATATGACAGGCAATAAATTCTGCAGTCTGTGTCTTCTTTCTTCAAATTACATAGAATGTCAAAGCAGCTTGAGCATTGGGTATGTGGCACTAATATTACAAAATACACTTGTGACACTGTATATATATATATATATATATATATATATATATATATATATATATATATATATATATATATATATATATATATACACACACACACACACACACATAATTTGTCTACTCGTTACTCTAGCTTTACTTTTGCTTTGGTATAACTTCCAGAGCTGTGCTAAGATGTGACATATGACATTGAAACAACAGAGATTTAATGTGTGCTTGAGACGCTTGAGACAAAAAAAATAAGAACAGACAACGTTAGAAGCACACACCACAATTAGGAACCCGGTTCAAAATAGAAACAGAAGGCAACCCTATAACACACTATGATCATAACGTGACGTCTGCGGTGTAGATTTAACAGTGATCACGCCTGGTCAATTTAGTGAGAAAATCCGTTTTTAAGCTGGTACGAGTCTTTTGTTTTAAACACAGAATTTCTCACTGGGTGGTCAACAACGAGCGCCTCCATGGCAGTTTCTACGAGGACAGCACGGGAGATGCCACCATCTCCCAGCACATGTTCCAGGCTGCCCGGTCCGCTGACCCAACCGCTGACCTCTTCCTCAACGATTATGATGTGGTAGCTGGAGGTGGACACACGGCGGTAACGACCAGTTTAACCGTACCTGTCAATTATTCATGTTTGGTTTCTTTTCTAAGGAGCATGTTCGTTTCAACCGATACTAAATGTTAGTTGCGTATCCTTTACAGGACATTGCAGAACCAACCCCATCATTTTGTGGTTTTTCTTGGCAAATGTACATCCAGTAATTTGTCATTGCCTCTAGACGGTCGGCTTCTCGATACCAACGCAAGAGCTGGAATCGAACCAGATACCCCTGCATTAGGAAACGCGTTAGCAACACTGACCAACCGATATTATATTTTATAAATATATAGTTGTTGTTAACGTGGTATGGGGCAGCGAAGGTCGATCCAGCCAAAAATGGTTACCAGGATGTATGTCCTGGGGAAATAAAGACGACTGGCGTAATTCATTACCCATCTAGTGCCGATTGGTCTGTAAAATATGGGTGCTCTTCCCATTTGCCTGATGCTCCTAAAGGCGTAAAAAGGGGTTTTCACTTACTAAATAGTGGTTGTGGGTATTTTTTTTAATTTTGAAAAATTGCTGAAATAATTTGAATAAAATCGTAACAACCGAGATGAGATGTCTTACAATAGCTGCCAGGATAACAAGAAGCGATACAATTAAAACTGCTAAAGATGGGGACTGAGTGCTTATGGGGGTGTCACGAGTGCTATGATGTCGATTCTTAATTCAACATTCAAAACTAAGTGATCAGAAGAGTATTGGTATTGAAAACAGTCATACAACTCATTAGAGACACATATGATATGGTTTGACCAACTGATGAAAATGCAAGGGTACTAAACCACCAGGACATAACACAGAGTGATTTATAAACACCCGGTGACACAACGTGCCACCATGCGGATGAGGATCACTCTAGGAGAGGTCCCGGAAACAGCGTTTATCCGTTAGGTTATATTGCGGCTCCTGGCAACAACGAGGGAGGAGCTTAAAAATAACAAACAATTTCATTCCACAAGGGGATGACGGAGATTGAAGTTTATTTCTATATCCAGCTACCAGCGGATTTAATTCTACCAGATTCACAAAAGCAGCCTGTGTTTTCGTCATAGAAGTCCCATCCACTATCAGATGGTGTCGGGGTGTGTGCTCACTGGAAGGAGAAAAGGCTAGAGGTCTATCAGGTTTATTCGTAATGTTTTGACATAAATGCAATCCACAATCCACACTTTGAAACTAACAAGCTCTACGTGAGTCGGAAACAGATGTCGAAACAAATAGCTCCCTTCCCCCTCGTCGTCCAGTATTCATGTGCCAACTCAATCAAATCCTACTAGTCGTGTTCATAACTGCCCGCTTTTTACAGTTAGTATTTTACCAACTGGCTCACGACACCCTATCGACACAGCCCGATAAAGTGGTACGTACAGACAGTAGCCAGATATTTTTATAGTTTATTCTACCAACGGCCGAGATTTTAGCGTGCTGGATTCTTGTGCCCAAGACCCTGGAGCTCGATCCACGGTAAGCACTAGCTTTTTTTCCTTTGCTCTTTCAGCAATCGGTCTTCGAAACCACTGTCGAAATAAACGCGACTCGTTCTGCTGCCAGTTCGCCTACAACTGGTATCGAACCGACACTTTGTTATTACATAACGTGTTGGCAACGCCTACGACACAGACGCTGACGCAATAGCCAAGCGACCCTAAATAATCAGGTTCTTGAACCCCTCCCTGTCGTACTCAGACCTAAAAGCAGTAAATACATGCAGAAATGATAGTTTTCTACCGAATGAGGTCGCCACTATGACGGCGATCCTTCTTAGAGGCCTCTTACAAGATTTGTAGTCGGTTAGAATACTACTATAACGTTCTGGCTTCCCTCACGTACCCGATAACGTACCAGCTTCAATATATGATGTCAGTTGCCCCGGAAACTGGGAGTACAACATCTTGTAAAACAATATTAAGAAACTCTAAGGCTGCATAGGGAGTCTCCGTGGTGAAGCGGCTAGACGCTCGTCGCGGATCGGAAGGTCGTGGGTTCGCTCCCTGGCGGTACCGGACTTTTTTTCAAAAATGACCTCAGCTTCCAGGTCGAACCAGCCTTGAGTTTCGGCCGGTGTGATGCTGACCACATCACCCATCTTGTGCCGATTAGTGTTGTATCCAGAATCCATGAGTTGTTAACACTTAGGCTCGGTATTATGGATATCTAAACCTTTCGGCCATGATTCCTTTATAAATACCGTAAATCTGGGAGAAAATGTGGCTTTCCTGCCTACCTCTGGGACTGAACCCGGACCACAAGGAGTTCGTCACCCGGTCTCCGCACACTCCGGTTTAGCCAACTACGCTAGAGAGCCGGGCTGTGCCGATTAGGATATTAAATATTTAATATGCCCTTTACGCCTAAAGGAGTGGAAAAGGGTCCTTTACCACTTTTTTTTTTTTTTTTTTTTTTTTACTTTTAGAAGACTGCATAGAAAGGAAACACAGAGAACTAAAACAATTACTAATAAACTACTGTCATACATTAACTTGTGCCTGTGCAGAATAGAGGGAAATAAATGGTGCAGTAGAATAAATAATACTGAGCTGTGGGGTAGAATTAAACAAATTTCAGTGAATCAAGAGATGAAGAAAATACGCTGGCGTTGGATAGGGCACACGTAGAATAAATCTAAAAACAATATACTTAGAATGTGTTTGCACTGAAATCTACAGAAGTAGAGAAATGGAAGCAGGGAAAAAATGGAGGGCATTGAGTGAGCTGCCAGTGATAGAGATAGGACTATTTGGGGTGAGCTGGCTGCGAGCATATCATCTACTGGGGATAAAGGTTGGAAGAAGAAAATACCATCATATCCTGTTGTGTCAGCTGAGTTGAGTTGATGGGTTGAGTCCAGAATTAACATCTCAGCACTCAGGGCATTCCCACGCGTCTCCGTCCTTATCTTCAGCAGCCAGCGCAGAGTTCCAATACTGGTGGTAAAGGTCACAATCTGGGTATATATCCGTTTTGCCTTTCTTCTGAGTGTAGTGAGCCGGCTAGACCCTCTGGTTACACCCGTGTGCCTCATTCTCTCCAATCTATAATAATCTTTTCTGATGCGTGTTCCAAAAGGGCCTTGACCACATCTGCCTTGTCATGTATTAATTCACCACCCAGTTTTGCAGATCCAGCTAATCCGTCTGCCTGTTCATTACCCACTACGCCGACATTGCCTGGAGAAAAGATCCAAAGTATGCTCACTACCCGTGACCTTCCCAGTGAAGCTTGCCGCTCTGCTCGAAGTATCCCTGTCTTAACCTTTCTCAGCATTCTTTCGGAGTCTGTTACAATTACGACACGTGTATGCATCTTGTTCTTTAGCCACCGGAGAGCTTCAGTTACAGCTTACATACCTATTATCATGTTAGATGTTCTGGTGTCGTTTCCTAAACTGTCTTGCAATAACAAATTTTCCATTGGCTTTCGCTACGAACACCCAGGTACTTCTCATTCCTCTCAACACCGAACCAACTGCATAGATAATCAGATCTGTTGTGCCATTTTATATATATATATATTTACGGAAGGAAAACAGTCCAGCACCTTTGGCATCTCCCATCAATGTTCGTTTTAGGGTTTCCTTTGAACATCCTTGATTCCTCAATCTTAGTGCATGTTTAATGATATTTTGCTCGTATCTTCACAGGATGTTCCATGCAGGACCATTTTCTTTGTCTAATAAAAGTTGTTACTAGTGGTTGCCTGGATATTTATCTTATTTCTTCACCCCGCTTGATTTTCTCCTATTTCAACTATAAATATTGCACAATTAATAATCAGTGGAAATGCCTCCACAGCAATATCTGGAGCAAATTATGACATTCAAAAATGCCAACGTGGGATTAAAAGGTGCCGGTGTGGAGAGCCACTTTGACGACCTGGTGGAGCCTGATGTAACTTTAGTCAAGGTATTATGTGTTGGCTGTCGCCTGTATCTGTCAGTGATCACATCTGTTTTCTTTGTCTTTACAAACTGATTTGCATATTATTAAGTGTCTGCCCGTTTCTTCCGTGCACCTTTTCTTCCATTCAATGTTTTTCCTATCCATATTAATGTCTTCTATCCACATATAATGTCTCCCATTCATGCATCATTTCTTACATATGTACATCCTTTCATCTGCCAGTACAATTTTACCCCTTTTCATTGCATCTTTTCATCCATTCATTGCATCTTTTCATTCATTCATTGCATCCATTCTTTGCATCTTTTCATCCATTCATTGCTTTTCATCCATTCAGTGCATCTTTTCATCCATTCATTGCATCTTTTCATTCATTCATTGCATCCATTCGTGCATCTTTTCATCCATTCATTGCATCTTTTCATCCATTCATTGCATCTTGTCATCCACTCATTGCCTTTTTTCTTATCCACTCATTGCATCTTTTCATCCATTCATTGCATCTTTTCATCCCCTCATTGCATGTTTTCTTCAACTCATTGCATATTTTTATCCACTCATTGCATTTTTTCATCCACTCATTGCATTTTTTCATCCACTCATTGCATCTTTTCATCCACTCGTTGAATCTTTTCATCCACTCATTGCATCTTGTCATCCATTAATGCATCATTTAAACTATGAGCATGCATTTAATTATATATTTCTCATTATCATCATTATCCCGTAGCTGCCGTAGCACTACGTGTCGCTGGGTCATCAGTTTCTGTTGACTGTCTGATCAGCTCTCTCCACCTTTGGCGGTCAGTTGCGATGGATTTCATGGCTGCACGCCTAAGGCATGTCCAGTCAGTCAGGTTCTGTAACCAGGTCTTTCTTGGTCTGCCTCTTCTACTCTTTACCTTTACTGAACCCTGCAGTATTGTTTTTGAGAGATTGTTAAATCTTATTACATGTCCACGCCATTGCATTTTTAGCCTTTTCACTGTAGTTAAAAGAGGTTCATAGTTGCCAGTGTGCTGTATAGTTTTCTGACGAACCTCTTCGTTTGTAATATGGTTTCTGTATGATAAGCCAATAATTTTTCGGAAACATCGCATTTCTAATGCTTGTATCTTTCTTCCAAATGCATCTGTTAAGGTCCACATTTCACAACCATATGCGAATGTAATAATAGATAGTGCTCATATATATATATATAATTTTATTATTAACTTGTGTTTATCCCTAGTCTGTTTAATGTTATGTTTGTTGTCATAATTGTAAAAGTTATTTTATTATTAGCCTATTGTTGTTGTTAGTGACCTTTCTAAACCCAATATCTCAAGATAAATGGGCGCTGTTTGTTGCAGGCTCGTCTCGATCGACTTGGACAGGCAGGTGTTCCACTATGGATCTCTGAACTTAGTTTGTCCTCACATAACGAGAGTCTCAAAGCAGATTGGTAAGATATGCCAAATATAAATATGCCAAATATAACATCATACATTGTAAATAGAAAAGCTTAAACTATTTGATAACAAGGCGAGAAAATTATTATATTTTTAAAGGAGCATACAATTTAACCCCCCCACCCCCCCCCCCCCCCCCGCCCTAAATAATTATAGTTAAAATGCAACCAAAGCAGAAACAAACAGGCTTGATTTCCGACATGGTAACTATGGCTTCAATTCTTTTGTTGTCTAGTGTGTGCTTAGATCTTTCTACTTCTTACTATGACTGCTGATTTTTAAAAAAAAAGGTGACCATACTATTTTAATCTGAAAAGGGGACATCCCTCTGATATTTTAAGCTCAAAACGGGACATCCAAAGCAGCAGCCTCCCCCCCCCCCCCTTTTTCCCACCCCAACCACACACAAATTATTGAATTTATAATTTGTATTCCTTAACGTTATTATTACTTTTATTATTGTTGTTGTTACTACTACTACTACTACTACTACTACTACTACTACTACTACTACTACTACTACTACTACTACTACTACTATTACTACTACTACTACTACTACTACTACTACTACTACTATTACTGCTACACTTACTACTACTACTACTACTACTACTACTACTACTACTACTACTACTACTACTACTACTACTACTACTACTACTACTAATCGGTAAGGAAATAATATATCTTAACAACTTATTTCTAAATGTTTATAGAATTGACGGGACAACCGAGGCACCCCTAAAAAGGTGACTGTCCCTGTGGTGGAAACAAGACGTATGGTCACTCTATCACACAAAAATTTGTGTTTATTTATTATATATAACGATACGTTTATAACGAGCCCTGTGGTGAGGTTTTGCAAAGGCAAGTGGATCATATTACATGTCTTGGTGGGTTGAACATCATCATTATCAAAAAATAAAATTGAATTAAGGAAAGAAAGAAAGAAAGAAAGAAAGAAAGAAAGAAAGAAAGAAAGAAAGAAAGAAAGAAAGAGAAAAGAAAGAAAGAAAGAAAGAAAGAAAGAAAGAAAAGAAAGAAAGAAAGAAAGAAAGAAAGAAAGAAAGAAAGAAAGAAAGAAAAAGAAAGAAAGAAAGAAAGAAAGAAAGAAAGAAAGAAAGAAAGAAAGAAAGAAAGAAAGAAAGAAAGAAAGAAAGAAAGAAAGAAAGAAAGAAAGAAAGAAAGAAAGAAAGAAAGAAAGAAAGAAAGAAAAGAAAGAAAGAAAGAAAGAAAGAAAGAAAGAAAAGAAAGAAAGAAAGAAAGAAAGAAAGAAAGAAAGAAAGAAAGAAAGAAAGAAAGAAAGAAAGAAAGAAAGAAAGAAAGAAAGAAAGAAAGAAAGAAAGAAAGAAAGAAAGAAAGAAAGAAAGAAAGAAAGAAAGAAAGAAAGAAAGAAAGATTGTAGAAACGGACATGTAAGTTAGTCACTGGGCATATAACTGGGATTATCTAAATGCAGACATATGTTCTCATACAACCTACTGGATACGTAGTATACCATGTGTCTATCGGGTTTCATTGTATGCAGGTACGAGAAAGTTCTGCGCCTTTTCTTCAGTCATCATGCTGTAGAGGGTGTCATCTTCTGGGGTTTCTGGGACCACGACACGAATCCACTGGAAGCTCTACTTCATGGCAATTCCTACACGGTTAGCCCAACACTAACATGTTATCACATATTTATGTTTGTAAATACATAAACCGGGCTTAATTAACTATTTCAGGGTGGCATTGTTTCTGGGGTTTCGGCAGAATTTTGAGCTGTATTTTTTTGTACTGCAACAGGACAAAGTTAAAACCTTCCTGAAGAAAAGTATTGGCTAAAAGGGGATATATAATAAAGAGAAAGGAAAACATAATATATCTGAACTATTTAAGGATCAGTATTGCCACAACAAAATACAGATATTTTGAACATTAAGTTTTATACATTCGTTTTTACTTGAGCAGCAACACTTATATACATTTCTAAGAATTCACCTGCCTGCTGTATTCAGTTATGCATCAGCTAGTAAAAAAAAAGTGTTTCGGCAGAAGAAGTCGGAAGAATGTCATATGTACATTCACATTAAAAAATCACTACTGCTTGTATTTACTAATTTGTTAAAGTGGACGTAGGTAGAGGGTCGTAAGTCTGACAATTAAGGCCATATGTCTAGTGTTATCACTACGAACTGTTCAGTTTAAGATTTTCAGTTTGTAAACTCTGACACAGAGAAAAAAGAATATTGTCCATCCTCTTACTTCTTCTTCTTCTTTAGCATTCCGAGCCCTTGAGGTTCATTGCTGCAGATATCACCCGCCTGCATTCATCTCTCTGGTTGGCCTTCTATTTCCAGTAGGTGACACCAAGTGTTTGCAGGTCTGTCTGTATATTACTATACTAGAGTTCGGAAACCGGCTCAGCCGCGTGAGGTCCCAGTATTGTGACCGTTCAGTAGTTACAGTTCCTTATGTGTGTACTAATTTCAGAATTAGAAAACAGCCTAGGCATAAAACATTTATATCATGCATGAGTTTGATATTGATCCTTAACGGTGTTCCTAGGCTCATACCCTCATTAGGTGAGATATGCTAGGATTTTGTGTCACTTGTGGGTAGATCTGTTGACACTGAATGTTCTTAAGGTTTTATTGCCCAATCCGCATGTGCATAATAAGTATATCAAGGCAATCGGCGATTAGTGAAAATTTGCGTAGACTTGAAGGGGTACCAGGTCAAAGTTCTGGGAAGTAAAGGCAGCCATGATGGCGCGGATCAAATGACCCACTGAGTGCCGATTGGTCTATAAAATTTAGGTCTCGGCCTATATGTCCAATACGCATGAAGGCTTGAAAAAGTGTCCTTCACAAACAGAAATTGTGTCAAATAACATAAAGGAAACAATCGCCAGCAACTGATAATTTAGTGTCCAAATATCACTGTGATGATTGACATTGTTTTGTCTCAATAATATCTGCTACTTGTGGTCTGATGCTGGACAGGGCACAACGGAGATCACTCTCCAAATCAAGCTACCAGAGCTCTGTTGTTTACAAGTACATAGGCACTAAATTTCAAAAAGAAATTTACGCCATTCTTCCCCTACCCCACCCCCGAAGCTTCCTTGCGCCCTCTATGCTCCCCCTTCCTACCCCTAGAAACTGGACTGTATTGACAGATAAACGGTAACAGACCCAGAGGTGGACTACGTAGAAAATGGACCGCAGCAATATTAGATACCCTGAAAGGTACTTTATACAAAGCGAACAGAAGGGCGTGTTCCAGAGATCTCTTCCTGTCCTGACGCCGTAATACATTCCAGGAGTAGAGAAGAGAAGAAGTATTGATAACGTTTAATACCTAGTGAGTTCTCCTCAGCTTGACGAGGCTGGGAAACGTTTTCTACATCTAACAAAAGAAGAATGGAGTACTCACGAGAACAGATCTTTATCAGCGGGCACTTCTTTTGATATCAGAGGATTTCAAGGGAATTATGACGTCACAGTTTACTACAGTGGACGGCCAATCATTTTGTCAACTTTTACACTTGGCAAAGAAGACTTGCGGGTTACTATCAATGTTCAAGGGGACGGCAGTAAGTAAACATATTATTTTATAACATTCTGTCAGTGATAAATGTCTCTTGTTTTGTTAACTATTCTGTTATTCTCCCCCCCCCCCCCCCCCCCCAGCCTTTTTTTTTTTTTTTTTTTTTTTTTGCCTTCTTTTTCTTAAATAATAATATCTGATGGTCATAGTCCAGGTGATGATAAAATGGGATGACTTAAAAAAAAGGTGAAGCGATAATATAAATGTCTGAAGCTGGATGGTGGATGCTCAAGAGGCCTAAGCCTCCCCCCCCCCCACCCTCTCTTTTCCCCCTTTTTTCCCCCGGTTCTGCCGCCCCTGATTTTTTTTTTTTAATACCATTCAATAAAGGGAATTTAAGAGGAGTGGCCAATATGCGGTGACATAGATTGTGATAACCACTCCCTTCTGGAGCTATTTATATAAATAGAGTCGGCCGTTGTGATAACATACGATACAACATAACAAACGTAAAGCACTTATAACTCTACCTTGATACCTAATTTGAATATAGTGAAACCCCCGTAATTTTATAGATCAATCAGTAGTAGTAGTAGCAGGTTGACTATATCGTCGGGCCAGTATCGTTAATAGATAGGCCCAGACCGTCAGGTCAATATTAAAAAAAAAAAATATCCATTGTCCAAATTGAAGTTGAGTATCATCATCATCATCAGTTCTCGTAATGCCTAGTGGCACATGAGACTTCAGGGAGGATGTCCATGCTTTCCTGTCCTGTGCAATCTTCAGTGCAGTTTTCCATGTCAAAGATGCCGCACTCAGGTCACTTTCCATCGTTCGTCTCCATGTTGTTTTTGGGCGCCCCTGTTTTTTCTTTCCCTCTGGTGTCCATGTGAGAGCTGTTTTGGAAGGTATATCAGAAGTCATTCTCATAACGTGGCCAAGCCATTTCTATCTTCTCTTGGTAATCATACTGTCTAAAGTTTCTTGGTTTGTGGCTTGAAGCAGTTTAGTGTTTGAGATTGTATCTGGCCAGAAAATTTTGATAATTCTACGTAGACATGTGTGGTGGAAGGTGGACAGCTTGTGTGCATCCTTTTTGGTCATTCTCCAGCATTCCGCTCCATAAAGAAGAACTGGCAAAATGATGCTCTTGTAGAGTCGGAGTTTCGTTCCTCTGCAGTAATTGTTGGATTTCCAGATTTGCATCATCCTTCCAAAAGCAGCTCTAGCTTTGTTCAGACATGACTGTATGTCTTCCTCTCCCCCCCCCCCCCCCCCCCCCCCCCCCCCCAGTAGGGACACCACACTGCCAAGATATGTGAAATGTTCTACATTTTCAAGTGATTGTTTACTTATGATCACTGGTTGTTGGTTTGGACTGTTTGTCATGATCTTAGTTTTTATTGTATTTATTCTCAGTCCCACCATTTCTGCTGTGCTGTTTAGTCTGTTACTTTTCTCTTGCATATGTTCATGTTTATCAATCACAGGTTGAAGAGGAGAGATGACATAACACATCCCTGTCTTACACCCGTCTTTACTGGGAAAGAGCATTGTAATTTTTTATACTGCAGGAAAAGTCTTGATAGAAGAGAGCAATTATGTTGACTATTTTTTCGGGAATTCCATAATGTCGTAAAATTTTCCACAGACCGTCTCTATGGACGCTGTCAAAAGCTTTCTCAAAGTCCACAAAATTAATATATATATACTTCTCTGCCATTCGTTGCATTGTTCTAAAATGTTACGTATGGCGAAGATGTGCTCAGTTGTTCCTCTGCCCTTTCTGAATCCTGCTTGTTCCACTCGTAGGCATTTATCTACTCCTTTTTCAAGCCGCATTATGATGATTTTACAAAATATTTTGCTTGGTACTGAGAGTAGAGTAATTCCCCTCCAATTATTGCAGTCTATTTTGACTATTGTTCCTTCAGTCCAGGCATCAGGCAACACTTCTTTTTCCAAAATATCCTTGAACAATGGTTCTAGAATGCTAGCAGTTGTGTTGGGATCTACTTTGAGAAGTTCTGCTGGCAGTTCGTCTTTGCCTGGTGCTTTGTTGTTCTCTAAAGTGTGGATAGCTTTAAGGATTTCTTGTTTCCTTGGTGGTTTAGTAATAATGTCAATGTCCCGAGAGGCTGGTTGAATATCTGGGGGATTTTCAGGATCAGGTCTGTTCAAGAGGTCGGAGAAGTGTTTAGTCCACTGCATGTCTTGTTTTTGTTCTGTGGTGAGCAGTCTGCCTTGGTTATCTCTGATGGGTATGCTGTGATAATTGTTTCTGTTTCCGCAAATTTGCTGGGTAATTTTGTGTAGGGTTTGTAGATCATGTGCTTTAGCAGCATTTTCTGCTGTTTCTGCAAGATTTTCCATAAATCTTCTCTTGTCAGCTTTGGCACTTTTCTTGGTCATTTTATTTAGTTCGCTATATTCTAACATTAGTTTGTCTTTCTGACGTTCTGATTTAGTGTGATTTATGAGGCTCTTTATTCTTTTTCGCTTGGCAATATAGTCCATGGTTTGACTACTTATACATTCTTTATGGTGTTGTTTCCTGGTTCCTAATATGTTATTGCTAGTTGATTTGTATGTTTCTTTGATCTGGTTCCATCTGTCTTGAATGCTGATTATAGTTGGAGTTTCTGGGTCACTTGATAGGGTTTGAAATCTATTCTTGAGTTCTACTATAAATTTAGTGGCAATGTCTTTTTCTCTTAAAAGGTTAACATTGTAACGTGCTGTCTGTGTCTTAACTTGCGTGTAAACTTTTTTGAGTTTAAGTCACAGTAGAGCGACTACAAGGTGATGATCGCTTCCCACATCTGCTCCCCTTTTGACACGCACATCTAGTAGGGACCCACGCCATTTTCTGTTTACCATGAAATGGTCGATCTGGTTTACATCTCTTCTGTTTGGGGATATCCATGTAAGCTTGTGTATATTCTTGTGAGGAAATAGTGTTCCTCCTATAACAAGTCTTTTCGCCGTGCAGAAGTCGCTCAGTCTTTCCCCGTTGTCATTAATTGTACCACATCCTTGATTTCCCATTGATAGTTCTCTATTCAAGTTGTTGTTACCGACTTTTGCATTGAGATCTCCCATAATGCATAGAATATCATGGGCTGGTACTTTATCTACTACCTCTTGCAGTCTCCTAAATCTTTATCTTCATCTTCAGCTTCATTAGTCGGTGCGTAGCATTGGATGACTGTAAGTTTGGCATGTTTGCCATTGAATCGTGCTGTCATTATTCTTTCATTGATTGGATGCCACTCGATGAGATGTTTGTGTATACCTTTCTTTAAAATAAGTGCCACGCCTGCAGAATGTAGGCTATCATCTCTTCCAGAGTATATTATGGTTTCTCCTGTACCTGTTGTGGATTGTCCAAACCCTGTCCACCTGCTTTCACTAATTTCAAGAATATGCAGTTTATAGTTCTGCATTTCTTTAATTACTTGGGCGGTTTTGGCCTTTTCAAACATAGTTCTTTCACTCCAGAAGCCAATTCTTAATTTGGTTTTGACATCCAGCAGACTTGTTTTCCCATCATGGGCTTCCTTTCGGCTTTCACCCATGTTGTTTATGCTGACAGACGGACTCTGTCCCAAGACCGCCGGACGTTTAGAGCACTTATTTCCTCTTGAAGTTTCACTAACGTTGTAGATTTTTTACAGGGCAGAGCTGTCAACACTACGCCCAACCCTCGAGCCTGGAGACCGGGAGGCCATCTTTAGTCTGGCCCCTCACCAATGACCTGTCCGGCTTGGGTGACCCTGCCAGGAACATACGTTCCCGCCGGCATAGCTCATTAGATCATTGAGGCTCTCGAGCTCCCCCACCACTACACGGTAATGGCCTCTGGGGGGGGGGGGGGGAGTGAAGTTGAGTATCGGTGTGCCTAAAGATTGATACTGTACCGGCAAAAACGTGACTCGTTGTTACTGTACTAGAGGGCTGGTTCTACGGTCAGTATCATGGCAGTCGTTTCTAGAACATTTTATGGTACCCATTTGAGATTGCAGGTGTTGTCTGGCAGACTACAGCAATTTTTAAACAATTCATGGATCTGAGTGACGTACAATGTTGAGTACATATTCTAATTTTGAAATATAACACATTTCATAGTTGTTAAACTAGAAACAGACTTGTATATAATTTCAACCCAAATAAAGTTTAAAAATTGGCCCACCAAGCGCCTATTGTGATAGACCCATATTCGTTTGACCAAAAGGAGATTAATGGGTGATATGGTAAGAATCATACCGGCAGCATTTACTTCCAGTTTGGTACCCATTTTAGTCCTGATCGATCTGAGAAAAAATGTCATTAATTAAACAAAACTATGTTAAATGAGGATATAAACCCAATACTTTTATGTTGGCAGGCAATTGTCCTTTACCACCATGTTAACAGTTCTTCTGGGTGTATTCACAGGTGAGATTCAGCTTCCTGTTCCTTTTGACCCGTTCAGATTTGTTGATATTGATTTTGAGACAACAACCCCAAATTTACAAACCCTGGGTCAAGCCAGCTCAACCTCCCAGTCGCCGCAGCTTCAGTGCGTCACCAGGTGGTCAGGGGTGTCAGCGGTGGGCGATGACGTCAGTGTCTCAGTTGCTTGTAACCCTGGAGAGGTGCTGACGGGCTGCTCCAGCTACCTTACTGTAAGTCTTAATGGTGGATTGATGATTGTTATTCCCCTCGCCATCTTTTTTCCCTATCCATTCTCTAGTACTGAGTTTTTAAAAATTACCATCCAATGACTCAATGAGACACTATTCGGATGAGAAGTAACAAGAGCGAATCTCAAAAACCTTGTTCAGCCGCTAATTGGGAATTAAGAATCAACATCATAGCATAAGGGACATTGCCAAAAGCGGTCGGTCCCCATCTTCAGCAGCAGCGTTTAATAGTAAAATGCAGTTAGTTTATCACGGCCCAGCAGCATGTAGTCTAACGTGGGTGTGTTATTTATTTTACTACGCTTTTTGATAATCAAGTATAATTCAACTTTCATACTCTTAGCCGGTGTGGTGTGTATATGCTATGTCAGTTCTACATGCAACTGTCACCCGAAAAGAGACGCAATTTGTAGACTTGACGCCACAGCTTATTCACTTAGGCTCTTCAGTAGAACAATCTGTACTGCAGTGAATTCTATGTCACTGTGGCTTGAAAGGCAAAGAAATAGCGGACAGATTGGCCAAAAGTGGCATAGACATTTTACAATCAAATAGTGACTTAGCCCGACAAAAGACTAACACATTAATACAATCTGGTATCCAAGAAAGATGGTGATTGGGTGAGGGGTCCTTCAGTTTATATATATATATATATATATATATATATATATATATATATATATATATATATATAGAGAGAGAGAGAGAGAGAGAGAGAGAGAGAGAGAGAGGATGGCGGGGAGAGAGAGAGATCACCGGGATTAGCATTGTTAACTGTAAAAGTGGGCTAAATGTGTTGTAACGTTTCTCTAATTGCAATAAGAGTCTGGTCTTTACCTACTGTTCACAGAGCAGACGAGACAGAGGCTCTCTCCAGTCAACAGCCGCTCTTCCTCCACATAAACGTCGACACCAGCTGATGGAGAGTTTCACGTTTAATCATCACAGCACCTGAGCTACGAGAGCTTATCCTCCGGTCTAACCAAAAGCCTAGCGACAATTTATAGCACGACACTTACTTCAAACATCCAGTTTCCACTTATGGGTATTTGGGGTTATTGTACACGAACACAATCAGCTTTCAATAGGACCACATCAGCATTGCCTTTCTCTCAGCCTTCATTCAGCCTAGCTTTCTATAGACACGATCAGCTTTCACAGTCTTTAGCTCTGGGGGCTTTATCGCCGAATGAATCTGAATCTCCATTCGGTTAATGCCCCAGGTATGCCGTGCTCCAAAAGTCTCTTACATATTCACGGTGTTTTACTCTCTTATGCTGACTTCATGGCTTGCAAACTAGGGTTTCCCTAATTCTAATATTCGATCAAAGCTCTTAGTTTAATCCTATATTTCGTATCACTGCATGTGTAACGTTTTGTATTGGACTGAAGGACGCAAAAGGCTGAGATTATTCTGGCTCATGTTGTGACAAGAAGACAGAATATGTACAGTTAACCCAAAAGCAAAATGATTTCAGCAATTGCCATTTTACAGAACAAATTGATCTGACACCACAGTAGCCCAGTGGCAAGAAGCTCGCTTCTGGTCCAAAGGTTTAGGGTTCTAATATGTTTTTAAAATAGAAAAAGCTAAATGTGGTGGTCGAGATGTTGACCAGTTCATCCATTTAGCTAGCTAGATTTCTAGTGGGTCGAATGTGCAAAGAGGAGTACCGTCACATATCATCAAAACCATCAAAATCTTTGCCGACTGGTGTGAACAATCACCCCTCTCCCACAACCTGCAATCTTCAGTAGTACATATGTGCCGACACTCCTCTGTGTCATGACAGAATATTGTCAAGAATCTTCTCCTGTTGTTTTTCTCTGCCCCTCTTTACATAAATCTAGCGCCCCCACCCTCCCCTCCCTCTTCCCCCCCCCCCCCCCGCCCAGCATATTATGCCACAATTTGCATTACAGGTCCACTTTTTTTTTTTTTTTTTTTTGCATTTTTTTTTTTTTTTCAGTGCTTTTGTAATATTATACACTTTGTGGTGATTACCGGCCCCATTTTTTAAGATAATTTATAGTGAGTATCGGCCCTACTTTTTCAGAAAAATTAAACTTGTATAGATCTTTCAAATGTATCATGTTCCAGCTGCAGTCTTCTCATAACATGGCCAAAAACTGATGACCTGTCTCCTTCTGGTGATTCGGATAAGTTGTCTTCAGAATCTTGACTCTTTCTATACATTAATTGATTAATGCTATAGACGACCCCTCGTGTGATGCAATTTGTTTTGTTATTTTGAAGCCTTACCCTGGCTTTTGCCGGGGGCCCTGAAAATAGAAGGGCAATAAATATGGCCTAATGGCTGAAAGGGGTTTCTGGGACCTCTCCACGGGTGATCCTAATCCGCATGGTGGCACTTTGTGTCCCCGGGTGTTTATCTCTTGTGTGATGCCCTGTGGGTTACAACTACCTACCTCTTTATATACATGTGAGTTACTCATTCTTTGTTTTGCTTTCGCATCACTGTAATGGAAAAAATGTCAGTATGTTTTTGATGAGTAATCTAGTAACACTTTCAGTTGTTGGTACCCTAGCTTCTGCTTTCTTAGATCCAGTGCCTTTATCTTTCATTAGACATCATTTAAAATAACACGTTACTGTGCGGTTCGCTTCAAAAATATATATGTATTCGTTTTTAAATTATAGAATGAGGACTGGCGTCGCGATGGTGAGCAAGTCATGTTTTCTAATGGAACAGCCATGTGTACGGCTTACAATGGTTTCCGCTCAACTGTAGGTAAGGTTACCTCTAAGTTTCAACTTCTTTATGACACTATAGGCAAAGGGGCGTGTAGTGTTATTAGATATCAATCATTACGCCATTCTGCATACCTGTCGGTGACTGTTGTGATGAAGAAGGGATATCGTTACAGGATCGATTGTCTTATCTATCACATCAGAAAAAAAGGTAAAGGACCCTTTTCAACGACTTCTGTCATAGTGAGCATATAGTGCTAGACCTATACTTTATAGAGTAACGGTTAAAATGGTTTCACGTCTGATAAGGATGCTTGTGTTTTCTTTACTGGATTGGTGAAACCTCTTTGTGAGGTATTGAGAGGACACCAACTAAGCACTTTTAGAGGGAGATTCTATGTCTATTCTTCTTCTTCTAAAAGTCCAAGCCGTGTAGCGTTGGTAGCCATGTCTATCCATAACCTTCTATCCCCTGTACCTTTAGTCAACTCTGCCACAAATGATCCTCCATGCCATGATGTCAAACTGTGCGGCATCGTTTCTCTCTTGTCTCCCTCTGCCTCTCCTTCCCTCCAACTTTACTAATGTTCCGATTTACTCCAGTTTTCTCCGTCTCATCACAAGACCAAAAGATGTAGATTGTCTGTTTCTGATGTGGGCAGTTTTCTTCCTCAGTCAGTTTCTTTCAAGACATCCGCATTACTCTTTTTTTTCTGACCAGAGTATTCTCATCATTCGTCTATAAAACCACATTTCTGCAGCTTCCAAATAATTTGTCACTCTTCTGCCAACTATTCATGATTCACTTCCTTATATCAAGGATAGGATTTGCATAGTTTTTAAGAATTCCATTTCTCGTCTCTATTGACGCAGAAAGATTGCACGAAATATTCTTCATTTTGTCAAAGCCTGCCTTTGCTTGAGCTTTCCTACATCTAACTTCTTTAATACAGTTTCCACCTGATGTTTTCAGCGTACCCAAATAATTAAACATATCAACTTGCTTGAGGTTTCTCCCTTTTTACCTTCATGTTGCATTTTGGAGGGTCAGTTATCTTTGTCATTACTATTATTTTTCGAAACAGTTTTAGTCAATTGGTGGGACGCTGACCACCAGAGACCGCCAAAAATTGCTCTGTTTTTGTTTTTTTTAGTTGTCAACACATCAAGCGAGATTTATGGAAATCCCATAGTATAGATAGGGGGTTAGGGTTAGTAGTAGTCGCTATTCATTTAACACTAGACCTAACCCCCCTATACTATGGGATTTCCCAAAATCTCTCGTTATGTGGTAAGTAAAAAAAAAATAAAAGGTTTCCTTTCCACGCCTTTAGGTGTATAGGGCCTATAGGGCTAGACCTATATTTTTATAGACTAATCGGCACACGATGGGTGATATGCTTAGTATCACGTCCGTGATGTGACCTAACAGAAAAGAACCAGCTGCCAAATCATGTAACGGCTACATGATTCCGTCGCTACAATGCCACATAGCGAGTGAGACGTGTGATTTGACACTACGACACCAGAAGCATAGGCCTGGCCACCGAATACCAGTATTGTTCTATGGTCGTTTGTCGACTATATGACGTTTTCGGCATTCATAAGAGTTCAAATGCAACCTTTAGCTTTTAATATATATATGCGTTATTTTAGAGTTAAATGCTATTTATTTGACTTTTTAAAATGCTTATTTACATTAAATGTATGTTCTTTCTACTGCAAATTTCTGCTGCTATAATATGTCTCTTAACTGGGTGCTGTATTTACCCACTGTGTAAACGCAGGCATCCAAGCCATAGCGCGCTGCTGCAGTCTGCAAGATCTTCAGTGCCAATACCAAAGTGCTGGCCCATCTGGCACCGGGGTTAACGACAGGGTCATCGTGCCGTGTGGAGACTACGGACATCCTCTAGGTGAGAGAAATATGTAATGTAGACTCAAATAAAAAGATCCTTTTGGAAATGTATTATATTTAATATTTGTGACATTACCTAATTTATTAACAATTGTGACCCGGCTTGCTATTGTAGTTGACTAAACGTGACTTCGCGACGACCGGGTTACGAACTCCTTGGAGTCCGGGTTCACGCCCGGGAGTAGGCAGAACAGCCAAATTTCTCCCAGATTTACAGTATTTATCATGGAATAAAGGCGGAAGGGTTGCGATATCCATAGTACCGAGCCAAAGGGTTAACAACTCGTGGTTTCTGGATGTTTAAAAAAAAATTAACTATTGTGACATTAACTAACGAAACAATATACATACAGAATGTTATTATCTTCAAATAATTGTTTAATATCGCCTATGACGTACCTGAAATAAATACATACGGAAGTATGTTACCTTCATGAACATCTTTAAACATATTAGTTAACATGATGTGAACTAATAAGACATATCTTCTCCCTCTTCTGCATTCCGAACCCTTGATTATCATTGCTGGAGAAATCTCAATGTATCTCTGTAATTATCCTTCTGTTTCCATTTGGTGACTTAAAGTGTTTGTAAGTCTGCTTGTATTTCTCTCAACAGTTTTTTGCCTGCCGCTTGGTTTGAGTTCATTTAACTTTGTTGTGCACGCAGTGTGTACCGCTTTGGCTATATACCATTCGCTTTATATGCCACAGCCATTTCAGTCTATTGACTCTCGTGATGCCAGTAAATAATGGCGATTTACATACATTGTGAATTCTGTTTTTGCTTCTTACTCTCCGTTCTCCTGCTTGCATTTTTAATAAGTGGGGTTTTTTTTTTATCATTTTAATATTGTTTTCAGTAGTTTGTAATAAGACTTCATTTATTTTAGTCGTACTGCAGGCTTTAGAGCAAAGTTGATAAAATACCTGGTTTTAGTGTTTCATATATTGTAATGTTTGTGCTACAACGCAGATTATTTGTTGTTATATAAGGTGTGTTTATAACAGGTGTGTTAGGAATGAGGTACATAAAGAATTGTATTTATTCAAACAATATTTGCTTAAATGTTATGTGCGACCTGACCTGTCTGAAAAATATAAAACATATCTAATACTAGAAGAGAACTATGAATAGGGCACTAGAACAGAAAATAACTGCGTGTGAAATAGGCTGTCTCCGCAAGGTCACTAACAATACTAGACGAGACAGTTTTACGAATACCAGTCTGGATTATATTGACAGACGGAGAGTGTCATCCTCATCATTATAAACCACTTTTGCAGTTAAGCGCCGTGGGAAGGAATAATTTGCGATCCAGTGCAAGTTGGCTGCCACTGGCTATTGTCATGCCGTGACGGCGTAGAGTGTCGTTAATGTTGTCGACCCATATTTCGGCTGCCGTCCTCTTGCTCTTGTAGCTGATCTTCTGAGATGTAGTGCTTGTGGTGGTATTTGATCGTGCTGCATTCCAACGAGATGGCCAAACCACTTGATCTGCTGTTTTTCAATGGATCTAGTACAAGGTGTCGTTCCCACAATTTGCCTGATAGTTGCATTATTCACTTGATCTCGGATGGTTAGGTTGGCTGCTTTTCTCAGGCACCTTATCTCGCAGGTTGTGATTTTGCGTATATGGGCTTTAGAAAATGTACATGTTTGGCACTGGTAGCTTTATGTTGGAATGAATATGCTATTAATAATATGTCTCTTTGCACTCATAGTTATGCTTGGATGAATTAATATTAGTAACAATTGGTATATAAGTGCACTTGCTTTCTAAACATCTGGTTTCTATTTCTATTTCTCTGTCAATTCTACCATCTTCTGTGATTATACTTCCTAGATATTTAAACTCCCTAACTTGATTCAGAGCAGAACCATTCAGCTGTATGTGTAGTGGGGCAGGGGTTCTACTAACTTGCATTGTTTCGGTTTTGTTTACATTGATCTTCATGTTGTATTTACTGCATTCTGTTTAACCTCGTAATGTGGTCTTGCAGTCTATATTCTTCAGGGTAGAACAAGCTCTGGTCGTCAGCAAATAGTAGTTCGTTTAATGTGGGTGAATCGATAACTTCTCCTGATATGTGAACTTCCTCGTGATTGTAAAGGTCTCTTCACAGATAATGTAATGTGTGTACATGTGTGTGTGTGTGTGTGTATCTATATATATATATATATATATATATATATATATATATATATATATATATATATATATATATATATATCAACATACACCATAGGTTGTGGAACGTGGACATACCAGTCAGAATCTGATGGGACTGTCTTCAGCGAGGTTTTGTGCGTTGGACAAAATGACGATCCTAAATACGGTTAGTAGTTTATTTCAGAATTTCCCCCCCCCCCCCCACACACACACACACACACACATTTTTTTTTCAACGTCTACATTTTCTGGCGCTTACTGTTGTGACTGCATTCTTATATTCGTTTTGCCATTTATTTATTTTTACTGTGAAGAAAGAGAACGTTGTAGTTTAGACGTCATGTTTTTACCATCAACATTATTGCACAACAGCCATTTCCATACGTGCTTAGTCATTTGGCAGAGCAGCCACCACAAGGTACTGACCGTTTCCATGAGAAGTTGTTTATATGGTCTCCTAGCTTGACCTCGAAGACGACACCGACGTGCTTAACCAGGCTTCACCCCGAGTCCATGTAATCATGTTAACGTCAGAGATTCGTTACTATCCGTCAATTTAGTCTGTGTAGCATTTAAAGCAGTGGTTCTCAACCTTCCTAATGCCGTGACCCTTTAATACTGTTTCTCATGTTGTGTCGACCCCCAATCAAACAATTATTTTCGTTGCTACTTCATAACTTCAGTAAATATGTGTTTCCCCGTGGTCTTAGTCGACCCCTGTGAAAGGGTCGCGACCCGCAGGTTGAGAACCGCTGATTTAAAGTGTCTGCTCTGTCCACGCACCTTCCCGCGTGTAGAGGTACAATACTTGTCAGCTGCTCAGCTCGTTCACTGTGTTTTACTCCGACTTGCACAGATATGTAAATCCAGGTATGGGAGGTTAAGTGTGGTTTCCGACTGATGTCTGTCCACTCAGAGCGCAGGCTGCCTGTTACAATTCTCTTAAGCATGTTCATGGAGTCTGACAAAATCACTGCGTGTGTGGTTGCTTGTTCACTGTCAGTGCGAGTGCTCATAAAGCAGCTCTTATCGCCATGGTCATGTTTGGTGTAGTTGCCTGGTCGTTGCCACTGTGTTGTGGTTTTATACATATGACATGCCCTTTTTCAATAGTCCATAACTTGTATGGGTGCTATCCTAATATCCCCTCCCACCCCTTTCTCCCCCCCCCACCCCTCCCCCCACCCCACCCAGGATGACGTCACAGGAGAGTCCAGTATGTTCGAAAGAGGTAATAGCGGGTTCTCCGGCTTTCGCATGCTTTTAACAACCCCAAAACATCTAGAACTGGTCCTAACCCCAAACGACCTACGTCCCAAGAGAGATTGCAGCCCCACGACTACGTGCAGCCTAGGTCCCACGACTGCAAGCTGCCTATCTACCACCCCCTAAAATATTCGACTCTTGGGGGGAGGGGGGATATTGGGATTGAACCCATGTATCCTTCTTCTTCGTGTTAAACTGTGTGTTGCCTTTGAAATGAAGGTAGACTACAGTATGTCGGCTCTGTGGCTAAGTCGATGCGAACGCTTCGTAATGCCGGGATGCGTTGGTTTCGACAGTGGTATCAAGAAAGCCGACCGTCCAGGAGGCAATGGCAAACTACTGGACGTAAATTTGCCTAGAAAAACCATACAACAGCCAGGGGCTGTTGTGGTTGATTTAGCAATATAAACTTCAGTATCCGCGGTTGTCTTTGGGATACTAGGTTGTTGTTAGGCTCATACTTCTTCTATGGTTTGACTCTTGAATCGCCTTACAAACACCACAAGAACGGTATTTTCTTAGAATCAACTGTCCGTTCCGTTAATCGAACCCTAGTACCTAAAAGCCCTGAAATTATCACCCTCGTTCACAAACCTCTAAATTACACCCACTCTAGTGCACTCCACTATCATTCATTGATGGTACAGTTACTCTTCCGTGTCACCTGTTCAATATCTCACCCCTTTGTCTGCTTCTGTCCATGGCGCTGTTCGCTGTCACTAAATACTGTACTCCAGTTTCCCCTTTTTCAAGCTCACAGAGCATGTTGCGAGACAGGTATATTTCGTGCAAAGTGGCAAGCATCACTTTAGAGGTCTTGGATAGTTAGTATTCTTTGGATATTCTCTCCAAGTTACGCCAGTGTGTTGGGAAATAAGCAGCCAGATAGACTAGCCAGTTCTACACCACCTTGTGGTGAATTGATGTATGACAAGCTAGATGTTGTGAAGGCACTTTGGGAGCGAAGCGAGGCGCAAATAGATCATTACGGTCTGAGTAGAATGGCGCTGCCAGGAGTTGCCAGGGGATCTGGTCGATGCTCAACACTCAAAGGAAAAGCGAGACGGATATACGAGACAGTTACTTGTGCCATTGGAATTGGAACTCTTCGTTTTCTGCTGAAGATGGGGACGGAGCGCTTATGGGAGTGTACCGAGTGGCTTGATGTCGATTCTAAATTCAACATTCAAGTTTTTGTTGTTTTTTTCATAAAGCGCCCAAAAAATTTGACTAGCATTCTCTAAATGCTGGAAATTAGTTTTGATTGTGAGTTATTAATCTTGTCAACACATTCTCAATACACATTTTATCTGCTGATGTTTTCTCATCATTCTTTTAAAGAACCGTCTCCACAGCCTTTGGTTCATATACAGAAGTTATGAATTATGCTGTGTCTTTTTGCTGTATATTATATATGAGTGTCGAAAGTTCAAATCTACATACAGCCATTTTTTTTTTTTTTTCAAAACATGAGCCAATGTGGCTCCCAGGTCGACCCGGTCTTAAAGGAGAACCAGGTAAAGTCCTTGGAAGCAAAGGTAGTCGGCGTGAGGTTGACCACGTCATAAAATGATCTATATGAATTTGAGTCTAGTCTTATATGCCCGATGCGCCACTGGCATGTAGAGGGATTTTTACATATATATATATATATATATATATATATATATATATATATATATATATATATAATGTGTGTGTGTGTGTGTCTGTCTGTCTGTCTGCCTGTGTGTGTGTGTCTCTCTCTCTTAAAGGTTGAAGTTGAGAGGATCGATTTCGTTCCACCAGCTTTTATCCCATATGGCTAGGTCTCTTTCCATAGAACAGCTACCGCCTGTCAAGAGCGCAGCGAAGAGCACGAACTCCGTAGCCCCGGTGACAAGCACCATGGATCTGCTTAAAACTGCACGCATAAACTGAAGGGCGCAGCCGTGAAACAAAACCACGAGCTTCAGGGCGCGAGGCAAAGGGTTTTACCACTTTGCCACTGACCCCTTTGAAAAAAGTTTGTGTGTGTATGCGTGCCTGGATATTTATATCATTTTGTTACGTACAGAAAAGAGTGTTAAGAAACGCAGCTTATGTATGTTTTCTGTTTCACATGTGCTAGGCGTGTACACTTTCGCTGTCTGCTGTCAGCAACCTACACTACAGTGTGTTACCGTGTACTCGGATTCTAGTGGTCAGCTTCAGGGAGATAGAACAGCGGTGCAGTGTCCGGCTGGGCTAGGATATACTATGACAGGCTGCAACGTCTACACACCCAATGGAAGAGCAGCAGGGGCGTATATAGAAGGCAATATATCTTTTTTTTTTCCCCTATTATATAACGGCATTAAGTATAAGCACGAAAGAGGTTGCCAGTGTTCTTCCGTCATGTCATAAGAAGGGAGACATTGGAGAACTAAACGATGACTGGACAGACCAATGGTAGAAGAGACAGGCAGACCAAGAGAAACGATACTTGACAGTCTGAAGTGATGGCATGGGGGAATGTTATCAATAAAAAGATCTTGCAGAGAAATAAATGGTTACACCGCCTGGCAGGGCACATGATGATGAAGATATCCTTGTTCTTCTACCTCTCCATATAGTACTGGTTTTAGGACAGGCCTGCTCCTAAAAGTCAAGAAGTCAAATCTGTTGCCTCCTTCCTTAAAAGGGAGCTACAAGACCTTTTGGCTACCTTGAGGCTGGAACAGGGTTTCTGAGATTTCCTCCTGCTGAATTCACATTTTTTTTAAATGGCGGCTAGACGCTCGCGTGAGGATCGGAAGGTCGTGGGTTTGCTCTCTGGCGGAGCCGGACTTTTTTCAAAAATAACCCTGACTCCTATGAAGTCAAGGCGGCCGGCGTGATGCTGACCATTTCACCCATCTTTTGCTGATTGGTCTATAAAAAATATAGGTCTAGCCCGATTTGCCCTATACGCCTAAAGACGTGGAAAAAGAGACCTTCCATTTTTTTTTTTGTTACAAGACCTAGTCGAGCAAGTAAACAGTTGGGGTGTTGAGTATGGTTTAAAAACTATTTCAATTTTTTCAACTATATAATTAAAAGTGGAGAGCTGCGACTGCCATGAAATGAAGGTTTCTTCCATCCTGGACATGCAGTAACAGATGATGGCAGATGGGGGAGGGGGGGGATTTTTTTTTTTAATTGGAAAAGCCAAAAATATCTTCAAAATATGGTCAGATACCATCAGAAAAAAATCCTCTGTGGTTCAGTGTGTCTATAGCTAAGGAGGCAAGAAGAGCGAGAACCAGAAATTACAAGCCAAAAGAGGAGGTGAAAAGATCATAAAGACGTGGGGTGAACTCTATGCAAAAGCAAAGGATAGGATGATTGGGTAACAGTTACCTGAAGGCCTATGCTCAAAACCTACAGAAGCTGACATTTTGTTTGATGACACTAAAGAAGCTGACGTTTTGTTTGATGACACTAAAGAAGCTGACATTTTGTTTGATGACACTAAAGAAGCTGATGTTTTGTTTGATGACACTAAAGAAGCTGATGTTTTATTTGATGACACTAAAGAAGCTGATGTTTTGTTTGATGACACTAAATAAGCTGATGTTTTGTTTGATGACACTAAATAAGCTGATGTTTTGTTTGATGACACTAAAGAAGCTGACGTTTTGTTTGATGACACTAAAGAAGCTGACGTTTTGTTTGATGACACTAAAGAAGCTGACGTTTTGTTTGATGACACTAAAGAAGCTGACGTTTTGTTTGATGACACTAAAGAAGCTGACGTTTTGTTTGATGACACTAAAGAAGCTGACGTTTTGTTTAATGACAAAGATTTCTAGCTTCCTTCTTAGGACTATTTTTGTACAATTGTCCTTCCGCTCTCTGCTGAATTATAAAATGTATTTTGCATTATTTGTACCTTTTTTTTTTTTTTGTAACCCTTTACCCTGCAGAAATGAAGCCTAAAATACTGACAACCAGTGACTTGAAGAGTCATTTTTTTAAATGTGAATCCTGCAGGAGGAAATTCCAGAAACCCTGTTTCAGCCATAGGTTAATGGTTATGAGGTTACTTACTGTCTAATGTTATTGTTGGCACCTTTCCGTTTCTCCAGACGATAGCGTTATATTGTTATATGAGGAGGCATAGGACTCAGCCCATGGCGATGGTGAGTGACTGGCAAGACCCACCATATTTAAGAAGTCTTTCACAGCCTGCCTTGTTTACCCTAAAGGAAAGGTAACATCATTATGTTTGGAACAAAGCAAGCTGCGGAAGCTGTCGGATCAGAAGAGCAGTGCACTATCTATCCACTCTTCAGAGCTTCCGTTCTAGACCAGCTGTCAGCCTAGGCCAAGAGCCTAGTCGGCCCTGCCTTCACTTTTCAGGCTGAATTTCCTGTCTTATGGGGGTGGGTTAATAAGCAGTGTGAGGGTCTAGTGTTTCTGATCCTTCCACAGTAACATCCTTCATTCTGTGCGGCTTTACTGAACTCCTACACTAGTTTTTTAAACATCATGTACAACATAGTACTTAGAGATTCAAGTTTGGTGCAAGCTGTAACTTATACTACCTATATGATACACAAAGTGGATCACAGCTTCCTTTTGTAAGGTAGGTTGTACTAGCAAACAGGAGTTTTACAGTCTCTATACATTTTATAAATCAATTTTGCTGTCCCCCATCCAGAGATGGACAATGTACACTCATGCATGGCTATCAATGGATACCAGAAGTATGGGCAAGACACTGGAGTTCAAGCAACAGCTCAGTGCTGCCGGGCAAATTAAGTTCATTCAAATAATCAAGATAATTAAATAAACTAATCAAATACACATCGCTTTTTGTGCTTATGTGTGTGTGTCACACAAGTGATAAACACCTGGTGATACAAAGTGCCGCCATGCAGATGAGGATCACCCGTGGAGAGGTCCCGGAAACCCTGTTTAGCCGTCAGGCTATATTTAGGGCTGCCGGCAAGAGCCAGGGTAGGGCTTCAAAAAAACTCAAAATTGCATCCCACAAGCAGAGGACAATCACATTTTGGTAAGTATGTTGAAGTTTAAAACAAGAGAAATATTCTTGACAAGTACCTGTTAGTCAGTTTGTATATTTTTTCTTTGTGGTATATTTATTTAACTTAACATGGCTGATGTCATGAGGTGAATCACTGAAGAGTTAAACGTTAGCTATGTATTCACATAAGTGCACGCAGAAGATGGAGAGACTGACAACGAGGGAGAAAAAAAAGGAGTGAATGGTCACATAGAACCTACCAAAGAGTAAGCCTGACTTATAAATTGAGACACACAGCATATACTGTGCAGTCTTTGAAATGACAGAAACCAACCTCAAGGGAAGAACATCTGAATTTGGTATGTCACCCAAGACAAAATGGAAAAAAAATTATATAATAACTACACATAAACAAACTTATAATTATGCTCTTAAATACTGTTAATAGGCCCTGATATCACAGGTTTCCATCTGAAACAACACTGTCAAGTTAGCAAGCACACAGAAGTAACTAGCGCTTTAATCAAGATTAATAGACACAAGTACTTTATTCATGTAAAACAACAAAATGATGTACATTGAACAAGAGTAATAATGTATGGGGAATCATGAAAACATGCCTTTATGGCAGAAATCAGATTCCTTAAAATAACAATTGTGATTTCTCAATCTTACCTAGCAAAGTAACAACAAGATATCCTGCTTTATGTATATGTATCAGCAACACTAGAAGGAGAAAGAGTAGGAGAAACATGGCAGAAAGCATCTGAGAATAGAAATGTTTAAACAATAAAAAAAAATATAAATGAATAAACAAAGCCTCCAATTACTGCACATTTAAGTTGAAATAGTCCAAAATTAATCAATCTATGAAGGTGTTTCAGGCAAACAAATTATTTAGACTTCCACAAATACAGCCATAAATTTAAAAAGAATGTGATTTAACAATGACAATTATAAAAGTCTCTTAATGCAACTTTCTATAAATGCAGTCTCATAACTGCCACAAGTTCAAGTATTTAGGAACCTTGATCATAACAAATGAAAGATGCTCTAAAGATGTTGAATGTCAAATAGCCAAAGCAATAGCAGCATTTCAATGGATGAAAAATGCTCATCAAATCAATACATTTAATATATTTTTTGAGTCATACAGAACTAATCTTGGTGTATATGGACATTCATCACTGACAGTCAGAAGATTGGGGAGGAATTACCTGGATGCTGTAGATAGGCTGTTTCACAGAAGCAAAATGAGAACATCATGGACAGATCAAGCGCAATAAATGTTTTTTTTTTTGAAAGAAATTAATTCACAAAGCGAACTAATTACTCACATCAGAAAGTTTTAAGACAATCGGGCATCCATTGCATGGAAGAACATCAACAATAATAATAATAACTGGCAGTAATGAGACACAAGATTGTATAACCTAAATTCCATGACACAGTAAATAACTGACTTAAAGGGCTTCAGGCCTACATGTGACTTGCTAAAATTCTATATTACATCTGCTCAAGTACTAAACAACAAAAAAACAGATGCAATGCAGCAGCACTCATTAGCACAGCTTAGCAGAAAATGACAAGTAGCAGTGAGTGGCCACCAGATTTAGTACAACAGGGGTGTCCAACAGGCTGATTCTTTGTAATCTGATAATACATTACAGAAAACAAAACTGCCAAGGTCTCAAAACATTTCACAGGTGACAAAATAGTTTTGTGCATCAAGAAAGGAAAATGACCGCAAGCTATACAATTTAGACTATAATATACTTTCTGTTTATACAATCACCTAGAAATGTGTGATAACTTAAATAAGTGTTGAACAATTCTTTCAGATGTAATACATTCTTGTCAATCAACAAACTATTATATGCCCGTTACTATAATACTAATTAGGGAAGAAAAGAAACAAACACAGATGAAATCACATTACAAAGCAGACAAAATATAAAAATCTGACAAAACATGAAATAGGTGGTTGATCCAGGCATGTCTTGAGATCATATGTTTCCTCCCTTGCCACTTTGGAGTTTGGCAATAATTCTCTCCAGCTGTCTTTTGGCCTCACACATGGGAAAGTTGGCCATATCATAGTACTGTGGTGCCATTTTGACCAACCTGTGGGATGCAACATAAAGTATGCATTTTAAAACTAAAATATGTTACATGCAAAGTTTATACTTTAATAGAAATAGGTACCTAAAATTTATTATAATTACCGTTATGTCAACCAAAAAAAAAAAAATTACAATGTAAATCTGATGCTAAACGTACTCTGTCCCACCCAATACTATAAAAGTAACTGCATTTAAAAAATTCTACACTGGCTAAATGAAAGAAACAAAAATCTAATTGTTATTTTTATGGTTTTTTTTTTTTAATAAGGTTGCAATTATTTGAACATTAATTCTAGTTCTACCTATAAAATTGGAGATTGGGGTCCTATATTTCATTACAGAATATGTTAAACAGTTTGGCCATTTAACCTTACTAAAGGCAGACAGTCAATAACAGACTGCTATAATGACCTGGGAAGCCACCATATTCAAAGCACTCAATCATACATTCTTCTGCTGTTTAATACTTCACCTGAACAACAGAGGGTGCAAGAAGACTGAGATGAGCTGTTCCTAAACCTCTTCTTAACTCCAGCATCAATCCATATCAGGACATCTTTTTGAGGGTTTTTTTTCAATTACCTATACATCTAATTTTTAATCTCTAAATGACAGTGGCTTTAGGTGAAATGTTAAAGTTTTGTAACGAGCTGGATTTGCCAAAGCAAATTGTTTTTAAAGGCTACTCATTTTGCAGTTGTTCTGAACATCTTTTACAATGTGCTTTATCTTAATCATAAAAATATGACACAATGAGAAATGTTTTTTTTTGGTACTTAACAATAGAGCAGTATTTTTATGTCCTGCTCATTTAACAGTTTTTATGTGTGTTCCAAAACAAAACAAAAGGACCAACTTCTCTTAATAAGCGTGCTGCAAATAAAGATACAACATGCTTTTCAAGGCAAATGAAGAAACAGAAATACAAGGTTATCGTGCTTCCTAGCGTTCTTTGTCTGTAAACTGTGGCAGAAAGTACTGGTTGTTCGTCCACTTCTTGTTTCAGAACTTTTCGTCTGTACGTTCGTTTTACAGATCTGGCTTAAGTTTAGGCAGGCCTGATTCTTTGCTTCTTAGGCAGATGTACTCCACAATCCAACTGCCTTTTAGTTGCTTTTTACATGTTTGTTGGGGGGGGGGGCAGTGGGTCTATTCTTTATTTCCTCTAACTGCCCACTGTGAAACTATACTTCTAACAAATATAGGTTGGATCCAACCTATATTTAGGCTAGCTTTCTGTCTTCAGTTCAATTAAAATAAAATTATTCACATTATAACACGAGAAGTCCCACACTAACAAAACCTTTTTTTTTATAATAAGTAATTTGTACACCGACCGTTAGAAAATTGGATTAATATGGTTAACGCCTCTATTTGACTAAAGACTAATATCACATTCTCTTTTTGATAACATTTTGTTTATGTCGGAAAGGGGTGGGGGTGGGGGCTTTTCATTTACTTAAAGGGGGTACCACCTGAAAAAGTTTAGAGACCGCTAGGTAGATGATGGTACTGATGTCACATACTTTTAAAACAATAAAAACAGAAAATAAACATCTAAAACTGTAACGTTTTCTACATTGAAGTTTTTCTTTTTTTTTCTCTCTCTCTAAAATTACAAGTTATGGAAGACCACAAGTACATATGTGGGCACATATTCATACACAATAAATTTTGGTAATAAACGATAAAACAATTTAACATTTGCATAAAGTATAGGAGTAAGAACAGAATATAACCAGAAAGTAAAGAGCCAAGGCAAGCGGTCACACAAAATATTTTCAGATTATCAAATACCCACCACTCTGGTTTGACATCGGTAACAGTACGGATGTAATTTTTGGTGGTCAATACGAACTCATTGTAAAGGACCCACTCAGGTTTGTGGTCCAGCACTGTTGAGGGATGCAGCTGGACTACCTGGCTATCTTTCACGGTCAGGTAATGGCCTGTGCGCTCTAAATGAGCTACCTGTTTTGGGGGAACAGAAATCATAAACTGGAGGGTGTTATTATTGTCTTCATTATAACTTGTGGTTTTAAAGGATGCAATTGTGGTAATCCATGATAAGGGGCACTGAAAGTGCTAAAATGACCAAATATGTGCATAAAACAAATATAAATTTAAGTGGTACATTTTCTTGACTTGTATAACAGACACTGAATGAACTAAAGAATCACATTTTAATTTTATAACAGTCGAGCTGTAACAATGTTACTATGTATAATTACGCTTGCATTAGAAAACACAGTTATCTGCTAAGTGGAAAGTTGTCTGTGGTCTTCTCTTTTGTAATAATGCCAGTGTAAGACAATCATAAGCGAAATGGTCAAAATCTGTTACAGCAGAAATGTCCCTATGAGGAAAACACACTTATCATGAATGAACAGGAAAAACAAGTGAGGCAGTCCTTACAAAGAAGGTGAAAATCACAAACTGATTTTTTTTTAATTTTGTTGTTACGGAAGAAATTAACTTTAAAATATATTTAAAATAGTGGGGGGGGGGGGGGGGGGGAAGAGAAGAGAAAACAGATACCTAGATGACTTTATCAAATAGCATTCTTCCCCTAGAAGAGTGACCATGTACTACATGTAATGCTCTATAGGTGTAGCAGAGACTCCAGGTCTGGCCATTTGCATTCAGGTGGAAACTAGCTGTATGGGCCAGTGGAGGACCATAGCTTTCATAGAGGCTAGTGGCATTTTTATCTAAAAACCACTGGCAGAAAGAATTTAACAACACCAACAACTAGAAATAGCATTCTCAGGATAGATAGGATTTAATACTGACAATTATGTAAAATGGCTGACTATAACAATATGTCCGTCTGGTCTTCTTACCAACAAGAAGAAAGGCACAGACATCCTACAACAGAGCTATTAAACTAGCAGCCCAAGGTCAAAATTTGGCCTAGTCTAGTGGCCCGTTGATCATTGTCTGTTGCAACTCATTAATATTTTCTGGTCAACAATTTGGCCCACCGAGAAAACTTTATACAGCTCTGTCCTAACTGATCTGAGCACTGAGGATAACTGGCTTATAAGCACTGTCCTATCCCAAGGACCGAGGTATTTTGTCATGTTGGACATCATGGGTGCTGGAAGTACAGTTTCAGGAGAGTGAGGTATGGACAGACCTCCACATACATGAAAACAAGACATTGAAGATGCATTGTCTATGAAAGCACTTGCTGGTGAACTGGCTAGAGAGTGATATTCTTTTAAAAACCTGCTGCATCTACCTTATCTATATAAGTTAAAACTGACCTGCATGAAAAATCCCGACACAAGTGCTTTCCTGATATTGATGTAATAATCTCGGGATGTGAAATCTGTACTTGATCTGCGCAGGTTGAAACGGTCCATGATTCTGGCCAGCTGCTGTCGAACATTGTCTGCACTTTTCAGGGATCGGTAGTTAATGAAATTATCATAACACCACTGAGGATCTTCATGATCTGATGAGTTTTCAAAAGCCAATTAAACAAATGTCCAAGTTAACTAATAAAACAAAGAAAATGAAATCAGCACACACAAAAAGCAAACAGTTTATCATCTTCTTCTTTGTTAAATTAGTGACATAACTGTGTTATTTTATGACATTTTTTAATACAACAGTATGCTGAATTAAGAATCTACTTCACAGCACTCGGGGCACTCCCATAAGTGCTAAATCCCCATCTTCAGCAGTAAGCGAAGAGTTCCAATTCTGATGGTACCGGTAACTGTCTGATTGTATATCATCTCATCCTACCCGGAGTGTTGAGCATCAGCCAGATCCTCTGGTTGATTCCTCGCAGCGCCATTCTCCTTAGACCGCAATTATCTATCTGCGCCTCCACACTGTTCACCAGTTCCCAAAGGGAAAGGCGTTTCCCAACACACTAGCATCACCTGGAAAAAATATCCAAAGGATGCTAACTACCTGGGACCTTTAAAGTGATGTTTGCCACTCTGCACAAAGCATGTTTTTACCTTTCTCAACATGCTCTGTGAGTCAGTTAAAATCACAGCATGTGTGTACAGCTGATTCTCTAGTCAGCGGAAGGCAGCAGAGACTGCCTCCACCTCCATTTTCAAACTAAATGTGATATCGTGCACAAGGTTTTGCTGCACTAGGTGATAACCAATTGCCTTTGCTATAAAACCCCATGCACTTTGTCTGCCCCTCAACACAGATCCATCTGTACAGATAACCACATCATTTGGGCAGGAATTATCATGAATAATTTGCAGAACTTCTGATTCTGCAGCACCAGCTGGCCAGTCTCCACACTCATGACCTAACGTGATTAGAACCCTACACAAGTCTGAAACTTGTTCAGACACCTTGACCCACTCCTATAATTTTTCTGATCAGTTGCTTAAGCAATCCACATATTTTTGGCTTAACATGCCCCTCTAGCTAAGTATTTTCCAAAAAAACAAAACAAGATTAATTTCTCTATTACTAACTCTGTGATACGTATACATTTCACTCCTTTTTTTATGGGTCTTATAAATTATCTGTAATACCTACATATCTCAGAAGTTTTCATCTTCATCCACAACATTCTCTGTAAAAAAGAATACCTTCACATCCTCCACTTTTGACCATTTCGCTTATGATTGTCTTACACTGGCATTATTACAAAAGAGAAGACCACAGACAACTTTCCACTTAGCAGATAACTGTGTCTGTGATAAACAGTGCAGACACAATCAGGAGAACTTACCGGGAACCCAAAAAAGTGTTTTTTATCAGAAATTCCTCTGATCAAAATAGGAATTCAAGCAAGAAAAATTGCTAGGCACAGGACACAGCGTTCCATGTTGTGGAAAGTCTGTCTCAGTTTGTCAGGTTTTACTGCTTGTAATTAAGGTCATGCAATGTTTTTCTGCCTGGCTGCCAACTGTGGCCATTTCCAGCAACTTTGTGAAATCACCCTACGCGGCATGAACGGAGGGTAAGTCCACTCCAAATTTCACTGCCATATCTTTGTTAGTGTTTGAGTTATGAACAAAAGACCGAGTTTCACCCAAGTAAAACACCTGATATATGTATATATATTCTTTATTCCATCAAAATGGGGCCTAGGACCTTCACCGTTGAACTGTACTATAAAAATATATATATATATACACACACACACATAAACATGCACAGGAAACAAAATATAATCATTACTTACTCTGCTTGAAGGCGTGGTAGACATTTAGCAGCGTGAGGTGATCACCATCAATGTGAGCAAACCTCATCTTGGCTTCATCTGCAGCTTTCTTCACTTCCATGGGTCGTACAAAACACTGAGGGACTAAACACGAGAAGCGGGTGGGGCCACACGGCCCATCCCCGGCGCCATTAGTTCAAGGGCACTAAAAGGAAGCCAAAATGTTAGACAATGCACTATCCCAGAGACAGGGACAGAGAAGACAAGACTTTGTATTTTGAGTCTGAAGCTGGAGAAGTGCCTATCAGAAGGAAATGTAGCTAACAGTACCACTGGTAAATACATGCATTAGCCATGTGTGGCGTTTGCTTGCATCGTGACAAGGACCACTGAAGCATTTGCTTTCACTGTGATAGGAACTACTGTTTTTAAATGGATAAACAAATGCACCATTACTCTAGCTCAGTGGTTCTCAACCTTCCTAATGTCGTGACCTTTTAATACAGTTTCTTATGTTGTGGTGACACTCACCATATAAATATTTTCGTTGCTACTTCATAATTTCAGTGAATATGTGTTTTCCTATGGTCTTAGGCGACCCCTGTGAAATGGTTGTTCTATCCCCCCCCCCCCCCCCCCACTCACAGGGGTCACAGATCACAGGTTAAGAACCGCTGCTCTAGCTGATATTGCTAACCTATGCCAAAGTCACCTATGAGCTAAATCCTTGTTTGAAGAAAATCACATTTGAACATCAAGATATGTTAGAAACTTCAAGTGGGTTCAAGGGCCCTATTGTAGGAAAAACAAGAACAGACCCACTGCCTACCCAAATGCATGTCATAAGAGTCGACTAACTGGGAGCTTCCTTTGAAAGTCGGAATGCATCTGCATGCGAGGAAAGTAACCATCAGTCTGCATACAAATGAGTCAGGTCTGTAAAATGGATGTGTGCGCAACACCCAGGGTTTGGAACAGGTCTACAGTCTACAAGTGAACAAACAAATAGAACTTTCCACTGGATTTACAGCTGGTGAACACAAATAAGAAAATTCAAATGATGATTGTGTAGTGCATGAAAAGCAATAATTCATTTTGACCTATTTGCAGCAAGAACCACATGTGTGCCATTAGCATAGACTGACAAAAAACAGCCCTGGAAATGCACTTTCCTGAAAATTGTCAAAACTAGTCTTAGGTGACTCTGGCAAAGTGCCAACAATATATCACTGTGTGGATCATAGAAAACAGATGGCAAGTGCTCCAGGGATAGTGCTTGTCTAACATCAATGCACACAATAACAAATACCATAATAATATTACTATAATTTAATTCTTATTTCCTTCATGTAAATAAAATAAGGCTAAAGATATTTAGATTTCAAATAATCTTTCAAAACAATGGAATAATATAGAAAACTTCTAACTAGGGTTATACCTGAAAGCATTGCTGTAATGGACAGAACTTCATTGGAGCAATTGTCGTCACAGCTGGCTATCACCATTTTTGCTAGCTGGGGATCCAAGGGAAACTCGGCCATCATGGACCCCAGTTCAGTAATTTCACCGTCGTCATCCAGGGCTGCTAGGTAGTTCAGCAGTTCGAGAGCACGCATCAAAGTCTCAGGAGCTAGTTGAAAAGTTAATGTGTAGGACAATGCCATTTAAATATAAGCTCATGTGTTTGTTGTTATAAACAGTGAAGTAATATTATGACTGGAATATGCAAATGTACCATGTGTGTGTAAGTATAACATTCTTATACTTACTTATTACGGGTGTATTTTATCATCACCAGGAAAACCAGAATAAAATTTAAAAAAAAAGAAGATAGCAGCTTCAAAGAGAAAGGAAAAATGAAGTGTTAGCATAAAGCACTAAAGATACAAAAATAAACCACAAATAAAGCCTGGAACATAACCCAAACACTGAATTTGACATTGTGGCCACAAATATTATGGAATAAAACAATTTTGTCAAGTGTTCATGTGCTCCACTGCAGCCCTAACGGTTTAAAGATGTTTTTTTTAAACACACACAATCTACAGTCAACAAGCAGACACACAGATGAACTTACCTGGGGGATCCATAAAATCAAAATGAACCAAGTCATCTATACCAAGCTTCTTCAGCTGCAACACAACCGTGCCAAGATTTGACCTTAAGATCTCTGGATATGTGTTCTCTTGCATCTCCTGTTTGTATGCTTTCTCTGTGTACAAACGGAAACATTTCCCAGGCCTGGTTCTTCCGGCTCGACCAGCTCTTTGTTGTGCACTAGCCTTGGAGATGGCAGTCACCAGCAATGACTCCACACGGATACGGGGATTGTACACCTACAGAGCAATTGGTATATTTGAACAAAATGGCTTCATATAAACATAGAAGATTAACACACAAATCATCATCTAATTAAAAGATATATTTTTTTTTAGTTCTGTGCAGTAGTAAAATAACTAGTTATATTACTCATAAAATTAGTTGACTTTGAAAATGGAAGGAAATGCTCTAGTGCGAAAAAGAGAACAGCCACTCCACCTCCATAGCCAGTGTGTATGTTGCATCACAGCATCTTATAACCTTACAACTGTATCAGCTGCAGGATTATCTTCCATGATATGAGTTCATGAATTTATCAAAATGTCAGATTAATAGTAGCATGAGAGACAATGTTGCTCTCTAATTAAAACACAATAACTAAAGGTATATAAATACACATTTACAAACTGACTAGTCACTAGTTGAGGTTCCATCATCACTGTAGACAGGTCACCTAATAACTGCTCTTGTCCTGTGACAGTGGAAATGAAAAATTGTCCTTCACAAAACTAGTGAAAAGCTTGTCAGTCCCAGCAAAAGTAGAAGCTTGCACCCACAAAGTAAAAATGCATAAGGCAGCAGTCAGATGTTCCAATGCTGATGGTCTCAGAGTAGAACTGCAGCTCACCGCTGGCACTAACTTACATACGCAAAAGCCAGCATTGCCTCTGCAAAGGTACACGCCATTCTAAACGTAATAGGACACCAGCCATTTTAGTGCAGTAAACAACATTCCATACTACATCCACAGCATCACACTAAGTACCTAACTCAGTAGCTCAGCGACAGAACTTTTGGTCCAGAAATGGGGAATTTGCATCAACAAAACCTAGCTGGAAACAAAACTTTTCTGAGCACCAGGGGACATCCAGCTATCGTGGCCATGGAAATGCCCATGATAAACTTTACTACTAAATGACTTTTTTTTTTCTGACCTAGAGAATATGATACAGTGTCAGTGAAATTAACATACACAACACAGCATGGCCCATATCTTTAATGTAGTGAAGAAACGTTAGCTCTCATATATATATATATTTACTTAAATAACTGCCACCTGCCTTTATTGTCTGTATTTATTACTTCTGCAGTGTAATTAATAGAGGGAGATCTTTGAGCCTGAGGTTTTAGGTACATGAAGCTAGTATTCCTGGTATACCATGCACCCAGAGGAAAAATGTTGGCATCCTGCATGACCTGAACATCAAGGAGAGATGGCTCACAAACAGCATTCTCTTGCGAAAGGTGGGGTATTTTGGACATATCAAGAACCATTGTGGTCTGGAGAGAATGGTGATGGAGGCTGCAGTTTCAAGAAACGAGGCAGAGGCTAACACCCCCCGCTAAGGTGGATATAGGACATTGAAGACGCATTGGCTGTGAAAGCACTTAATGCTAGAGAATTAACTAGAGAAAGAGTGACTTTCAGGTTTGCCACGAAGAGAGTGACATTCTGTAAGGGACACTGCTAATTGACTGACCTGGCTTGTGCCGTTGCCATGGACTGCACAGATTATGACACCTGTAACCCCAAAAGGAAAAACCTAGAACCTTACAAGGAATTCAAACCTGTATCTTCTGCATGAGAGCCCAAGTTCTTAACCGTTCAGCCAGTCTCTTCTCTGTGTTACCAAGTAACAACAACACAAAAATACAGCTGATATTTACACACATACAACCAGTCTACACAACTGTACCAACCTTCTGTTTGGCAAAGCCAGGATCTATCACAAACACCACACCATCAATGGTCAGCGATGTCTCAGCTAAATTGGTTGACACTACAACTTTTCGTCCAATGGCACCATTGGCTTTTTTAGGAGGTGGGGCTTCAAAGATTCTTTGCTGTAGATTTGGTGGCAGAGTGGAGTACAGAGGTATACACTTCAGTTCTCCAACATCCTGCCCCAGATTTTCAACTTCTCTGTGAATTCGCTTACATGCTTCATCTATTTCCTGTAGGAAAGAATATGATGCATTAAATTGAAGAGAAAAAAAATGAACACCACAAACAAACAAACAAAATAATCACTATTGCAAAATTTGTTTACGTTTGATTTCTAATTTGTAACATTCACAAATCATTTCCGATGCTAACTCAATTTCATGACCTTGGGGAAATAAAAGCCTGGCAAAGCTTTGTCAGTGCTGTCTTCAAGGTTAAGATAGGAGATATTGTATCTAACTTCTCATGGGTACAATCAGTGGAGGTAACTGGCACGGCTACTGTATCAGAGGACTGAACCCAATGTGCAGCGACGCTGATTGTGACAATATAATTACAAAGGAAAGTTACAGGATCAACCCAAAAATACCTACCATACTCATTGCTACAGGACGGGGTAAGATATGGGGATTCCCAGCTAACGGAGATAGGAAATGTAACAGCAAATACCCACGTAAGAAAATTCTCTCACAATTAGAGCTTGTAATTTAAAGTCTTTTATAATTAGAGCTTGGAATTTCATAACTACTGTTGTCAATGCGTGTATTTAATAATGTGCAGACACTCATAACCTCTTTGCACCAATATTCTCCTTATTCTCTTATTAATTTTCTCACTACGTCACTTTTATCCCTTTCCCAGAAATCCAGGTCTCAATATCATTCACGTCCTACATGCACGCATCTTTATTTCATAGCACAGGCTGGCCTAGACCTCTTCTACACCTTTTTAATTCACCACAGAGGGTGATGGGAGAAAATCATCTTCTTCTTCTTAGTCTTCAGTCTGTAAATTCCAACAGAAAGTTCTAGTTACTTGTCTACTTTTGGACTCTGCCTTGTTCCAGAACAGTTTGGCGAGTATCTTTGTTTTACAGACCCTGTTTATTTGTATGAAGACTGTTGGTTCCTAGCCTTTTAAATGCCCTCCGATTTAGAGGGAAACAGCTCCTGCAACATGCTTGTTAAAGGGGCAGTGGGTCTATTTCTTTTTTCCCTCCCAAAATGGGGCCCCAGCACCCACATGGGGACATATAAAAGAATAAAGATACAGGATATGTACAAAAAATGCTCATTTACAGCAGAACATCTGGGAGGAAGGCTAGAGGAAAACCAAAAAAGAGAGGGATAAATGGTGTAGCAGAAACCTGCGAAACAAGGAATAAATCCATCACCGCCACCCCAGAAGTGCAAGACAAATATAAAAAATCACAATACTGGGCTACAACCTGGTATCAATGAGACAACAAATGTAGCCATATACCTCTTGACCAGTAAGAAAGAGCAACATGTCTCCTTCAGTGTCCTCACACATGTGTATCTGTATAACTGTTCTGATGGCTGCTTCCAGGTTATCTCTCTCTGGTTCAGGGGTGTAGAAAATCTCTACAGGATGGGTTCTGCCTGGCACTGCCATTAGTGGAGCGTTGTCAAAGTATGTCTGTCCAATAACAAATACAAGCATTCATTAAACAGGCCCCTATCACAATTCAAAACAGTAATGAGATAAAACAGTAATGACTGAGATTTACAACCAGTCTAAATTCCCAGTTCATATTCAATCAAATTGAACAGGCTGCTCAATGAAAAGAATCAGTAATTTATTAACAAGATTATTCAGTTTGGAATATTAAGAGATAATGTTCTGCCTTGTTTCTCTTTCATGTTTCTGCTTCTACAGGTGTGTGCGTGTGAGAGAGACAGAGAGAGGGGAAAACAGAGAGAGACACCCACAGAGAGCAAATGAACATGTGCTGGTGCACAAGCTGGTTGCCATGCACTCTGAAGGTCATGGGTTTGTTCATGGATGCATCGCTTATGAGTGTAATTTTTCAGAGATCTCTGGGGAATCGCCAAGTGAGCTATGGAATCTGTGCTTTGTTTGACTCTTTCGACGGGTGGCTAGCCATTCTGTGGAGACAGACCAAGCTATGGGGGGGGGGGGGGGGGGGGAGGGGGAGAACCAATGCAATGAAGTTATCCAAAAGACTTCATCAGCTTTAATTTAATCTGTGTATAAAGTGTTGTGTGTATAAATGAACACACATGTAATTTACCCATAAAAAAATTATAAATATGAGAAACATGACCTCTAGGTACTTGAATCAAGTCTGACATACAACTAACATCACCTATAGGTAAGCATATCATGACTGTTAAACTGCTATACAGAACCTGAAGTCATCTACACATGTACAATTTGTTTTTTCTAAGTAACATGCAAAGAACCTATCAGCAATGGAAAGAAAACACAAACGCAGTCCGCCAAGAAACACAAAGGTATAGTAAAGCTGAACAAAAATCAGACGCAGACACAGTGCTAGCAACCAGACACTCGCCTCGAGTTTAAATCTGCATCAAGCTGCTGCTTCCTTTTTTTTTTTAAATGGTCTTGGCTTTCAGGTCCACTCAGTCTAAAATGAGTACCAGGTAAGTTCTGGAAAGTAAAGGCTGCTAGCGTGTTGATGACACATCACCCATTGTGTGTGTGTGCATATATATATATATATATATATATATATATATATATATATATATATATATATATATATATATATATATATATATATATATATATGAACACACACACATATGTATATACATATATATATATATGTATATATACACACATATGCATACATAAAGATAAGGAATCTGATAAACACTCTAAGCATGATATATATAAGGGCTGTACCAAATATTCCCTTCAGGGTCGAATAGTGGACCTAATAACTATTCGGGTTTTCGGCCGAATCCTTGTGGTTGGGCTGAATAGGAATAGTGGTTACCTTACACCTGTTTCTGCATTCACAGCGATGAACTGAAATAACTCATTAACACAATAGTTGCTGTTGCCTAGTCTGTCGTAGCGGGGGAAACTGCGACCCGGTTGCGCGGTATAAAAACAAACGATGGTTTTGAAAGAGGTGGGAGCCCGAAGAAAACTAATTACTGACATCAGAAGGAGACAGTCATCATTTTTTGGCCATGTTATGAGAAGATGGTAAATGGAACATGTGGTGACCACTGGAAAGATCTATGGAAGGAGTGATATAGGTAGACAACGAGAGAAGATTCTTGACAGTCTTGTTGCATGGCATGGAGGTATGCCAGCACACGAACTAATACATAGTCCCGCTATTCGTATTGGTTACAGCCCTAATATATACACACACACACACATTTAAATACATAAAGATAAGGAATCTGATAAGCACTCTAAGCATGACGAGGATAGCTACATTTTTTATTCTGTCTTCCATTTGGAAATGGAGCACAGACCCTCAACAAACTCCCACTAAGCGATTGGTAGATTTGTTCAGGACTGGCTGAACTTTGCAGTTAATGTATCAAAGCACTTTTACCTACCTGAAATTTTCCAGCATCTAAAGTAGCACTCATTATAATGATCTTCAAATCGGATCGCTGCTTTGCCACCTCCTTCAGCAAACCCATGAGAATGTCTGTGGCCAGGGTGCGCTCGTGAGCCTCATCCAGCATTATAATGCCATAGGCTTCCAACAGTGGGTCAGACATTGCTTCACGCAACAACATACCGTCTGTCATGTACCTGTAGCAAATATTTCACATAGAAGATTATTTACTGCAGTAGTTACATTTGAAAATAAAAGCTTCATAGAACTGACTTGATCTTTTTCTCTTCTAATTACATTATTATGTTCAGGATTCTTCTTCTTCTTAGAGTTCACCGGCAGCAAATCCCAGCAGAAACTTCTGGTTGTTCGTCCACTCCTTAACTTTGGTCTTGATCCAGAACTTCTGTATAGATCTAGCTTATTTGTAAGCAAACTGTTGGTTCACTGCCTATCAGGCAGATGCATTCCAACCTCAATGGAAACGCCCCTAATTGATCGCCTCATATGACACTTGTTAGGGTGGCAGGGAGTGTATTTTTACACAGGGATCATGCAAGATTTACTTACATAAAATCAAACATTTTAAATTAAAAATCCATACATCAAAACTTGAATTTCTGACATTTTGTGACTAGAGCCACTGTGACATAGTGGTCAGTGAACTTGCCTGAAAGAGGCCCAAATTTCCAACAATGATTATCTGTCCTACCATACTAACTTCATAAAACAAATAATATGCTATTTCTTCTTCTTGTTCACTGGCAATAAAATCCGATAGAATGTTCTGGTTGTTCATCTGCTTCTGATCTTGTTCACAACTTGAGTGTTGGGGCATATCTGTTTTATTGATCGCACTTATAGGCACGCTGTTCCTTGCCTCTCGTCGACTATGACTGCAAAGTAACCCTCCCTGTATTAACTACTGTTACCAGGTATTTCAAGTACTCAGCTTTCATTGCAATCAATGACCCCAAGTTTGCGACAAAGTTTCACCCTAATACTCACTTTAAAACTGTTTTCTGTGATGTGCAATCTTCGAATCTGATGCTGTATCCAACCTCTTGACCTAGACGCACATCCATTTCTTCCGAGACACGCTGTGCAACAGACATGGCTGCCACTCGACGCGGCTGTGTACAGGCAACACCCTTTTTGGGATTGCGAGCCCTCACCCACTCCAAGCACCACTGTGGAATCTGTAATAAAGACATAGAGGTCATTTCAAGTCAAACAAATGTTTTGTTATGTAACTATATAATTAAACTTTGATTAACAACCATTGTTCGGACTAGGGCTTTGATAGATAACTGAATAGACAGATAACAGAAATCTTCTAACACATATGTACAGTAACATAATTTCACCACAGGCTTGGGATGAAATGTGGGTTCGCTCCCTGGCGGAGCCAGACTTTTCTTCAAAAAATTACCTTGGTTCCCAGGTCGACCCAGCCTTGAGTGGGTACCGGGTGCAGCCCCGGGAAGTAGAGGAGGCCGGTGTGATGCTGACCACATCACCCATCTTGTGCCGTTGGTCTATAAAAATATAGGTCTAGCCCTATATGCCTAAAGGCGTGGAAAAGTGTCCTTTACTTGGTGGGGGGGGGGGTGAAAATGAAATCTTTTAAAAATGAATAATACATACATATTGTATTCAATTTTTAAAAAAGAAACATAATAAACTGCAATAAAGCAGTAATGTAAAGAAATGTACTGTAATAGCATAAACCTAGGTAAATTCAAAATAGTATATCATCTCCTGTGTCTTTGAAGCCCGAGCTTTCTGTGCGTCGATGTTCCGTAACTTATGCAGAAGCAGGATCTGTGTTGCATTTGCCTTCTTTTGCATTTAAAACCAGTCGATGCCCGCTGATATTATTTCTGTTTCTGAGGAGCTGGTTGTAGGGTTTTGGTTAGGAACTGATCCTTTTTTTTTAAAGATAATGACGATAAGAGAAACTGACATTTTAAAAACTGACGGTTAAGCAAAGTCTTAATGTACTGTAACATAAAACTTGACAAAGAGGCAATCATTTTTGTTTTTAAACCATATTATGAGAAGAGAACCACCAGGACAAACGTAACAAATGGAATAATCATAACAAGAGGCAGAGGAAGATAAGACTGTTCTTTTCTTTTTCATCTGCCCTTAAAAAGATGGATGGTGTGTTGTCATGGTTTACAGACAGGCTGTGTTTTATGCACTTTCGGCCAAATACAGTTTTAAAAACCCATAATTAGTCACTATTTACAACATGCTTGTTGGGGTAGGGGGGGAGTGACCAGTGGCTTTATTAGTTTCCCCAAAATGGGGCTGTGGAACCCACACAGAAAAAGGGAGACAGCAAAAGAATATTTACAGCCTTTTGTTATGGCACAGAAAATTGTCCACATATGAAATGACAGGCTTTCAAAAATTAAGAAGCCAATTCAACAAGGCATTTCTTCTTCTCCTTCCTCATCGTGAGTCCAAGTGACGTAATTTGTGTTGTGTCTGTTTACAGTATAGCTGTGGTATTTACACCTTTTGGCCGACACATCTGATTACACTGGGCATTTATTCACCAGGTGAGTCTTCCTGATGTTTTACTTCACACAGCAAAATATCCTTATTTGTGCTGTTTCTTCTTTATCACTTTATCTATGGGTGTTACTCCTAGAGAGTCCGTCCAGGGCAGCTAGGCGCAGGTCGGCCCTCAAGGGAAGGCAGGGGCAGAACATGAGAATTTCCTGCCATCCAAGGTGCATCGGTACTGGGCTCCCCTAAGGAATCGTAACATCCTACTTATGACCTTTTAACCGCACTTCCATTCATCACAGGCTATGCCTTTGGAAGCCAGCAGGAGGCATACTGCAGACCTGAGGCTTCGATTACCTAGACAAAAGGAACACTTTGCTTCTAATGCATGAATTTTACTGCAGCAGATGTTCATGTCCACTATAGTTTCGACAGGGCATTTGATGAAATAATAAACAACCCTGCTGTACCAGACATTTCCTGTAAAGAAAAAGCAGCCAGTGTGATGCTTACATTATCACCTACCGAGCACCAACTGGTATATATAAAAACTGAGCCTGTTGCACCACTAGTATGAAAGAAGTATATTATTTACGGTCTACAAAACCAAGAATACAAGAATAATCCTACCTGGGTTGTCTTTCCAGAACCAGTTTCACCGACCAGCACAATAGTCTGATGTTTTGTAACCATGTCAACAAATCTTTCCTTGTACTCCCAGACAGGAAGAGTGGACCGCTTGCGAAACAGATCATAATAGCGGGGCGTGAAGGGTAGTCCTAAACAGAAGAACATACCAGTTATAAAAATCAGTTCTCACAGCCATGTTAAATTTCAAGGTCTGACCATGTATAATCTGTTCTTAAAACACTGGTCTAGTCTGTTTAACTGTTGATTTGTTAACTTTTTATAATATAGATTGCTATCTGGATTTTATTTGGTTTCATTAAATTGTTTGGTTGGTTCTGTGTTGGGTTTTGTTGATATCAACATCACAGCTGATTTGTCTGATGACATTATTGCCTCTAGTTTTTTTTTTATCTTTTCTATTTAATTTTCCAGCTTTTTCTTGGTTGTTCACTTTGGTATTGTCTGTATCATTTTCATTACATGGATGGAGGTTCCTTCCTTTTTATGGTACATATGTTGTGTTGGATCATGATGTCTTTCCACAGCCTACTGACATAATGTACTGCCAACAGTTATGATATAGATCTTGTATGCCAGGGTTATTCAACTGAGTTAACTCAGGGGCCAACATTTTGGAAATGGGGATCGTCATAGACCAGAGTCCCAGCACAGAAAGACCATTAAAAATACAAACTGCAATGATCCGCCTGCCACTTTCAAGACATTCTGTGAGCCACGAGTTGAAAAGCCATGTTGTGTTATCATGCTAAACGATTTCAAAACTCACGGCCAGTGTATTATCTGGTGCAATTGACAATTATGCTCTGTGGTTGACAAAGGCATATGTCCTCAACAACCTTATCATGTGTATTATATATGGATTATGCTTACACTTCAACCCTTTCGATGCTATGGGCATAATATGTTTGTCCCGTAGGCTGCTAAGGGCGTATTTCTGAATCTTCCGTTTTCGGTGCCCTCACTGCTAAACCACTAACCTTCCTACGGTGAATATTTTAGGTGTACAAAATATAGTCCCACCGCATCTTTTGGAGGATAAAAAAGTATTCAGCATTGGAGAGAGGATCAGTGGTGAAACTTGCTTTGCAGAGTGGTAACAATGACTGTGTGGTATGTAGCAGCGAAAGTGTTAATACACACTGTACAAGACATTACACCACCATTCACACAAACAAATATTTTTCAACTGTCACTTTTCCATTATACTTTAACATTGGGACTTTTTCTTGACTAACCTGTGAACGGGTTCAGTTGGAGTGTTGGTCGGGGTATGTTGAACTGTTCAAATATTGACTGAGGCTTGCCGGTCTTATCATCCTTTTTATCAGCACTGGTATCCTCTTCCCTGTGTAAGTAAAATATAAATTACTGTGAAATGCAAGTACATAAAAGCTGTAGTTGTAGACTATTTGCATATTGTGGAGGGAATATGCTGCTAGACATATCTGACAACATAATGTTAGAGTTGTGGTCACAAAGTCATAGGCAACACAACTCTCTGAATAAGTTATAGAACCTATTTTATGAACCGTGGAGTTGACAACAGTGTTATAAATAAAGTAAACAAAATATTCCGCTTTGATCAGAGATTTCAACTTTTGACCTCATGGCTGAAAGAAAAAAAATACAACTGCACTCCCATGCTGCCTAATTAAATTATTAACATCAGACTTTGTGCTGTTATACATCACAAATAGTTTGCAGTCTCTTCATCGATTCCAATCTGTGCAACTGTTTCAATATAATGTATATAATTTAGTACAGCAACTTTAGTCTTTTTCATCATTGTTCATCTTAGGATTTCTTTTGGACATCCTTGGCTCCTTAAACCATCTGTGTCCCATTTAAGTGCCTGATTGGTAATTCTCTGTTCGCTTCACCTAAAGATGTGCCTAATATATTGCTACCTTCTTTGTCTTATAGCTGAAGACAGTATTTGCCCAGACAATATTCTTATTTCCTTAGGTATTTGATTTTAAATACATTCACTCTTCATTTACGTCAGTGGTTTTCCAATTTTCACCGGCATTTGCTAAGCTGGAGTAACAGTGGAAATTAAAATCTACCACCCACCCCTCTTTATCCTTAAAAAGGAGACACTCTCAGACACATAAATCCAGAAAAAATGAATTAACTGGTAGCATAATGGGCTACAAGTAAGGCTGCTCTGTTGGAAAGTAAATTAAACTTTAATTACTGACTTTAATGATAACAGTGTATGACATCCTTTAGTATTTTTTACAAAATTTTTTTGCCATTAAAAAAACACAAAAATCATTGTTCACAAAATTTATATTTGCATTTCCAAATTCAATGAATAAAATGCAGTCTCCACAATGAAGGCTGGCTGCAATGGGCAGAGATTTGAAATTACTATGTTATAATGGTAAAGTATGTATTTTGTGATTTTGCAGCTTGGTGTACAACAAAAGTGGGTGTTTGCACAATATGAAATATGGGATATTGTCTCCTTGGTGTGCTGACTGGTTGCTAGGGGTTTTTCAATTGAAAGACATAGCTGACATTCTAAATGAACTAAATGCACACGGCAACGAGTAGACGATATCCAGTTAATATTCTTTATTACAGTTTCACAGGTGATCTGGTCTGATCAACGTCTACTAATAACTAGCCGATCCAGCAAAATAAGATGACATTTACCAGACATCAACTTTGCGTCTTCTCTTGTTCACACTCGTTACCTTTCAGTCCTATTTCCTCACACACAAAATACAACTTGTTGGCTGCCACTTCGGATGAGACTGTCATCAGGCTGTCATCTTGCGGTCTTCTCTCAGAACAGAACTCATGTCTTCAAATATACACAGTCAAATTCACGCATCCTTCAGATGCAACCTTTCATACCAGCTGCCAAACACATACTAACTGATTAGACCTTGATCTAATCTTACAACCCTTGTTCTGGGTTTCACGTGCTGGTCTAAACCCTGCTTGATATCTTGTGTTTCTACGAGTATTCACATTCTCATGTTTCTGTCTTATCTCAGGGTTTACTCCCATATCATTGCTTAGAGAATTACAAAATATGGCAATCTCAGGTACTTTTTTTCTAATTCTAACTACACATGCTTGCTGTGGGGGGATGAAACAGCTGTTCTAAAATAATATTTTAACACATTATTATTATTTTATTGAATAAATTTTTTAATTATGGCTCTCCTCCGAACTTCTACCCCCGCAGTATTGCGGCTTGAAATATCCAATCGGGGTGCAGTCCAATTAAAAATACGGACTTGGCGGAGTTCCCGCCGGGGAAAATATTGCGGCAAAACTAGGAGTACCTTACAATGTCACGAGACGCAACGTTGCAGACGATAGTAGCAGACGATAAAAGCGACCGGTGACAATGTCAAGCGTTTTCTGCAGACGATACTAGCAGACAGTAAAAGCAACCATTGACAATTTCAAGAATTACAGACGATGAAAGCGATATGGCAGGTATACCAAGCGCTCCCACGCAGATTAGCAATACTGTTCTTCCGACTGAGGATTTAGCAGCGGTAGATGTCAAACTTGTCGGCATGCACAGAACTCACCACCGAGAGTATCCCCCCGCGCCACTATGCACGGCGCAGATGGGGAGCAAAACTAGGTGCCTGGGACTCACGAGCAAAGTAATTGGAGGAAGTTGCAGGAGATGCGGTAGCTGCCGCTCTTGAGTCCCAGCCATCTAGTTTCGCCCCTTTCCGCGCCGCACGTAGTAGCGAGGGGGATACGGTCGGCGGTGAGGCATAGTCACAGAAACAGGTCAGCAAGTAACATATCACTGAGAGAGAGCCTGTAAGAGCATTTACTTCGTTTTTCCGAGCCGATCCTAGATTTGCCGCAATTTGTTCGTCGGCAGAAAGTTTTACAATGGAAAGTGTCAACGGTCACTATTATATTTTCGTCATCTGCTACTATCGTCTGCAGTGTGGTGTTGTGTCTCTTAGAATTGTCAGGTAATTAGAAAAACAATAAGAAAATGGTCCGTAAGTAACATATCGCTGAGACCCTGTTAGAGCATTTGTTTCGTTAAACGGAGCCAGCATATTTTTAATTGGAATGCGCCCCGAACCGATATTTTAGGCCGCAATACTGCGGGTGTAGAAGTTCGGAGGAGAGCCTAAATTTATAATAATATAATTCAACAACACTGTCAACACGCTAAGTCATTATTATTAAATCTAATTATATATAGTTTAGACAATATAAGCAATAGTTTTAAAATCAAGATGACTGCGCAGCAATAAATCTGAAGCTTCCAAATTGCTATATTAAAAATTAATAATGTTAAATTACTTAAAAAGAACAGAACACGGGGCCATGTATCGAGAATAGGTATTGTAATTGATTTTTTGCTATTCTATCTGTTGGGGATTTCGTGATATTAAACACAGTAACATTTACACGTCAACTGATAATTCATTCAACATGAAAAAACATACTTAATCATCTTTTTGACAGCAGACATGCTATCACCAACGTCAATACGTCGCTTCGACATGATTTGACGCTGTAGAAAACGTCCAAGCTGAGCGGATGTAGTTAGTGCTTTCTTTCAAATTGCCAGGTTCTTTTCGGTTTCAGTTTTGTTTTGTTTTGTAATAAATGATATGCCAGTACGGACATCATACAGCAGCTATAAGAAATAATAACGATTTAGGAACATATCGGAGCAAAAAGAGTGGAGTATGACAAGGATGTGTATTGTCGCCTAGTTTGTTTTAATTATACAGTAAACATATAATGAGATATATCATGGTTATGCTAGGTTGTTCTTCTTCCTCTTCTTTAGCATTCCGAGCCCTGAGCTTCACTGCTGCAAATATCACAGGTCTCCATTTATTTCACTGGTTGGCCTTCTCTTTTCAATTGGTGACACCAAGTGTTTGCAAGTCTGTCTGGACATTATCATTCCATCGTCTTTTTGGTCTGGGTCGTAGTCCATCTGCCTACTCGTTCCCAGCACACAGATATGTCTGGAGAAAAAAGAATGGACGAATGCACCAGTCGACATGCATGACATCTCTAAGGTTGTCATCACATTCGGAAAGTACTGCCAGGATCAAATTCCTGCGGCTGCAAACACAGAAGTAAGGGAACTGATAGATCAGCATTCAGACCCAGAAGATATCATCATCTACACAGATGGATCCGTGAAGCGCGGATCAAGGTCAGCATGGGCATACACAGCGCAAAGAAATGGGAAAATAATACAGGAGGACAGCGGCGCTTACCAGACAACCACATCAAGCATGACCATGGAAATAGCCGCTGCTCCTAGAGCTTTAGCATGGATATCCGAGCAAACGGCCACACAGGCAGTTATTGTATCAGACTCCATGAATATGCTTCAGAAGACAGCAACAGACGGTATGCGCTCTGAATGGGTAGAAAGCATTCGAAAATCGCACTTAACCTCCGTAACCTGGATCTACACACCGTGTTATGCGGGCGTAAAGGGAAATGAGCGAGCGGATTAACTGGCAAGCATTGCACTAAGGATTGCGGGGAAAAGCATAGACAAAGCAGATATCGTCAACGCTGTGGCGCGGTGATTTCGGTCACAGGCATGAGGGGAAGTTAAGTCTGATGTGATGTGTATAAGGAGATATTCCGTACCCCACTCGGGCGCCAGTACTTCACTGTTCTGGTTTTACGGAACCTCATGCAAGACTCCTGTTGCACGTCCCCGTCGTGCGCCACGGATAATGTCTCAAATGAGCATTAACAGAGTTGGCAGGGGATCTCGGAGCTGGCGGCCCCAGAGGTGTAGAGTCCTTTCTGGCTCTCACCAGCCCGCCCCCAAACGCATGGGTGAAAAGTAACAAAACTCAAGGACTGCGTGCTAAATGTACCATCAAATGACAACTCTTGGTTAAAATTCGGGAGCGAATGGAAAACTGTGCTGCTGAGACGCAACCCTGACCGAGAGATTTACCCGCAGCCAAGACGAGTAACATCTCTTGTGGGCGACTTCTCGCAGCAAGATCCCACCTACGTACATCCTCTGTCAATCCTAAGTGTCGTCGTCACCGCGCTGAGGCACACCATGGCAGCAACTATTCATATGCTGGCTTAAAAACAATGTCCGACAAAGTTACACCCCACGGCACACATGCAAGCTCAAAGTCCGACGATCATAACTCGTACCGATTAGGAAAAGTCTGAATGTCCGTATCCACTGGTCCAACTCGCCCGAGTGTTGGGACCAAACAGGTGAAGCCACGCCTGACGCATTTTGCTTCCCCATTCTGTCGTGCTAAGGGCACAGCTAAAACAACGTTAAAGGTGTCTAACGTAAGATGAAAAAGAATGTACCTATTTGTGTGGCCACAAACGTACTAGACCTGCGGGCTGCTCCCCGCTGATCTCCGGAGAGCGCAGCCTTGTAGCGCGGGAAGCTCAATACACGGTTGTGAGCTTAAGCAGTCATGGGCAGGACGTGACGATTACTTGGGTGAGCCCAGAACCAGAGCATCATGTGTCGGCTCTGCATTTATGGAAGCCTCCTTGGATGGCGGGGAATGCACATGATCTGCCCCTGCCTTCCCTTGAGGGCTGAAAACTCTACATAGAGCTGCCTTAAGGACGACATGCCGGGGGCCACACTTGTTAAAAGTCAAAGAGGACACCACACAAATAAGGCAACATCTCGACCCACACAAAACAATGGCCACAGTCAACTTAGAAATAGGCTTGACGTCTTCCTCCGAAGTCGGAGTACATCTGCCTGAGAGGCGGGGAACGAGTACTGCAAACAAATAAGCCAGTAAAACGGATGTACAGGCAAAACTCAGGTCAAGGTAAAAGCCAAAAGTCCATTTTGGACGAACAACCGTGACTTACCGCCGGAATTCACAGCCGGTGAACAAGAAGAAGAAGAAGAATCGTCAACGCTGTATGGACTGGGCTAGTGGATAATGAGGAATCCCTGACACTAACACGATTGCGTGACATGGGAGTAAAGCATGGTAAAGCACGTCTGTGCCGTCTTCGAGGCCGAGATAGGAGACAATATAACCAGCTTCTCATGGGAACAATTAGTAGAAGTACTTTGGAGTGGCTACTACATCGGAGTACTGAGCACGCATAGGAATGACCAATGTGCAGTGACATCGATTGTGATAACATGAAATAACACAACATCTCGTCGGGAGAAGGCAGTCCGAAACCCAAGTTCAAGGTGTCTCCTTCGTGCCAAAGGGTGAACTGTTGGGTGAACAGTTGTTAACGAAGGCAGTCAGGTCGTTATAGGGGCAACGCTTGCTGGTGGATGTAATATCCTAAGCCCCTTCCACAGCTAATAGTGAGGGTACTGCTGGGGTGGCCGTTTATTAACCCTCACATAATGCTTCAGGTCAAGATGGGCGCTAGGCAAGGCCACTTTTTTTAGCCGTGGCAAATTTTTTTGCTTCTGCCAGACGGTGACCGTTGCATTTTTGCCCCAATTGTAGACTGGAAGGATATAGTTTCGTTGCCTAGCTTCTGAGTTTGGTGTAACACTGTGAGCTGCGGATTTTATTTGAACTGTAAAAAACATTTTATGTGTTTTTCGTTGGCACAGGAGCGGAGCAACTGGGGGGTGACCCGTTTGATATGAAGCTGAAACTAAGATTACCAGATTACTGTAGAAAAAAATCCAAAGGAAGCTAACTACCCGGGATCTCTAAAGCGATGCTTACCACTATGCACGGAGCATGCCTGTCTGCACTTTCTCAACATGCTCTGTGAGTCATTTACAAATACGACCCGTGTGTGCAGCTGATTTTCAAGCCAGTGGAAGGCAGTAGTGACTGCCTCCAACTCCATTCTTAAACTAGACGTTGTGGTGTCATTTGCCAGATTTTGGTTGCACTAAGCGGCGTTCATTTGTTTTTGCAATGAACCCTCGTGCACTTCGTCTGCCTCTCAACACAGAACCACTCAAGGAGGCTTCTTTAAATGCAGAGCCAGCACATGACACTCTGGTCTCTGGCTCACTCATAAAATCCTTCTCTCGCACAAAATCATTCCCACTCATTGCGGGCTGCGGTCTTTGGAGATCAATAGAGGGCAGCCCATGTGTCCTGGACTTCGATAACCACACAAATGGGCACAATCTCCTTCAGCAAGTTAGGCACCTTTAAGGTGTTGCACTGGGACACCTAGCACGACAGTACTGGAAAAGCATGCATCAGACACGGCTTCCCAGCTTGTTCCTGACACTCTGACGAATGTGGCCAATGATAGCGGACATTTGAACCTTGTCTGTCACACAGTGGAAGGTTTGGTGGTTGAAATTCTTAATCTTGCCTCACACACAGAGAGACAATCGATGGTCGGACATCTACAACTTTGCTCTTATACTGAATCACAGAACTGCGAGGTAATGCCCACAGGAGATGTTGCTCGTCTGAGCTGCGAATAAACCTCGTGGTCTCAGCAGTGAGGTGGCTGCTCAGCTGATTACGACATCCTGACACTTGACGGTTGAAATTTTTCTTCAAAATCGGTAGGAAGGGCTGACATTTGAGCCGAAATTTGTCATCTAGTAGAATATTCAGCCTGCGAGCTTCACTAGTGCTCCAAGTGAGTTTTTAAATTTTTTTTTTAAAAATAAATGCAATCACCCCTGCACTGGGGGTGGGGGGGGGGCGCTGATGAGAGCTAGAGGATTTGTGCCAGAGCGGTTCATGCTCACATGAACTACTATCAGCAGAGCACGTCGAGGACGGTGGCAAGAGTCTTGAAGGCGGATCCGTAAAGCCAGCACAGAACCAGCTGATGACCGAGGTGAGGTACAGAGTATCTCCTTTTACTCGTCGCAACGGCTTTAAATTATCTCACGCTACAACCCCCCCCCCCCCCCCCCCCCCCCCCCCCCCCCCCCCCCCCCCCCCCGCTGGACTGGATTCCACCCATGGTATTTAATTAATTGCACATGACAAGACTGAGTGGGTGAATAGCCTTTTGTGACATATAATGGCCCAAAAAAAATTAAATAAAAAAGACAATGGCGAAGACGCAACGCTGCGTAGTAGCATTAAAATAAAAAAGGCATCTGTTTGTTCAGTGCTACGATAAAAGACACTGTGGTGAGTACAGACACCCCCCCCCCCCCCCCCCCTTATTTTACAGAATGCTGTCCAGACCCTGGAAGGGAATAGTTAAACCTACCTCGTGCGTTGATCTTCTTCTTCTTCTTCTTTGTTCACCGGCTGTAAGCTCCGGCGAAAAGTCCTGGTTGTTCGTCCATTTGGACTTTGGCTTTGTGCCGGGGCCTGAGTTTTGCGTGTACATCCGTTTTACTGACTTATTCGAGTGCAGTTGGTTGTTCCTTGCCTCTCGGGCAAATGCACTCCGACTTCGAAGGATGTCCCAAGTTAGTCGACTCCAAAGACATGCTTGCTCTTAAGGCAGAGGGTCTATTCTTGTTTTCCCCATAATGGGGCCACGTGAACCCACACGGGGATCTAGCGTTGATGATATGAGAGCTGTTTATACATGCAGTGTCAGCAGTGCAATATTTAGCTCATTTTTACTTTTATCTCTCCGTTACTCAACCCGAAACCCTTTCCCCTACTGTATGCAACCACTGTATCTATTATTGAACATAATTCAACCAGGAAACCGGCATATTTGCTCAAGATGTCTTGTAGATAATACGGCGAAAGGTTAAAGTTGAACGTCTATCTATAAGGTGTTCCTACATGACGACTACACGGTTACCGGACGTGACTTCAAGGTCTTCTGTCTGTCTGCGGCTGTTCCTTCACTTCTGCCAGCGATTGCCTCATACTCATCCATTTCACAACAAATAAACAAACAGTAAGTCACGCAGAAGAATATTTGTGACTCGGCTGTGTTTGAATTAGCGAAAAAAGCAACGCCTTTGCGTGTTTTAGTCAGTATTTACATTATTGAATGTGAATGTGAGTAGATTTCATGGATGGGGTATTTTTCATTACAAGTTTACTCAAGTCACTGACATTTTTATTGCGAACTTTGAAACGGACGGTTACTACGATGTTCTTTTTAGCTTTCATGTTGTGTTATTTCTAACTAAAAGTTATATTCGGTTCATTTATTCGTTATTGCGGCCACCTGTGCATTAGCAGTAACTGAGGAAGTTAATTTTAACCGGTGAGAGAAACTAGTTTAGGGATTAAATTTAAATAAATAGTACTAATACTCAGCTGTTTAAAATTAATAGTTAATACATAATCAATAATAATTATTACCAATCTTGGGATGGATTAGGTTTGTACTACTATTACTAACTACTGCTGCTGCATCTATTACTACAACTACTACTACTGTTAATGCTGCAGCTACTTCTACACTGCTTGCACTACATTTAGTAAATGATTTACTTATATTAATTACCACTACAACAACTGGTGTCAGTTACTATTAGTATTGTAGCAAATGAATGCATTGATTATGATGGTGCAAAACCCAGCATTTTGTTTTCTGCACTAGTACTAGTGTCAAATATTATATTGCTGTATAATATACTGTAACAGTACAAATGACTTCAAAAACTTCAAAAAACTACATTGAACACTTGTGTACATTTTGGTAACATATTCATCATCATCAGTTTACAGTAGGAAATGTGACTAAAGTACTCCCTGGTAGTCTTACTGATGCCATCACAGTTTTTAATCATAATAAAACCCTCTAATTTTGCAAGGCATTTAAAAACTAATCTGCAGGATCATAATCATCTTCATATGAGTTTACCAAATGAAATCCCAGGATAATTCATTAAACTCCATATGTCAGTTTCAAATATAAGTATTGGCTGTTGTTACTTAATCACATGTCAGCTCCATTTTTTAAATAACTAGTGAAATGTACCCAGTTGCCCACTCACAGAAATATTTAAAAACGCCTGTATAGGTCATATGTAGTGATGACTATAAAGATCATGTGTGGTAATTTCTTAAGTTAGACAAAATTCAGTAAGTCCTAGAATCTTGACTGATAACATACACCATGTGTTATATAATTATTACCGTAAAGTTAACCTGGTCAACAAATGTTTAATGAAGTCAGATGTGTCTGCCAAAAAGTACAAAAATTGCATCTTAGCTGTAAACAGGCTCTAGGAATTTACATAACTTGAAGGAACAAAAAGAAGAAGATATAATTATTACATTAATGTGATTTTATTCAGGAAGGAAAATAAAGTTAATAAATTTGTATACGTACCAAAGTCTTTGAATATAAAGTTGTCATCCATTAGAACATTAGATTTTTGAAGAAAAAAGGTTAAAGGGGGGGGGGGGGGGAGGTGTTCCTTTCTTACTATTTGTCTATGTACAATCAGCTGCTTTAAAAAGATTACATGCAATTCCAGATATTAAGCTAATTCATGCTTATTTTTAAAGCAAACTGTTTTATTGGTTACAGATACTCCATTATAACATAACCCTTGACCCATTAGGGTCGTAGAGGTGTATTGATGGAAGCACTACCACTTAAAACTCGCCATCTTTCTCTATCTTCTGCTTGATGAATAAATGTATGCTAACTTAGTCCTGTCAATTTCTTGATGTTGTTATTCCAGGTTCTTCTTTGCCCTTCTCTTCTTTAACTACCCCCCAATGTTCCTTGAAGTAGTCTTTACAATCGAATCATGTCTCAACAGGTCCTTAAACCAAGCTAGCTTGCGATGTTTCACCACTGCCAAGAGAGGCTCCTGATGTCCTACAAATTTGTATATTTTGTCTCTGACATATTTATTCGTTTTGTGTTCTAAATAACTAATTCGTAAAATGCGTCTGTAGCATTTACATTTGAAATCCTGAATCTTTCTTTCCATTTCCACAGTGAGAGTCCAACTCTCACACCCATACAAGAAAATAGACAACACCAGCGATTTTTAAATATTTACCTTGACTGCGATGCTGATGATGCTATTTCACATCGTATTCAGCGGCGATATTGCTGCTGTTGCCATATCAAATCCTATCTCCTTTATTGAAAGTATTAAAAATAAAAACAGAAGTAGAATAAACACTTTTATATACGCACACCACACACATACACATTTAAAGATGTATACACATATATACATTTAAACATATACACATGTATACATTTACGCATATATAAATTTACACATATGTTGGGTGTTGAATTAAGAATCGACATCACAGAACTCGGGACACCCTCTTAAGCGCTCCATTCCCATCTTCAGCAGCAAGTGAAGAGTTAAAATTCCGATGGTACCAGTAACTGTCTGATTTTATATCCATCTCGCCTTTCCCCTGAGTGTCGAGCATCAGCCAGATCCCCTTGTAAATCCTTGCCGTGCTATTCTCTTCCGACCGTAATGATTTATCTCTTCCTCAGCACTGTTTACTCACTCCCAAAGGGCCCTCACATCATCCAGCCTATCATACATCAGTTCACCACCTAGTGGTGCAGAACCAGCCAATCTATCTGCCTCCTCATTTCCCAACACACCGGCACTGTTTACTCACTCCCACTCCGTCACATCATCCAGCCTATCATACATCAGTTCACCACCAAGTGGTGCAGAACCAGCCAATCTATCTGCCTGCTCATTTCCCAACACACTGGCATACGCAAGAGAAAATATCCAAAGGATGCTAACTACCCGGGACCTCTGAAGTGATACTTGCCACTTTGCATGGAGCATGCCTGTCTCCACCTTTCTCAGCATGCTCTGTGAGTGGGTTACAACTATGACGTGTGTACAGCTGATTCTGAAGCCAGCGGAAGGCAGCAGTGACTGGCTCCACCTCCATTTTCAAATGAGATGTTGTGATATCAGATGCGAGGCTTTGTTGCGCCAAGCGACGTCCATTCACCTTCGCTATGAACCCCCATGCACTTCGTCCGCCCCTCAACACAGAGCCATCTGTATATACAATCACATCACTTGGGCAGGAATTGTCATGAATCATTTGTTAAACTTCTGATTCTGCAGCACCAGCTGGCCAGTCCCTGCACTTACGGCTGCATTAGCGCAGTCGAAAAGATGCTCGCTTTCAAATCCAGCTGCGACTCGCCGCAGCCCACGGTCAGTGTTGCCCATCCAAGACTTTCCTCTTTTCAGTCTGTGACCCTTAGCTCTATCCAGGGCTTTATGCAGGAGGTGCCTCTTGTCCGCAGCTACTCTGAGATATAACTTTGCCTGCAGAACTTTGAGCCTATCTGCAGTAGTAGGCAGTGCAAGTATATATTGTATACATACTACCAGGGTATCTCTTGTACATCCCAGAATCACCCGCATGGCTTCATTCTGTGCTGTAGGGAGACATAGGATTTGCAGCCCATAGCAAATAGGACTAGCAAGATCTGTTTGCTTGAATAAATCTTCTGCAGTTAGAGAATGTAATTCTAGGATCAATTTACCATTGCGTTTTGTTTAATATACCATGGAAATAAACTACTCAACTGCTGTATTGTAGAAATGTCCATAGAACGAAGTCTACACCTGGGTGGCAATACTTCTTTAGTATGAGCTGCAGATATGAAATATAACAAGATTCTTGAGGTAATGTTTGGAACACTAGGGGAATAGCAGATATCAAATCATACATCTTATATAAATTGATATGCCCGGCTCTCTAGCGGAATTGGCTAAACCGGATTTCGCAGAGACCGGGTGACGTACTCCTTGTGGTCCGGGTTCAATCCCGGGGGTAGGCAGGAAAGCCACATTTTCTCCCAGATTTACGGTATTTACAATAGAATCAAGGCCGAAAGGTTGCGATATCCATAATACCGAGCCTAAGGGTTAACAACTCATGGCTTCTGGATACTAAAACAAACATATAAATTGATACAGACAGAGATTAATCAGGCATGTATTATGAACATTAGTGTAAGTCTGACTCTAGAAACAAATGCTTTCATGAATCCTTAAACTTTTCACCCCAGGAATGCTAAAAATGGGTTATGAAGCCTTAGAAGTTTCCAGAAAAAAATCCTTTAAATATTAACAATCAAATAACCGCCCTTCCCCTCCCCCCTCCCTGAGGCCAGTCATTCCCATAGTCACAGTGTATTGTACACAAATTAAATTTTAATAAAAGTGCAAGCCATAAGCGTGTAACTCATCATATACACTAGCTGTCACTGTACATTTCACATATCCACTGATACTGACAACCGACACATCTGTCATCCCAGTTTTAAGGCGTTTAACAAGGCCAGAGTGCACAGTTTGTAATTTATTTTTCAATTATTTTTGTATTAATTAAATACATCTAAAAAACAACTTGAGCAGTCATGCAGGATGTAATCAAGAGTTTCATTTGATGCTCTTTAATTGTAATTGCTGAAGTCTCCGAGATCCGTTTTATGAAAATACTCTTTGAGTTCACAGCATCCTGGTCTGAGTCAGAGGTTGCTGGTCTGTCTGTCTGTTTTTGCATATCTTGTTTGTATTATCAAGTTGTTTATTGCAAACTTCAGTTTGGTTTCTCTGCCTTATTTTTATAGCTTTTTCTTTATTTAGTGTCTGCTTCTTTGAAGAAGTCAGTACAGTTTGACTATTAAGGATCAGAAAAGCCGCAATAAAGTCTTTGTCCTATTTCTGCTGTCCAAAGAGTGTCTGTATTTGCTGTTAGGATGTTTAATGTAGATTTGGTTCTCCTTGCAATAACGGTCGCTACTTGGGCGGCGACAGCCGCTTAGTCGGAGTTCGGTCCCCTGGCTGCAGTGCAATTACGGAGTGGACAAGGCACGAATCACAAAACATAGTGAGTTCAACATGGCGTCTAGACCATGCGCTGCGACTCACATTAGCCTAACCCAAACCCTAACCCTACCCTAGCCCTAAGTATGTCATTTGTGTCGTTCCCTCTTTTCCACTCCGTAATTGCACTGCAGCCAGGGGACTGAACTCTGACTAAGCGGCCGTCCCCGTCCAACTAGCGACCGTTATTGCAAGGAGAGCCGTAGATTTTGATGTCTAATTTAAAAAAAGAAAATCTGTAGGATGAATATCTGTATAAACTAGTTAAATTTTTTTTTTTTTTTTTTTTAGTACTGTTATTTTGTATGTTTATTTGTAATTAGACATGAACTTTTAATTAATATATAGTTCTGTAGTTTATGAAAAAGTATCATTAATTGCTTCATATAGAGAGTATGTTTTTAATGAGGAAAAAATAACTAATTGTTGTAATACTTTCTGCTCAGGACTGTCTGTTATGTTTCGTCTACTCACTGATGAGGAGACACAGGATTTAAAATGGGAGCTTCACTCAGAGCTGCCAGGATCAGCAAAAGTGAGCTATATGTGTTGTTGTTAACTCTTGTATGATTTGAAGAATTAAGACTAATTGAAAAAGAATCTCTAAACAAACAAGTTAAAAATGAGGGTTTCAGAGTGGGGCATTTGTTGTTGTCAGAGTACCTTGTTGATTCAAGCTGTTTTCTATTACTTGAAGAATTCAGATTATTTGACTTAAAAAAAACAGGCAAAAATTGATAATTGTTTTGTAACAGTTACCTTTATAAATGTTGGTAGTATTAGATTTTAGTGTATAAAGAGACAACATGTATAAAAAACATTTGTAGGCTGAAGTGGACAATTCTGGTTGTCCATCTACTTATGGACTGTAGTCTTGTTCCAGAACCTGAATGTTGTGTGTACATTAGTTTTACAAACCTAGCTTATTAGTATGCAGCCTAAGGCAGCATCCAATTAGTTTTTACTCTTACTTGCTGGGGAGGCAGTGAGGCTAATCTTTTTTTCCGTACATTAGGGCAACGAAACCACACTTGAAGAAATATTCATGTGTTCTCCCCACCCCCCTCTCTGTCTCTCTCTCTCTCTCTCTCTCTCTCTCTCTCTCTTTCTCTCTCTATCTCTCTCTCTCTCTCTCCCCTCCTCCCCTTCCTTTTTTTTCACAACTGTTAAGCTATTTGATCAAATTTGAGGGGATTAATTCCACAAAGATAGCATCTGGCTCTGTGACTCAGAGACTAGTAAATGTGTTTAACATTTGTATGATCCTCAAGTTCTGTGGTTGGTGGTTTGCTGAAAAAAAACCTGTTCTTGTGATATTTGGACTGTATGAAAGAAGATGGGGCATCACCAAGTGATATTTCCAAAGAAAAGGTGGAAACACTGTTGCCAACCTTCATTGTGGAGAAGGAACAGCACATAATTTTTACAGAAAAATTGTATTCAAGATATTTTCACTGCAGCTGTCTGATGGTTTATGGTGTGTTTCATGTATTTTCATGGCTGGCTATTCTAGAAAATCCAGGCCGGCTTCATCAGACAGAAATGGATTCCCTCATTAAATTAATCACAAATAACTCAGCTAACCTTTATCTTTATGCTGATCAGTGCGGGAGTGTGCAGATTATCTGGCAGACAAGGCAGTTAAAATAATTGGCCTGGCATTGGACAGGAGTGGTATGATTGTCATTCGAAAAAAAATCATGATAAGAAAAAAAAGTTTAGTATTCTTGTCCAGGTTGATGAATATGAAGGTGCAACCTGAGGCAGCCAGACATGAAACATATTCACCAAGGGTGCAAGATATCTGATTAATCGATTGACTCAGAAAGGACGTGATCAGTTGTTTTACTCTTATATAGCTATAGAGGAGGAGATCGGAGCACCTGTGGCTCTGTCAGCCTGAATTATGTGTGATAGTCCTTCACTAATCACTGGTAATCTGGTAATCTTAGTTTCAGCTTCATAGCAAACAGGTTGCCCCATAGTTGCTCCGCTCCTGTGCCAACTAATCACTAATCATTAATGTATTTTCAGATCTATTATGTATTGTGCAATCACCTGGATGGCTTACTAGCTGGCTTTGAAGCCATTGTGGATCAGTGGCCAAATTGGACGAGTGTAATTCTTCGACCACAGACCCAAGACTCTGTGAGTGTTTTTATTATTTGCGTAGTTTTTTTTTTTCAATGTTGAGACTTTTAAAGCTTAGGAAAAAAAAGAGGGAAAAAGTTGATTTATTGAAATTCTGTCTTCCGTTACCTCTGTTGGCGTTTTTAATGTTATTTGAAATTCATTCTTCTTATGCATTTAAAACCTCACTTGTACATAGTTCCTAAACTATCTCATCTAAATCTCTTTAACTGTTTCTTTTGGTTCCTTCCAGGAGTTTTATATGTTTCACTGATCTCAGTCTTTAGTTTATTTTAGTTTACAGTATTGGTTGTTGCTTTCTGTATTGAAGAAAAGCTGGTCAAGCAGTTTTCCATAACTTGAGCCAGTGCATTCAGCTTTCTTTACAGTACGTTATTATCCTTTAGAAGAAAAATCAACATCCTTCTGTGCAGAGTAAGAAACACTTCTTATTTGATTTTCTGAAATTTGACTTGGCAGGTTGCATTTTGTGCCTGATATTTTTGGTCTGGAAGTTCAAGGAAATAAAAACTAGATATAAACTTAAACCATTTAGCTCTTGTTTCATTGCAGTGCTGCTCTATAGACCTGAAACATGGATAACAGCTAAAATATTTAACAATAAATTACAAACTTTCATTAACTGGTGTCTGTGCAGAATAGAGGATATTAAGTGGTATGATAGAATCACTAATGTGGAGCTTTTGGAGAGACATAAAAAACAAATTTCATTAAATGAAGCATGGGAGAAGCGATGTCAGTTTTGAATGGAACACATGTTGAGAAAAATTGAGGACAGATAACTAGAATGTCTTTACACTGGAACACATGTGGGCATAGAAATAAAGGCAGACCAAAATCACACGGTGAGGGAAACTAGAGAGTGTAGTTAAAAAAGAAGGAGAGGGCATGGGATGAGCTGCATGTAATAAGGATAGGATGACTTGGTCGGAGTTGGTTTAGGGCCTATGCTCCATTAGGGATACAGGGCAGAAGAAGAAATAGTAGAAGAAGTATAACCAACCCACTGGCAGCCATCTTTAGTCATCTGTTATAAAATGTCAGTTATGGCATTTACTGCGTATTGCTTTCCCCTTGGCCTCTTTAAAGCAATAAGAATGCCACATCATTGCTTGCATTGATTTGCATTTTATTGTTTAAAATCCTTATTGATTGTTCGCCATTTCCTTTTCTTAAATGTTAAATCGTTGTATTTTGTTGTACTTTAAAAAAAAAATAATGTATTTGTATGTTGTTAAGTCATAAAAATGTGGATACAATGTGAAAAGCTGCTGGTCCAGCCAGAAAAGATGAACAAATAAAAATGAAAAAAGAGAGAGAATACTAGGACTAAAACCAGTCTTACAGTTTATTAAAGAGCAATAGATGAGATGATTTGGCCACTGACAAAAATGCCCTGATACTAACTGCCACAGAGGACCATGCTGAAGAAGTACAGTGGACATAGAGCAAGAGAAAGACCAAGCAGGATAAGGAGCGATGGGCTTTCTGAAGGAAAAAAAGACTTAACTTATTTAACACCTTGAAAATAGCACACAGAAGACCATTACATCTTCCCCCAAACACTTTGATGAGATAAACAGAGGAACAAGAGAAGAAGAAAAAGATTCATATGTTGTTTTGCTTATGCATTTATTAACTCCTTCCATTTTATTGTACATTTTCATAATGTATACATTCACTGTTTTGCTTATGCATTCATTTAGTTATGAAAATGTTTCAGGTCCCGCATTATTTCCGGCATTACTATTTATGTCACACCCGCAGTACAACAGACTTCAAGTTTTTTATTCAGAGGCCATGTGTAGTAGATTGGACAAAGCCAGTGATATTTACAGGTATCTTTTTCTGAAAATATCAATGCATGCCCTACCTGTGCTTGTCTCTTTACTGTCACAGTAAAGTCTTTTGTTTTCTTTGTTTTCGGATTATCTGTCTTTCACTGTCTTTTTTCTTTTTTAATAGCTCTATACTTGAAAGCCATATTTGGTATGTGTAATGTCTGTTTAATCACAAAATCAGATATCTAAGCCTCGAAATTAGATGGGATCTAAACCAAGATGTTCGCCTGGCTCGCTAGCGTAGTTGGTTAAACTTGACTTCCTCTTCTTTCGTTCGCCTGAAATAAGTTGTCTATATCAGCAGTTTTGTCTCTTGTATAAATTTCACTGTCGTTGTTAGTTCATTCAGTGGTCCTTAGAGTTTACGTTCCACTGTTGTTCTTTCTGGCCAAAAGGTTTGCCTTAATGTGTCAAATTCGGTGCAGTCCTGGAGTACATGCTCTGCTGTCTGGGGCACCTTTCCACAGGTGCACATGGCTGATACACCTGTCTTAAATTTTGTGTACATGTGGTTACGTAATCGGTTGTGCCCTATTCTGAGGCTGAGGATAATGACTTGTTCTGGTCTGTCCATAATAAAATAGTCGTCTTGTGCTGGGGCTGGTGGTTTCCTGATCAATTTAATGATTCTTTTCTTTAAACTTGACTGCGCGGTGACCAGGTGACGAACTTATGGTCCGGGTTCACCCCCGCGGGCAGGCAAAAAAGTCACATTTCTCCCAGATTTACCGTATCTATCTGGGAATCAAGAGCAAAGGGTTAACATTAACAACTCATGGTTTCTGAATATATTTAAAAAAAAAAAAACATGTCTGTGAACAGATAATACAGGCAAATTTACAAACACTTGAGGCACCATCAGGAAAAAGAAGGATAAGAGATTAATAGCTGCGGGTAATATCTGCAAGTGAGAACTTCAGGGGCTCAGAATGCTGAAGATGAAGTAGGAGAAGATGAAAGAAATCATGGTGTGCTGGTGTGTACACTGACACAGTTGATAAGAAATGAACAAGAGGGAGACAGAGAAACAAACACCTAGGTAAGTGTACCATATTTCATGTTGAGGACAAAAACTGTTAATAAAGAAGTTATGATGTGTTTAGGCAATCATTTAATTGTGCCATCTCCGCAGTGAAGGTTCATGTAGTGCACTTTGAAAAAAATGCCGGGGTCAGACCTAAATCTTGTTGATGGCACGGCTCTCCTCCCACTGTCTGAATGTTATGAGAATTTTTATTTTTATTTCAATAAATAGTTTTCTAGCACATCATAGATTGTGGATATTTTGAAACACATTCAATAACCTTTGACTACATAGTCACACATTAAATTAGAAGAGAGCAAGAGGAAGACAAGGAGATAAGCCCCTAGATGGCTGTACCTCCGAATATCATTGAATACAGAAACAAAGACTGGTGATCATTTGAAATGGCAAACCGTGATCATCCTTGCTTATCATCATGATACATGATGATAATACGACCATTTATAGTTGAATAAACAAATGAATGAATCAAGAATCGACATCACTGCACTCAGAACATTCCCACACAGGCTCTGGCTCTTGCCTCAGTAGCCAACAACAAGTTACCATGCTAACAGGGCCAGTGTAGCCTGATTTAAAGTCTGTCTATACTTTCTCCTAAGGACCCTTTTTTTTTTTTTAAGTTCCTGATGTTTACTGCTATAGATGTAAATAAAAATTCAGTTTCTCAAGAATTTATCATCCCTTGAAACATTCGCTGCAGAAAATACAAAAAAAATATGCTAACCCTCCCACTTCCAGAATATTTGGTAGAGATGGTCACAGGGGGCAGTAACCACAATGAACAAAGCATGGGTGCATTACTTTCAAAGGTGTAAAATACCATGTTCTGACTGCCAACATATCTAACTGCTTATGCCCACACACTTTGCAGTTCTTCAGAAAGCTGGATCAAGAAAAAGATTGCATTTTTTAAATGTGCTGATACTTCCATTAATACACATCCACAACCCTAACAGTTCAAACTTTAAAAATATAAAAAATAGAATTTAAAAAAAAAAGTTTGAAAAAAATAATAAGAATAGTACTTTACGACTTGGGTCAAATGTAATATTTAAAAAAAGAAATTTCTCCAGGAATCCCATCATTATGACTTCCTTTCACCCAATGATTCTGGGGTGAAAAGGTTATGATGCTTGGGATTCCAAGGGAAAAGCCAGTCACATATCATGTGTTGTTTAGGACTGAAAAAAGTTAATCAGCATACAGATGAACACTCGAGTCCTCTTTGTGATACATTGTCAGCATTGGTACCATCTGTCCATGCATTGTATGACTGATATAAGTTTCTGTAAATTATTTCTCTAAAATTTCTGTCTAAAGGTATTCCCTATGATTTGGTTGGAGTTATACAAGAGAAAAGTAGAAAGGAACAAGGGGAGGTAACATCAGTGGAACATAGATTCATGTATGCATGGCTGAAAGAGGAGTTCCCTGAACCTGAAGTGTAAGTGAAACATTCAGTTAAGTGCTTCTTGTTTTGTGTAAATAGGATTTTGAAAAAAAAAAATATTTTTAAAAGGTTTCAAAGATGAACAGCTAAAGAAAAAAGAAGCTAGAGAATCCTTGATGGCAGTTATGAACTTATCTTCTTCTTCTTCTATTGGCCTACTGCCTATTGACATAGGAAGCATTGCAGAGAGGAATTGGATGTAGTTTATTATCTTTTGTTAATTATGAGCTCATTATTTGTATCAAACAGCAGTTTCTTTACAGAATGTCATTCTCATCCTGGCATACTAAAAGCCCACTTTCCTGCCTCATGCATTTTCATGCTCAGGGTGCCCTTGACATACTTTGTCCACTGTCATACTGGCTGGCTCCTGCCTCTTCTTCTGGAAGCCATATCCTACATAGTTATTCTCTTCAAACCATTACGGAATTCACTATTATTAATACGGAATAAGTTATAATTTTATGGTAGGATGACTTAGTCCGTAAACAGCTTTGCACTCTTTTCATGTAGCTAATTTTAATTTTATTTTGTTCAGATTTTTGTTAAAGAGAAAGACTATTTAATAATTCATAGAGAAATTTTCATGGTTCTGTGTTAAATTTGTTGCAACTTTCATTGTGTGTGTGGGGGGGGGGGGGGGGGGGGGTGGATGCTTTGAAATTTGAAGTTCTATCTGTCCTACACCACCCTAAAAAAAGTGGTAAATACAGGCCAATGAAGACATTGATTTCTCTCTGTCCTACACCGCCCTAAAAAGTGGTAAATACAGGGCAGTAAAGACAGTGATGTTCCGTCTGTTCTACATCGCCCTAAAAACGGTAAAAACAGTGCTTTGAAGTTCTGTAATACATCAACCTTAAAAAAATGGTAAATACAGGGCAGTGAAGACATTGATGTTCTCTCTCCTACACCGCCCTAAAAAGTGGTAAATACAGGGCAGTGAATACATTGATGTTCTCTCTCCTACATCGCCCTAAAAAGTGGTAAATACAGGGCAGTGAATACATTTATGTTCTCTCTCCTACACAACCCTAAAAAGTGGTAAATACAGGGCAGTAAATACATTTATGTTCTCTTTCCTACACCGCCCTAACAGTGGTAAATACAGGACAGTAAAGACATTGATTTCCCCTCTGTCCTAAACCATCCTAAAAAGTGGTAAATACAAGAAATTAAGACATTGACATTTCACTCTGTCCTACACCACCCTAAAAAAGTGGTAAATATAGGAAAGTTAAGACAGTGATGTTAATTTAGCATGCATAAAAGCATTAAGAATACATTTGTGAATTTCTGGAATATTTGAACAGAGTCCCTGAAGATCTGGAACTGACCGTTTTACAAGAAGACCATGCAGAAGATATATGTAATCACTGGAAACATTACCGTACCAACGATGGTCTGGTGGACTACTTTCGCCAGGTGATCAAACACTTTGACAGCAGTGCTATTGTCACCACAGAGGGTCGACTGGTAGCGTATATATGCATGCAGTACAACGGCTCAATGGCTAACCTTTTTGTTGATCCAGAGTTTCACAGTGCTAACCTGGGGGTCATCCTGCTGAAGGACCTGACTCGAAAGCTCCTTGTCAAGCACCAGACAGCTTATGGTTTTATAAAGACAAAAGATTCTTCGTTCATATCTACATGCCAGAATATTGGGTTCTCATGGGTGGCACAAGGCAGTATGTCCTGGGTCCATTTTCGGCCCTTTAGTCTAAAACCCGGTTCTGGGGTTCCAAGAGTCCCTTCTGCTAGTATTTTCTCCGAAACGACCGGAGAGGAGAGAAACATAGAAGAGCTCAAAGATTTGCATCTCAATGCTTTGCCATTATCTTGTAATGAATGTTCAGGCATTCCTGTAGCAAACAAAACAGTCTGTGTGCATGTGAGCACTAGTTGAGAATATGGTTCAGTGGTTGTTCTCCCCTCATTTCCTCCATCTCTCTTCTTCTTTCCTGTCTCTCTTCTCCCTCTTTCTCTTCTCCCTCTTTCTCTTTCCACCTCTCTCTTCCTGTGTCTGTTACTCGCTCACACTCTGTCTCCGTTACGCGCACACACCACACACTTTCTCTCTCTTCCTCCCTAACAGAAGATCAACAATTCTTATGTTTACTTTTATAACTAAAGCTGCCCCATTTTCTAAGCATGGGAAAACGTGAAAATTTGTTCTGATAATCATGCCTTTTATATTTTAAAAATGATGTCCAAACTACGAAGTGTTACAATCCCCAGACATTACTCAGTTGTTGTTGTTATACGGTCGTATTTATTTATGTCTTTGATTTTCATTTTGATTATTGTTGGGAAACATAATGCAACATATTCACACTGATTTATTATTAAATCTCATTTAGATATTGAAATCGCTTTAACTTCATAGTGTAACAAATGAAAAATATGAATGCACCCAAAATGAAAATTCCAACCCTGTTTCGTATATGATTCGTCACAATATTGTTTATTAAATGAATAATTTAATTGTCACAATAATTATTCTTTGACATTCAGTCTATAAATTTAGATAGTAGAATATCTCTAATTCAAGGTAATCTCAACAGCGAATTGAATTTCTATATTTTGCTACAGACACTTAAGTGTATTTGTTGATTAACTCAACACGTAAGGAGGGATGGCTATGTTATCAGGGCAGATTTCCTAACCAGGGACCAGTTGTGGCTACTAGTAACCATTGTATGTGTAGTCACATAGGCTACTCGATTGATGCATTATACTTCTGTAGCATAACATTCATCATGCTTGAAGACTTTATAGTTAGAACAAATTTGGTTGCAATTGTGTAGAAATCTCCATAAGCAACTAAAAACAAAAAAGTACTCATAACTAGAACTAATTTAACAACCAAAGAGGGGAACTGGAAGTAAGTAATTCTGGGCTGACTGTAAAATGTCATATTTGCATTTGTTTCAAGGTTCAGTCCATTTGATTCATTTCATGTTTCACGGTGTCCCAGTTTGGAAGTCAGGTGAAGACCCAAACTGTGAAAGCACTTTTAATAAATATATCACGTAATGTGAACCTGTTGGCACATGTGATCACAAACTGCTGCTCTTAAGTCCGTTGTTTCAGTAAATGTTCTTCAAACGCAGCATTTTATGTTTGTACGGTTTATTTCAGCCTCACAATTCTGATAATTACTAAGTTGAAATTGTTTACTAGTTTTTAAATTTATAAGTATAATCACTTAGGATAAAGATGCTACTAGTTGTATTAAAACCCAACGCTAACCAAAAAAAAAAAAATTTTTGAATAATTTTTGTGTGGAAGGTTTACTAAGTTTTAAATTTCTCTTCCAGAAAAGATAATTTACGGTTTTTTTAAAAATTAGGTAAACTTTTTCACGATTGAAATGATTGCATTGGTCAATGTTGCCCTGATTTGCCCAGTTGAGTTAGTTTCAAATTTCATGATGAAATAAAATATGCTACACACATATAATAATATTTTGCCTTTGTTTACATTAAATGTTAGTTTTGTAAACAAATTGTTTTGAATTTTGACTCCATAGATTATGTCTCATGCATTCCAGGTAGCAGATCCCACACCCTATATTTATTTATTTACTTAGCTAGTTTATTGTAGTTTTTTTTTTTAAACAATGCATACTCTATATTTTGTTTTCTGAACTTTTAACCTTGAACATTTTTGCTCTGAGAAATCTTTTACACAAGAGACATCTTTATAAGTTTCTTTTTTGCTCATTTAGTTATTTAGTTCAAATAAAAATATTGATCTCATTTATTCCCATCAGGCATCTTTTGTTGTGCAACTATTCCTTTTGCTTCATTTGTGTTTATAAGAGAAGCAGCAATTACAAGTTCCCAGATTGTTAGCTTATACAAGACAAGGAAATAAATATACTAAGCTTGATAATTGAAAATGAGTGCCACGTTCATTTGACAATTACATAGAAGAAGAGAATTTAGTGTAAATTGAACTATTTTTTGGGTGTGTTTTATTTATATGATGTGAGCTTTAAATAAACCAGAACATTTACATCAAGTGCCAGACATTTATTACTTGAGAATTGTGAATACGTTGAACAGATAGATATACATTCTTGAACACATAAGATCAGATTTGATTTACCTCACTTTGGTTTTCTAGAAAAAAAAGATAATGAAATGGTTTGAAAAAAACATTGAAATACTTAGCACATTTTAAGAAATTCCTAATAGGAGGTGTCTCTATTTCCATGTGAATCAAAGAAAATGAGCAGGAACAATCAAACATGGCTAGTGCTGAAATGTACGGCATGTTTGCAATTTTATGTTTACATAAAGATGCGGTTTGAAGATTTTATAAAATGGCTTTGAGTTCTAGTGAAAATCTAAGCATGCTGATTTCCTGTAGTTAGCTTATAATACATTTCTTTAGCATTATATGATTTAAATTAATAAACCTGAATTTTTATTTTTATTTCTGAAACTGTAAAATCATACGTAAAAATACACAGTTGCATATAAAATACATGGTTCTTTTAGCACATCATTATTCTGGTAAAAAATAATGTCTCAGGATTTTATTTTATGAACAATTATGTGAACAGACTCAAAATGTAATGACGGGATGAGAACTCAATAAGCAAGACCTACATTTGAGGCACATTGGACTGGCTCAACATAGCACTCAGTAAATAGAAGTTCTAGTATTGTCCAGTCAGTAATTGGTGCCTTCAAAAGTGTTGACATAAATGAAGAGTGCGAGATGCGGTTTGCAACATCTTCACTTGAGTGAAAAGCTTCTCTGTATGAGAGTATGTCTTGCAACATCTTCAATTGAGTGAAAAGCTTTTCTGCATGAGAGTGTGTTTTGCAACATCTTTATTTGAGTAAAAAGCTTCTCTGTATGAGAGTGTGTCTTGCAACATCTCATGTTGAATCAAATAAATGGTAAACCTAGTAACACATGCTCCCCTGCGTATCTGAAGCTTGTGGGTTCGGGTCCTGTGGAAGCCAGACTTTTTTCAAAATTACTTTGGCTCCCAGGTCGACCTAGCTTTGAGTGCAAACCAGGTGCAGTCCTGGGAAGTAAAGATGGCCGGCGTGATGCTGACCACATCACCCACTAAATGTGCAGATTGGTCTATAAAATATGTCTAGCCCTATGTGCCCAATTTGCCTAAAGGCGTGGAAAAGGGTCCTTTACTTTACTTACCTGGTATAATAAAATTGTCTCTGTCAAATTGTTTTTAAAAAAAAACTTAACTGCTTCCTAGTGTAGCTTACTTTTGATATAGAAAATGACATTTTTTTTTTAATAGAAGGATTTTCAAAATAGGACTTGGGTCTGAGTATTGGATGAAATGGGTTCATTGTTTATTATTGCACATTACATGCAAGCTTTTATGGTTTTTTTTTATTCATTGCTGTTTGGAAAGTTTCTTCTTCTTCTTCTTTCGTTCGCCTGAAATAAGTTATCTATATCAGCAGTTTTGTCTCTTGTATAAATTTCACTGTCGTTGTTAGTTCATTCAGTGGTCCATAGAGTTTACGTTCCACTGTTGTTCTTTCTGGCCAAAAGGTTTGCCTTAATGTGTCAAATTCGGTGCAGTCCTGGAGTACATGCTCTGCGGTCTGGGGCACATTTCCACAGGTGCACATGGCTGATTCACCTATCTTGAATTTTGTGTACATGTGGTTACGTAATCGGTTGTGCCCTGTTCTGAGGCGGAAGATAATGACTAGTTCTGGTCTGTCCATAATAAAATAGTCGTCTTGTGCTGGGGCTGGTGGTTTCCTGATTGATTTAATGATTCTTTTCTTTTGGTGGTATGTGACTGGTACATCTGGCTGCTCTTTTTTCGCACCTTCCCCTGCCAGTTGATCAGCTTTCTCATTTCCAGGCACTCCACAATGAGACGGTATCCACTACATTACGACTCTTCGCTGAACGCTGAGTTGTGTCAGCAGTGTTTGCAATTCTGGTAGTTTCCTAGACTGGAGTGCTTCAAGTACTGATTTAGCATCTGTCGGCATTACCACATAGTGTGAGCCAAGGTTGGTATTTAGCAGTTTCTCTGTAGCTATCTTAATAGCCTGGGTTTCTGCATCGTAGTTATGGCAGTACTTCCCGGTTGGTACGCTGGACTTATCCCTAGTACCATCTGGGAATTCGATGTACACTCCAGCACCACCATTTCTAACTGCACTTTCTGCGGACCCATCTGTATAGACTCTGACCCATTGTTCTTGTGGGTATTCTTCATCAATATAACTGAGGGTGGCCATTTTGCGTTGTACACTATCTTGCTCTATCTTGTCAAATATCCCTTTCACATTTGTCTGGATTTGTACCGTTAGTTTACATTTTTCTCTCCATGGGGTTTGTTCCGGAATACTTTTTAGTGGGCAGCCAATTTCTGGAAAGTCAGGAGTTTGTCTACATATTCTTTTTGCTTTGTGTATAAAGCTGCTTCTTTTTAACCGTCCCAAGGCTAGGTTCTTAAATCTATTTTCCATCGGGTGATCTGGCATACTGAGGAACTTTTCAGCTTGTATTTGCAACTTTGTATCTCTGCGTTCTCTCAGTGCCTGTGTTTTCCCAGCTTTCTCCATTTCTAATATGGGGGTTGATTTCATCCCTCCTGTGATGACTCTGAGCGCTTGATTTTGCACTTTGTCTAACTCCTTTAATGTGGTACTAGATGCTGAACACCATGCAGTTGACCCATATTCCAAGTGTGGAAGTATGCTCTGCTTGTATACTTTATTGAGTATTTTCCCATCTGCTCCCCATGTGGTTCCACTTAGTTTTCTTAGTATTGCTGTCTTCCTCCTGGCTTTGGTTGCTGCCTTGTTGATATGTTTTCTCCATGTCAACCTGTCATCAAATGTGACTCCTAGGTATGTGGGCTCTTTATCATCTCTCAGGGGTATTTCGTTTATTTTGATGGTGCCGGCTTTTTGCTTTGGGGAGAGGGTGAATAGTGTGGTGCTACATTTGTCTGTGTTGATGCTGACACACCATCTATTGGCCCATGCCTCAAGTGCATTTGTAGCCCGCTGAAGTGTTTATGTGGCTATTGTTGCATGTTCATTGGTGCACCACAGTACCAGGTCGTCGGCATACATTGCCATTTTGATTCCATTTGGTATCTCAGCAACCAGATCGTTGATAAATAAAAGGAAAAGTGTGGGCGACAGGACACCACCTTGAGGGACGTCTTGTCGCAGTAGAACTTTTTTACTTTTAAAACCATCTACCTGTACCCGGGCTCTTCTGTTATGTAGATATGCTTTAATCCAATTGTACATTTTTCCATTTATTTTATAGTTTCTCAATTTCTTCAAAAGCCCCTCCTTCCAAACCTTATCAAAAGCTTTCCTTAAATCTATCCATGCCGCGAGTACCAGTTTCTTATCTTGAAAAGCATCCTCTATTTCTTGGGAGAGGTATGTTGTCTGGTCTTCCGTAGAATAGAACTTTCTAAAGCCCGCCTGCTGTGGTGTAATGATGTTTTCACTTTCAATATACCACTGTAGTCTGAGGTTGGTGATGCGCTCCATTGTTTTACAGAGACAACTTGTGAGGCTGATTGGTTTGTAGTTGGAGGCATTAGAACTGTCTTTCCCAGGCTTTATGAGGGGTATCATAATTGCCTCTCTCCAGATCCGTGGAACATTCCCTGTTGCCCAGCAAGCATTAAATATCTGTAAAAGCTTTGTTTTGGCTACTTTTCCTAAGTTTCTGATCATTTCGTTTGATATATCATCTGCTCCTGGTGACTTCCGCATTTTCAGCTTTGAAATGGCCAACTCCAGTTCATTAAGTGTAATTGGCACCTCTGGCGCCTCTGATGTTATTTCTTTCTGACTTCTAAATTGTGTCTTTTCTTGAATTTCGTGTTTTTTCTCTGAACTGATTTCAATGTCGTTATCTAAAGCAAAAGTGTCCGCAAATAGGTTGGCTGCCTCTTTTCCTGTGACCATGTTTCCATCTTTCTGCAGCGTGATCTTTGAGTTCCACCCTGTGCCCTCATCATTAATTTGTTTCACAAGCTTCCATAACTTTCTTGTGTCTTTTTCAAAGTTCAGCGACCTTGTTTTCTCCTGCCAGCTTTCCCTTCTAACCTGCAGCTTTGCCCTTACAAATTTTGCTTTTGCATGCTGGTAGTTATTGTGATGTTCTTGGTTTGGCCTGGTCTCTGCTATCTTTCTGGATGTTTCTACTTCGTTATGTAAATTTTCTAGCTCATTACTCCAGTATGGCTTATAATGCTTACGGGCAGCTCTTGGTACGCATTTGTTAAATTCTTTAACTACTTTGTTTATATCCTGGTCTACGCTGAGACTTCCAAGCAGTATACTGGTACGGTGCTTGAACATTGTCCAGTCAGCCTTCTTGTAGTTCCACCTTGGCAGCGTACTAGTTTCTCTGACCTTCTCATTTTCTACATTCAGGAAGACCGGTCGATGGTCACTGCCTCCCAGTTGATTGTCAACAACTCGTTTAATGTTCCATTCCAGATCTGGAGAGTGAAATGCTAGGTCTGGGGTAGTAGTGGTGTGCCACGACCTCGAGTAGAATGTGGGTGGATCAGTTGGCCTATTAGTAAGAACAAATCTGTTCTCATCCTGCCACTCCTCCAGTTTCTCTCCTCTCTGGTCTATATGGTCATATCCCCAGCTTTGTGAGTGGCTGTTAAAGTCTCCACATAGAATCATCTTTTCTTCCACTGAGATTGTGTCTAAAGCCTGGGGACGATCATTTGGGCAGTAATAATTGATCAGGTAGAAGTCTGCATTTCCAGTTTGTAGTTTCAGAATCTGATATTCTGCTCCATCCATAAATACTTTAGTCTGGCTAGCAGTGATATTGTTCCTCACAAGAGTCAATATTCCACCCTTTTTCCTGCCTTTCCGGTCTGATCGGAAGCACTGATAACCTCTGATTTTGAAGACTGTGTCTTCAGTGAGGTGGGTTTCCTGTAGACAGCATATATGAATCTGTTCCTCATTTAGAATATTTTCTAACTCTAGCTTTTTATTTGTAATCCCCTCTGCATTCCAGTGCATTAATTTGACTCCTTTCTTAGTTCGGCCAGATGCTCTATTCTCACGTCCCCTGGCTCCACAGGACATTTGAGAAGGACCTCCAGTAATTTGGGTTGGGCCTCTTCGAGGCAGAGGGCCCGGCACTGCTCCTGCCTGAGAGTCTATCACAGGGCGAGCACCATAACGTTTTGCTGATATAGACATATTTCCATGGCGTGTATGCGTGGCATCCTGATTGCTGTGGTGCGCCTCTTGGCTGGTTGCCTCCGACTTCAGCACCTTGTTTTACTAGGGTAGACTGTAATCATACTCGAGGAGAGAAGGCTCATCCATTCGTCTTTCGCCTTTACCTCGTTTGTTGTCCCATCCAGTTTCCCGCTGGGGGTTGAGACCCCAACCTTCAACTGGATTGCTGGGAAGAACAGGGTCCACCACGTGAAGGTGAGGTAGGCTTGAGCAAGAGAGGCATTAAGAGTCTTGTATTGCGCATCATTGCTCCATTAGGACCCCGGAAAGTTTCTAATTGGTTCATTACGTCTGTTCAAGTTTTCTCAGTTTTGTTTAAATTTTTTTTTTAGCAAAAGAACTGTCTTATGTAATTTCTGAAAATACAAATAATGACATGTTTGGTTATATGGAAACCAGAATTGTCTGCACCATTGAATATTATTATAAATATGTGGTCTCCATTTGTGTGTACATTCTTGGGGATACGTGTGTAATATATGACAAGACAAATATCCTACCTTTTAATTGTTTTCTTGACTAGCTGTGATAATCAAAATAAATTAATTAGATTGTTCCCTTCCATTGACATACATTCAGATAATTTTTGCAACATTTATATGTTATAATGCATATTTGCTTCAGTGTACTCAAGTTAAGGAACATTTTAAATAAAGGGGTGGGGGCTTTCAATCCAATAGCGTTTTGGGCATATGATGCTAGATTTATATTTTTGTTCACCGCTCTGCAGACAGTGTGGTCAACATTAGAGTGATAACTAAACTAGCTGCCTTTACTTCTCAGGTCTTTACCTTGTACACACTTTAAGCGGGTCAACCTGGTAGCCAAGGTCATTTTTGGGGAGGGGGAAAAATCTGATTGGATTTGAACTCAAGGTCTCCAGGAAGGCAGGCAAAAGTCTAGCTGCACCACCACAGTTTGTTTTCCACGTAAGGAAATAATAACACATGCGTATATTTAATACATACATTTATTCAGTATTAAAGACTGAAGACAACATAGGTCTTTCATCCCTGAAGTTGTACAGTTATAATCCTGTATTTGATTTTAAATCTTGAATTATGACAACAATGGTTGCATTTCTGTAGTATGTATATTTTGATATGTTTTTTAGCTGTATATGTTATTTAGGATAATTATTGGATGATCATCATGATTAATGCAAAAGTTGGCAGTCTCAACAAGGGACCAACATTTGCACTGCCTTGAATGCCTGTATTTATCACTTGTAAACTTATAGAATGGGGTAAGGAGCTTCTGGCCAAATGGTTAAAATGCAGAGCTTTCAAGCAGGAGACCTGGGTTCAAATCCTTGGTATGGTTGGGGATTGGTGTTTTTTTTTCTGTCGGAGGCAAAAATACAAAATGCTAACCTGCTAACCTGCACAGTCTGTGGCGACAGCAGTGGCCATTCGATTCTAAATCCTCAGGCTCAAAGACCACCCTGCGTACACCACAAAAGTGGTAAATAGAGGCAGTAATGGTAGTTTGGCGGTAGGGTAGGGTGGGGGTAGCGATGAGCCTGAGAATTTAAGGCTGTGTGGCTACTGCGGTAGCCATGAACTATGAAGGTTTGAGTTAGTGTGTGTCCCTGACAGGAAAAATCTCCATCCCTTGCCAAGGATTGTACCTGGGTCATTCACATGAGTGCTCAGTGTTCTAACCATTTGGCCAGCCGCTTCTCACATTTGCGTTGATTTCTGATTTTTTCATTGTCCCTGTGTTGGTTCTGGGCTATATTAGGTGTTTAAAACAAAATAAAAAGGATAGATCCACTGTCCTCCTAACAAGATGTTGCAAAAGTCGACTAATTAGGGGTATTTCCTTTGAAGCTGGAGTGCATCTGTCTCAGAGGTGAAGAACTAACAGTCTGGATACAAATAAGCCCGATCTGTAAAACATAGACTAGCAAAACTCAAGTTCTGGAACAAAACTAAGGTTCAGAAGTGGACGAACAGAACAACTGGATCTTGTGTCTTTGAACACACTAATATTTACTTGTGTCTGTAACACATTGATACAGTAACTGTGCCTTTGAACACATTAATACAGTGCTTGTGTCTGTAAACAATAGTATAATATTTGTGACTTGCAAACACAGTACAATACTTGTGATGCAAACAAACAGTAGTACACAAAATGGACTCATTTTTGGTGAAACCATTTTAATTTCTCTAGTGGTTTAATTTAACATGTGGTAATTGTTCAGACTTGCACAGCTATCGTTTGATGCAACTTGGGCATTTTAAAGTACAGTTTCAAATTTTTTTTTCCGTCTTCTTCTTCTTCTCCTTCGCATTTACTGGCTGCAAACTCTGGCGGAAAGTTCTGGATGTTCTTTCACCTTCAGACTTTAGTCTCGTTCCAGAACCTGAGTGTTGCCTGCACATCCATTTAACAGATCTTGCCTATTTGTATGCAGACTCTTGGTTCCCTTGCTTCTCAGGCAGATGTACTCCAGCTTCGAAGGATGCCCCCAGTTAGTGGACTCTTATGATATGATTGTTGGGGAGGCACTGGGGAATACCACACCACATGGGGAATACACCATTTGAAGTCTCTATGTCTGTCACCTTGCATGTTTTTTTTTTTGGTCCCACTAAAAAGAAACATCACAAATCAGTTGACTATCTATAGAATTTCAATACTATATATATACTGAGATGAAAGATTAATTCACGACTCCATCACTGCATTCCACACTTTGATGCAGTTTTCAAATACTTTTAGCTTTTCGATTTTTGAAAAATTAAAATTAAAATTAAATTACGAACAGTTTACTCATTTCCATGAGCAGCTGATGTAATGTTCAAGAAAGGGATATGAAATGAATGTTCATTTAACAGTAGTTTGTCATTTGTTTTCAATTCTTCTTCTTATGACATGTTTGATTAACTTGGGCATTTTAAAGTACAGTTTCAAATTTTTTTTCCGTCTTCTTCTTCTTCTCCTTCGCATTTACTGGCTGCAAACTCTGGCGGAAAGTTCTGGATGTTCTTTCACCTTCAGACTTTAGTCTCGTTCCAGAACCTGAGTGTTGCCTGCACATCCATGATTTATACATTTAATTAAACTATGATTTGTACATATGATTAAACTAAGATTTGTATGTTTGATTAAACTATGATTTGTACGTTTGATTAAACTATGATTTGTCATTGGTGGTAGGGATTTAGAATCATTGACCTACCATATTTAAGAACAAGTTTTATATTTATTTGTAACTGTATGTATCAGCTTTGTGAATAAATTGTTTGCTGCACATTTGTATAATAAATGTATTATTAGCTATCTTCTTAATATTGCACCCCCAACTCAAACCAGCCCCCTCTCCACCAAAAGAAAAGATTTGTTTTCTAAGGACCTTCGTAGTGACTGAATGCACTTCAATCCCCCAAGAATTGGGTTGACCCTACGAACAAAAGAAAAGATTTGTTTTCTAAGGACCTTCATAGTGACTGAATGCACTTCAATCCCCCAAGAATTGGGTTGACCCTACGAACAAAAGAAAAGATTTGTTTTCTAAGGACCTTCGTAGGGACTGAATGCACTTCAATCCCCCAAGAATTGGGTTGACCCTACGAACAAAAGAAAAGATTTGTTTTCTAAGGACCTTCGTAGTGACTGAATGCACTTCAATCCCCCAAGAATTGGGTTGACCCTACGAACAAAAGAAAAGATTTGTTTTCTAAGGACCTTCATAGTGACTGAATGCACTTCAATCCCCCAAGAATTGGGTTGACCCTACGAACAAAAGAAAAGATTTGTTTTCTAAGGACCTTCATAGTGACTGAATGCACTTCAATCCCCCAAGAATTGGGTTGACCCTACGAACAAAAGAAAAGATTTGTTTTCTAAGGACCTTCATAGTGACTGAATGCACTTCAATCCCCCAAGAATTGGGTTGACCCTACGAACAAAAGAAAAGATTTGTTTTCTAAGGACTGAATGCACTTCAATCCCCCAAGAATGGGGTTGACCGTACGAACAAAAGAAAAGATTTGTTTTCTAAGGACTGAATGCACTTCAATCCCCCAAGAATTGGGTTGACCGTACGAACAAAAGAAAACAGTAACCTGTCATTGAGTAAATATTCTAAATTGAAGTAGAGTTAATTATTACAAATTACTAAACAGATGTGAACTGTTACTTCACACATGTATGTAGGTTTCTTCGTTTTGTTGTTTATGTTGATTAGCGAAGACCGTCGGCACATCATTCTAGACAGACCAATAAGTGCTCTGATCTCTGCAGAAGCTTCACAAGTGTAAAATGACTTGCCTGTTCTTTGTTGATTAACCAAACATCTTTGCATAAAATATTCATGTCTGGCAGTGCCAGATTGCACGCCTATATCTACCAATCTAGGCAGAGATACTGAGTTATAACTGTCATTGTAATCATTTCTTTGTGATATGCATCTCGTGTGGCATTGATGGCATGGCTACTTTCCAGTCCTAGACAAATCATGGACGCTGTGGTCTCAGCCTCTCTTCACACTCTTGCCCCAACACCCACATCTCTTGGCACATCTGGGGAGAAGCTGCGTGGTCTCGACGCATGGCATCCGCTACGAGTGCTGGAGGTCACAGGTTCAAGCCCCGGTGAAGACTGGGATTTTCCACGTGGACTTCTAGTAATTTCCCCTGGTTTCTGAGTAGGAAGATCGGACACCTGTATGTATTGTTGTGCACGTAAAAAACCCTGTGGCAGTTTGAAATCTAAAAGAATAGCTTAACGGCGCTGCCTGGGCAAAATGTAGAGTTACATTTCTAACCAAAGTGTTTAGGGATCCCGGTGCTACGCAGTTTGTGCACTGCGCTGAGATTCTTCAGACTCAGGCTTGAGTCAGTAGTTTTGGGTTACTGCCCTTGTGCCTTGATGTTGATCCATCGTCTAAACCTAATCCTGTTTCCTGGCACAGAGATAAAGGTTAAATGAGACAATTGCAATGCTTTTAATGAGATCAGCCACCCTTGCCTGATAAAGCCTGCATGGAGTATATTTTGTTGAATATGCTTAGTACTACTACTTCTTCATCTTCTTCTTTTTCATTGTTCTTTCGAGTGGCATAATTGCATTGTGCTTGTTCACAGCATAGCATATTTGCACCTTTAGGCTGACATATCTGACTTTATTTGTTCACCACGTTATTCTTCCCATATATACTTAGTACTGGTACATAACCGAAAATTTTTTTCTTAGGCTGATTGTTTCCTTTTGTTGAATTAATTCAAGATAATGCTCGCTCAGAAGATTTGATCATTTACACAGACGGTTCAGTGTCTTCTTCTTCTTCTCTTCCACCGTGTACCTCATTGAAGTGTCGGGGGGAGATGTAATGTTCGTTGATGAGCTCTGTCAAGAGCACTATTAAGACTGATGTTCATTTCTGTTAGGCTGTTCTTAATGCCATCACTCCATCTTTTCCAAGGTCTTCCACTCACTCTATACTTTATTTGGTGTTCTTTGATGGCCTGTAAGACTGGCTTTATTCCTAGCATTCGTCTGATTTCATGATTTCATATTCTGTCTTTCCTTGAAACTCCCGCAGCTCTTCTAATGCATTTCATCTCTGTTGTCACAATTTTACGTTCATTGGAGGATGTAAGTGTCCACGTTTGGCATTGATAGCATAGTGTTGGCCCAAAAATTGTTCTGATAAAATTCACTTTTGTACTCCGAGGTATCTGCTTGTGTCTCAACAGGGGAGATAGTTGTCCCATTACTTGATTACCTTTGGCACATCTGGAGTGCCATTCACTTAATGAGTGAAGTTGTTAACGGAGGTGGGGGGGGGGGGGGGGGGGGTGCCGATTGGTCTGTAAAGACATGGGTGCTCTTCCCATATGCCAGATGCACCTAAGGTATGAAAGGGAATCTTTACTTCACTTACAAATTTGGAGGGGGGAATTGTACATCTAAAACTAATTTATTTTTTGTCGTGAAAAATCCAGTGTTTATAATATTGGGTTGTCTTTTATTCTTGTTATTGGTTGTTACATATTTTAGTGTTGTGTTTAAAGTATGGCCAAAATGTTTTAATTAGTGATCTCTTTTGGTTGATGTTCTGATGATGTTTGCTCTTATATTCTCTGCACATTTTTGCAGTTAAGATTTGATCTTGTTACAATTGTTGGTGTTATCTCTATTTTTGTCTCTCAGTTTCATGACAGTTAGTTTACACATGTGAAATATCTCAACCTTCAGCGTACAATGTGGACATTTTCATTTTCTAACAGCTGAGGGGGGGGGGGGGGGGGGGGGGGAGGAATCATTAAGACAAGAGATAGAGGAAGGTTGTGAGAAGATTCTGAAAAGCTTTAAATGAAATCATAAACGGATCAGTATATGAATTGATTGCTGTTTGCTAGAGAGAAGAAGGTTTCGAGAAGCAGGTAATAGTGTTACCTTTCTTTCAAAATACTTTTCTTTCAAAGTACCTTTCTTTCAATCAAAGTACCTTTCTTTCAATCAAAGCACCTTTCTTTCAATCAAAGTACCTTTCTTTCAATCAAAGTACCTTTCTTTCAATCAAAGTACCTTTCTTTCAATCAAAGTACCTTTCTTTCAATCAAAGTACCTTTCTTTCAAAGTACCTTTCTTTCAAAGTACCTTTCTTTCAAAGTAACTTTCTTTCAAAGTACCTTTCTTTCAAAGTACCTTTCTTTCAAAGTAACTTTCTTTCAAAGTACCTTTCTTTTAAAGTAACTTTCTTTCAAAGTAACTTTCTTTCAAAGTAACTTTCTTTCAAAGTAACTTTCTTTCAAAGTACCTTTCTTTCAAAGTACCTTTCTTTCAAAGTACCTTTCTTTCAAAGTACCTTTCTTTCAAAGTAACTTTCTTTCAAAGTAACTTTCTTTCAAAGTAACTTTCTTTCAAAGTACCTTTCTTTCAAAGTACCTTTCTTTCAAAGTAACTTTCTTTCAAAGTACCTTTCTTTTAAAGTACCTTTCTTTCAAAGTAACTTTCTTTCAAAGTAACTTTCTTTCAAAGTAACTTTCTTTCAAAGTACCTTTCTTTTAAAGTAACTTTCTTTCAAAGTAAACTAGGCAGGCTAAGAGGGATCATGCTGCATGGTGTCTGTAATACTGTCCGGACTTTATGCCATGGAGAAAAGGAATTTGATCCCTGGCCATAATTGACCATGTATATAAACATGTATTGATCGGCACTCATAGAAAGAAGTAAAAACATAGAAGGACACAACAGACAACATGAAAAATCAAAAGCTAGGATTACCATGCCAGGAAAGAAACCTACCACCTCCAGATGATGAAAGCTTCTTGCTGCAGGAACAATTTACACATGACCAGCTAGTCACCCCCCAAAAATGATTGAAACAGCACCATAGGCTACAAAAATTCATACAAACCAAGCAATAGTTGAATAACTAACACAGTAACAATTATAAACACATCAGACTAATGCTATTTTGTTGTGTCTAGAATATAATGAGCATAATTTATCATGGGCTGCAACTCCCATGCCTCCCTATATCACAGTAAAACCCTATTATCTGGAAAGATGCCAACATATAATAGGTATGGTTTGAGGTTTAAACAACGCATCAACATCACAAGGGTAGTAACCCATAAGTGCTTCGTTCTTCTTACTCGTCTGAGTTGCACCAGCAAAGATCCTGAAATACTTTAGGTCGATTTTCAACTCCAAAATCGTGCCTAGGCAGCGCCATTAGGCTACTCTTTTCGATTTCCAACTGCCAAGTGATTTTGTGTGTGCGCAATAACACACACAGACTTCCGATCTCCCTACCCAGAGACCAGGGGGAATTACTAAAAGTCCAAGTCTACGTGAAAAAATCCCAACCCTTACTTTAGGATTGAACCCGAATTCTCCAGCACTCGAGACCTTGCAGCCCCCCTATTTAATAGATAAAGCAGAATCATTTAAGGTGATTTGTTTCTTTCCCTGTGCCTCTCCTTCATAAACAGTTTTCTCAGTTTTCAGCCACCAGTTTTATAGGTCAGTACCTAGTCTGTGTTTGGTAGAAAACAATACAATCTAATGCTGCAGTGCTGGGACTTGAACCATGATACGTAGTGCTGAACTAATCACAGTGGTACGACAGTGATAACAGTGGATGCATAATTTGGGAAGAAACCTCATTTACGTGAATTCCAAGGGGCTAAAAAATTACGAATTTGTGTTTTAAAAATGTGTGCTAACCGAGAGCTCATAGATGTATAAAAAAAAATACTTCCAAAATGTAGTCTTGTTGACAGTGTTCATGTTATAGAAGTTGTTGTTAACGAGTTTTGCTGTAGTATAGTGGAGAAAGCAAAGGAAAGATTACAGACCAGAGTGTGGTAGCATCAGCATACTAGTCAGAACAGACCAGGCGTTGACATGAATGAGTCCTGAGATTGTCATTTGCTGCTGTGTAGTATGATGCCAAACTTCAGAGGCCATCCTTATGACAAAATTGACTGTTTTGTGTGTATGTGCGGGTATTCTACTGCAGTTCTATACAACTGTGAGTGTGTTCTTTGACTCAGTGGGCTTATATTCCTTTCTTATTAGGTTATGGTGTCCAGTACTGAAATGATGATTTTTGACCATTGCGGGTAAGCCTGACAGAAAATGAAACCTAGACATATGAATTTTCTGGGCAGAAAATGTGTCACAGAGAGAAGCAGATCACTCTATGTTTATTTGACGGTTAACATCATGGCACACAAGTATAAGCCATAAGAGCTCCGTTCTACTTCTAACAAGCCTGATTCTGAAGAATATCAGCACAGTGCATGAACTCAGTTGCACTGGTGAGGATCCTGAAATACTTTAGGTAGATTTTAAACTCAAAATTTTTCTCGGGCAGCGCCGTTAGGCTACTCTTTTTGATTTTCAACTGCCAAGGGATTTTATACCTGCGCAAGAATACACACCGGCGTCCAATCTTACTACCCAGAGACCAGGGGAAATTACTAGAAATCCACATGAAAAAATCCCAGCCTTCACTGGAGCTTGAACCCAGGACTTCCAGCACTCGAGGCGGACACCTCAAGACCACTCAACCCCTTAAATCACTCTATCACTCTTATCTTTTACCGTGACCTTATCATGTCGGCATCTTTGGCTTAAGCGTTGCGAACGAGCTTTAAAATGCTGGGATGCAGGGTTTGATTCCAGCTGCAGACGACATTTGTCTTGCATTGGTTTTGACAGTGGTACCGAGAGCTGACCCTTCAAAAAGCAATGGCAAACTACTGAATGTAAAATTTGCCTAGAAAAACCACAACAGCCAAAAAATACTGAGGTTGGTTCTGCAACATCCTGTAAATGATACGCAACTAACTTTATTATGAAATACCTAACTTTGACTCCTGTCACCTGTGATAGTATCTAATAGTATTGGGATTATCTTTCTATTCATATTATGGTTCTTCTGTCAGAAAACACATATAATTCATGTAGTACTTAACAATGAAGCAGATTTATGCATTACTCTGTTAAATATACATCTGTTCTGTCTGTGTTGTGTACTAAATTTATATGTTAATTATTTGTGTACACAATCCAGTAAATGATCTCTCCTAACATTATTGTGATTATCCAACAGGAGATAAATGTCGCCATATTTTTACTAACACTTGATAAGAATGTAAAGTGACTCCATTTTCATGCTCTGAGGCCTACTGGGTATATGGTTAAAAGAAGAAGTCTAGAGAATCGACATCATTGCACCAGGTTTTTATCCCAAGCTCTATTTGTTACATGGTGCTCGCCCTTTATTTCTAGATCAGCTAGCACTTATTGGTCACTATCATTCATGTAATAAATAAATCTAATGAAATCTGGTGATATGAGTGTACAGCAACCCCATGTGGGTTCCGGAGCCCTATTGTGGAGAATACAAGAATAGACCCACTGCCTCCCCAGCAAGCATGTTGTAAGAGTTGACTGACTGGGGGCTTCCTTGGAAGTCAGTGTGCACCTGCCTGAGAGGCAATAACCAGCAATCTGCACACACATAAGTCAGATCTGTAAAATATATATATATGCACTCGACACTCAGGTTCTGGAACAGACTAAAGTCAAGAGGTGGACAGACAACCAGAACTTTCGCCAGAGTTTACAGCCGGTGAACACGAAGAAGAAGAAGAATACACAGCACACAAAACACATTATTGTCTCACTTGATTTAAGTATATAATTTTAATGGATATAGAGAATTCTTATGTTATTTGCTCATATTGCTTTTCTTCGCAAAGATTGTCATGTAACTGCAGTCAACTATCTATGTTCAGTAGTGTATTAGTTAACAAGCATCATTTAACATGCAAATAGGATACAAAAAAGCATGAACTGTATTATTAGTAGTACCCGCGTTGCCAATGTGAAGACATCTCCATGTGCTTGCCTGTATGCTACCAGTTTGACAGTCACAGAAAAAATCCACAACCTTACAGAGGATTTGAATCTGGGTCTCCCGCTTGAGGGCCCAGCATTCTTAATCATATTCAGCAAACCACTTTTCAGGCACTAAGCAAGTGACCAGTGTTTGGTACTTTAACACTTTCAGCGAACATGGCGATAAAAAATAATTAGCAGGACTTTCATGAGGCCCCCTATTTTGAATGAGAACACTTTCAACCATTTAATGAGAATCTGTTGGAAGGCAAGTTCAAATTTCAGAGTGAATTGTGTACAGTACTGCAGTTCTATGCAAACACTATTGGCTCAAGTAGCCTTAAAACCTCACACACCCCTCTCAATCCTACACCACCAAGTTGTATATGCAGGCAGTGAAGACAAAAGACATAATTACTAACATGATATACAGTTCTGAGCTCATTGTAACCTATTGCTGTTGTTACTTTTGCTCACTCTCATCATCTTCACATACCTTATTGACCTGCATGGGTGACCATGCCTCTCCAGGACCTGCAATCTCAAACAGTGTGTATCATTTGACGTGCTCCATGCGTGGATTTTTATCGTGGTATGGGACGTCACAGGTCGACCCAGCCTCAAATGGGTACCAGGATGGGCTGTCCTGGGAAAGTAAAGACGGCCGGCGTAATGCTGACCACATTACCCACCGAGTGCTGATTGGTCTGTAAAAATATGGGTGCTCTTCTCATATGCCTGATGCGCCTAAGGGCGTGTAAAGGGATCTTTACTTACTTTTTTTTACTTATGCCATGACAAAAGGCTGTCAACAATTTTCTTATGTTGTAAACGTCTTGTTTCTCTTTCCGTAAGTCTTTCCAGTAGTCACATCTTCCATTTTTCTTCTCATAGCAGAGGCAAAAATGGGTGACTGTCAACTTCTTATGCAAGCAATAAGTTGTCTTCAGTCCTCACATCTTTCAAAATATTTGGGTTACTCTTTTTTTGGCTGTCCAAGGAATTGTATTTACTCTGCTTCATTTGTTTCTTTCTTCTGTCCTATAATGCTATTATTTCAACTCCTCAAACAGTAAAGTTGATAAGCTACAATAATCAGTTATTAGAATATATAACAAGGTAATGTAACACCTGTTTGGTACTGAAAGAGTTAATGTATCACAGCAGTATATTCAGTATTTGTTCCATGTATAATTGCTGAAAGCTTTTTACTGTTACGCCAAGCTACAGTCTTGTCCCAGTTTGTTTTTATTGTCACCATTTAATAATGTTTTTTTTTTTTTTTTTTTTGTCATTTGAAAAACAAATATTTTGTCAGATTCATTTCTTATAAGATTTAATGGTTGAATACTTGTATTTTCTTTTGTAAAGCATCTTGTGTTTTTAAATAGCATAAACCTTACAGACAGTTTTAATAATTGTGCTTACATCTACTGATTGTTTTTCCCTTGCTATTATTTATGACTTTCAACTCTAACTGGCTTGCTGTTAAAGTTTGCTTTTGGTATTAACATTTTAGTGTTGTGACAAAAGCTGATTTGTCTTTCAGATGTTACAAAGATGGATGATAAACATGTGGATTATCCTTGTGACTGTATTGTCAGCAGTTAACAATGTCTTGATGCGATGACATTAAAGTGAACTAAGAAGGGCACTGTGGTTTTCTCTTCTTTTTATTCATCATAATTGTCCTGTAACACAGCGTTTTGTTGGGTTACAAGTAGCTTTTGACTGTCTGATCAGCTCCCTCCAACTTTGACGGAGAGATGCAATGAACTTCATAGTGCATGCCTGAGGCCTGTCCAGTCAATCAAGTTCTGTATCCATGTCTCTCCTCCTCTTTACCTCTACTAAGCCCTTGTAGTACTGTTTTTGGGAGGCCGTTGGGTCTTATTACATGTCCGTACCATTGAATTTTCTGTCTTTTCACTGTAGTCCAGTGTGCTTACACAGCAAATCTCGTCATGTGTGATGTGGTCTCTGTATGATATTTGTTTATTAGGCATCTGTAGCTTAGATGTTAAAAGTCCTTTTTTTTTTTAAATTCTGGCATAGTGGGTTCACTCCAGCTCCAGACTGCTTTCTGCTGATTATTGCAATGGAATGAGCACTGACAATTTAATAAGAAATAGCAAATACATTAATGTAAAACTGCTTAGTTAAACAATGGCCAACAAATCGTAGAGTTGGCTTGCAATGTCCTGAAGAGGTGATGGTACTAACAGTCAATCAGGATGTTAATGTGGTTAACTTTTTATGATATCATATGCTAGGCTTTGTTGCAGCAAGCGACGTCCATTCGCCTTCGCTATGAACCCCCATGCACTTCGTCTGCCTCTCAACACAGAGCCATCTGTATATACAATCACATCACTTGGGCGGGAATTGTCATGAATCATTTGTTAAACTTCTGATTCTGCAGCACCAGCTGGCCAGTCCCTACACTCACGTCCCAAAGTGATCAGAACCCTACACAAGTCTGTAACCTGATCAGACACTTTGACCCACTCTTCTCCTCACCCAAATTTATCAAGCCTGCACACATGTCCAACTGTGTCTTCAGCTTGCGCCATCCTAGACTTTCCTTTTTTCAGTCTGTGACCCTTAGCTCTATCCAAAGCTTCTTGCAGGAGGTGTCCGCAGCTACTGTGAGATATGACTTCGCTTGCAGAACTTTGAGCCTTTCTTCAATAGTAGGCAGTGCAAGTATATATCGCATACATACTACCGGGGTATCTCTTGTACATCCCAGAATTACCCACATGGCTTCATTCTGTGTGTGTTAAGTTTCATCAGCTGACTCTTTGATATGTAAGCATCCCAATTCCATAATCTATCACTGACAGGATCACATGCTGAAACATTGTGAACAACATTCTTTGTTCCCTGTCCATTGCTGCCATAATCTTGAGAGCATTGAGTCCTTTTTGGCATTTCACCACAACTGCCTCCACAGGATTCCTGAAGGACAGGCTTCTATCAAAAATGATACTCAGGTACCTCAGTTTGCTTTCTCGTTTGATGTTACTGGTATTAACTGTGAGGTTTGGAACGTTAGCTTTTACAACTCTGTTGTTCAGAGCGACCCACAAAACAGCTGCCTTTTATGAGTTGATGACAGCACCCATTTCTGCACACCAGTCAGTCACTTTGTCTACAGTTGCCTGTGGCATGTAGGCTATCCGTTAACAAATTCTCCCCTTCCTATATGCAAGAACATCATTGGCAGATGTCAATATCCTTCCAACACCTGGTGCTTCAAGTTTTGCAATCTTTCTTGTATACACATTAAAGAGCATTAGTGGAATTGCAGAACCCTGAGGTAGTCCGGGGGCGATATTGCATGGTTCTGAGATCCATGTATTCAGGCGAAGGGCAACCATACATGAATGCAGGACAGCTGCAATCCAGTTCCCAATCCACGGACAAGCTCCCTTTCCCATGAGTGCAGAAATCAAAATATCATATTTGACTCTATTGTAGGCATCCTCAAGATCAAGTGCTGCCACAACCGTCTCCTGTCTGTTCTGAAACCCCTCATAAACATCAAAAGCAAAAGTGCATTTGACCAGGTATCTTTCCGTGGCCGGTAACTACCCAAACCTTTTGTAAGGAGCTCTTCCCTTTAAAAAAAAATGTGTAGTTTAACAGCAATAATCTTCTCTAGCACCTTGCCAGAAGTATTTTGTAGGGTTATAATCCGCTGAGTCTAGAATGATCTTTGCCTGGTTTTGGAAGTGGAATTAGGTAACTATGTACCCATTCCTGGGGTACTGAAGCTGCTCTGATGTTCTGGTTAAAGTAAAAAGTCATCTTCCTCAAGTCTTCGTCACTCATGCTCTTCATGTGGGCATACCTGACTCCTTCTGGCCCTGGCGCAGTGTTCTTTCCTTTTTGCAATATATGTTTTATATCCACCCTAATGATGTCCTCAGAATAATTATCATTTATTGTATTATACAGATTATTTCTAACTGAAATTCTAAGCTCCCTATCATTATGATCAGTTTGGGCTATAAATCTCTTCAAAAATGCTTTCCCTTTCTCTTTGTTGTCATTGGTATATCATTATCAGTATATATAATGGCTGTTGTGATAGGCCGATTCTTCCTTTGCATATGTCTATGAGGTCTCCAAAACCTACCCAGTGCTCTATCCCCTCCAATTTCACCCATAAAATGTTCCCATTTAGCCTTCTTTGCATCTGCTGGACACCGCTTGAAATCTTTTACTTAGGGAAAAAAATAACACCGACTGCCCCCCCCCCCACCCCCCAAGGAACATGTTAAAAAAAATATACCAAAAGGGAATGTTTCCTTCATACCCCCGTGTGGATTCCGGGGCCCCATTGTGGGGAAAACAATAATAGACCCACTGCCTCCCCAAAATCATGTCGTAAGAGCCGACTAATTGGGGAGCTTTCTTTGAAGTCAGAGTGCATCTGCCAGAGAGGCAAGGAACCAGCAGTCTGTATTCAAGAGAATGAGATTGTAAAACTGATGCGCACGCAACACTCAAGTTCTGGAGCCCAACTGCAGTTCAGTAGTGGACGAGCAACCAGAACTTTCCACCAGAGTGTACAGCTGGTGAACGTGAAAAAGAAGAAGAAGTTTCCTTCATAGTTAGAGAGCATCTGCATGAGAGGCAAGGAACCAACAGTCATTCATATATACAGATAGGCCAGATTTGTAAAACAGATGAGCAAGTAAAATTAAAGTTTTGGAACAAGACAAGTCCAGAAGCTGACAAACAACCAGAACTTTCTGTCAGAGTTTACAGCTGATGAAGAAGAAGAAGAATACATTTATTAGACAAGAATTACTAGAATATGTGATAATTGGAAAAACTTTACAGAAAGAAGAGATAGAGAAAGAAATTGCTAAATCTTGATCCGTTTGTTTGTTGGCATAGAAATGTATCAGTACACAAACTGATACTTGCTGCATGATATTGCAAATGTCAAAGAAGCATGATTGCTCAACCAATGGCAAGGCACTTGATGTTGATGCTGACATGCAAGGCCTGGACTGAGACATGAGTACATCCCTATATCTTCTTTGGAACACAGACTCTCTTTCTCCTCTCTTTCCTCTCTCTCTCTCTCTCCTCTCTCTCTCTCTCACTGACAGTAAACTGGTCACTGTGCCCATCTCTAAAAGTATGCCTCCAGCACTATGCTTTTTTCTTTGTAATAATTTCCATGTCAACACATTTTGGGGTGACCCAATTTTCAGTTTAATATACACAGTAATGGTTTAACTAGGGTTATGATAGTTTAGGGCCACCTTCCACCTCCCCCTCTCTCTCCCTCCCCCCCCCCTCTCTCCCTCCCCCTTTCTCTCCCTCTCTCTCTCTCTCTCTCTCCGCATGGAAAGTGATTTGCATAGTTTGAATGGACTTAAGTTGGAAGCATATCATAGATTTTCTGTGAAGATGTTAGTGTACGTGAAAATAAGCAAGAAATGCTAAATATAACATGGAATGTAACTAGAAAGCTCAACAGAGGGAATGAAGTCACCCCTTTTCATATCATCACTTTAGATGAAAATAAGCAAGCTGATAGATTGGCTGCTACTGCTCATTTGGGTAGAAATCTACTTTATAACAAGGCAGAAATGATGAAATATTTCTGGGATCAGGTGAATAAAGCTGCAGAACAGAACATCCAAGGCTGATTTGGGAGTGAGATGAGAGGAAATAATAAATGGGGGGAAAAGGTAGGCGGGGTAATAGATAGTCAGGTTGCTGCTGTCACTGTCAGCATGGGAGCTATTTGCCGGCTACTGAAAATGGGGACAGAGCATGTATGGGAATGTCACACATTCCTAATTGTAGATAATATTAGGACCTAAAATGCTTATTAACATGAAACAGTTGTTAATTATCAACATAATCAGAGTACAGTTTTAAATATTTATTCTTAATACATTCTTAACAAATCTGGATAAAAAGATAATGCATACAGAATTCATAACTATCACTAAAATGGTGCCTAATTTAGTGATCTTACAAGGCTTTTCTTCTTGGAATTTCATTCTCAGAGTGAAAGAACTATTTTTTTTAAAGTTTTAGTGCACTTACCACAAATAAAGTGTGTCTTTAATGAGTAGTGTTGTGTACCACCAGAAAAAAAATCCCTGGTTATAGATAACACGTTCAACTGAATTAGTGTCAAGACTACCCACAGACACGATCCCCGGTTTAATGATAACACATTCACCTGAATTAGTGTCAAGACTACCCACAGACATGATCCTCGGTTATAGATAACACGTTCAACTGAATTAGTGTCAAGACTACCCACAGACATGATCCTCGGTTAGAGATAACACGTTCAACTGAATTAGTGTCAAGACTACCCACAGACATGATCCCCGGTTATAGAAAACACATTCAACTGAATTAGTGTCAAGACTACCCACAGACATGATCCCCGGTTATAGATAACATGTTCAACTGAATTAGTGTCAAGACTACCCACAGACATGATCCTCACTTATAGATAACATGTTCAACTGAATTAGTGTCAAGACTACCCACAGACATGATGCTCGGTTATAGATAACACGTTCAACTGAATTAGTGTCAAGACTACCCACAGACATGATGCTCACTTATAGATAACATGTTCAACTGAATTAGTGTCAAGACTACCCACAGACATGATCCTCACTTATAGATAACATGTTCAACTGAATTAGTGTCAAGACTACCTACAGACATGATCCTCACTTATAGATAACATGTTCAACTGAATTAGTGTCAAGACTACCTACAGACATGATCCTCACTTATAGATAACATGTTCAACTGAATTAGTGTCAAGACTACCCACAGACATGATGCTCACTTATAGATAACATGTTCAACTGAATTAGTGTCAAGACTACCCACAGACATGATCCCCGGTTATAGATAACACGTTCAACTGAATTAGTGTCAAGACTACCCACAGACATGATCCCCGGTTATAGATAACACGTTCAACTGAATTAGTGTCAAGACTACCCACAGACATGATGCTCACTTATAGATAACATGTTCAACTGAATTAGTGTCAAGACTACCCACAGACATGATGCTCACTTATAGATAACATGTTCAACTGAATTAGTGTCAAGACTACCCACAGACATGATCCCTGGTTATAGATAACACATTCACCTGAATTAGTGTCAAGACTACCCACAGACATGATCCCCGGTTATAGATAACACATTCACCTGAATTATTGTCAAGACTACCCACAGACATGATCCCCGGTTATAGAAAACACATTCAACTGAATTAGTGTCAAGACTACCCACAGACATGATCCCCGGTTATAGATAACATGTTCAACTGAATTAGTGTCAAGACTACCCACAGACATGATCCCCGGTTATAGATAACATGTTCAACTGAATTAGTGTCAAGACTACCCACAGACATGATCCTCGGTTATAGATAACATGTTCAACTGAATTAGTGTCAAGACTACCCACAGACATGATCCTCGGTTATAGATAACATGTTCAACTGAATTAGTGTCAAGACTACCCACAGACATGATCCTCGGTTATAGATAACACGTTCAACTGAATTAGTGTCAAGACTACCCACAGACATGATCCTCGGTTATAGATAACATGTTCAACTGAATTAGTGTCAAGACTACCCACAGACATGATCCCCGGTTATAGATAACATGTTCAACTGAATTAGTGTCAAGACTACCCACAGACATGATCCTCGGTTATAGATAACATGTTCAACTGAATTAGTGTCAAGACTACCCACAGACATGATCCTCGGTTATAGATAACATGTTCAACTGAATTAGTGTCAAGACTACCCACAGACATGATCCTCGGTTATAGATAACACGTTCAACTGAATTAGTGTCAAGACTACCCACAGACATGATCCTCGGTTATAGATAACACGTTCAACTGAATTAGTGTCAAGACTACCCACAGACATGATCCTCGGTTATAGATAACACGTTCAACTGAATTAGTGTCAAGACTACCCACAGACATGATCCTCGGTTATAGATAACACGTTCAACTGAATTAGTGTCAAGACTACCCACAGACATGATCCTCGGTTATAGATAACACGTTCAACTGAATTAGTGTCAAGACTACCCACAGACATGATGCTCACTTATAGATAACATGTTCAACTGAATTAGTGTCAAGACTACCCACAGACATGATCCCTGGTTATAGATAACACATTCAACTGAATTAGTGTCAAGACTACCCACAGACATGATGCTCACTTATAGATAACATGTTCAACTGAATTAGTGTCAAGACTACCCACAGACATGATCCTCGGTTAGAGATAACACGTTCAACTGAATTAGTGTCAAGACTACCCACAGACATGATCCTCGGTTATAGATAACACGTTCAACTGAATTAGTGTCAAGACTACCCACAGACATGATCCCTGGTTATAGATAACACGTTCAACTGAATTAGTGTCAAGACTACCCACAGACATGATCCCTGGTTATAGATAACACGTTCAACTGAATTAGTGTCAAGACTACCCACAGACATGATGCTCACTTATAGATAACATGTTCAACTGAATTAGTGTCAAGACTACCCACAGACATGATCCTCGGTTATAGATAACACGTTTAACTGAATTAGTGTCAAGACTACCCACAGACATGATGCTCGGTTATAGATAACACGTTCAACTGAATTAGTGTCAAGACTACCCACAGACATGATGCTCGGTTATAGATAACACGTTCAACAGAATTAGTGTCAAGACTACCCACAGGCATGATCCCCAGTTATAGATAACACGTTCACCTGAATTAGGGTCAAGACTACCCACAGACATGATCCCTGGTTATAGATAACACGTTCAACTGAATTAGTGTCAAGACTACCCACAGACATGATCCTCTCATTTAAATCCCACCGGAACACGGCATGCAAGAACAAGTTTCTGGAACAATGTAATATTTAGTCATGAGTTCCCCATCACTGCAGTGAAGCTGAACCGAGCGTGAGATTGCCCTACTGGGCTGGCAGCAAGTACAGCCAGAATCAGAAGTTTTCAGCATTTCTGCAAACAAAAAGCTTGAACCACAATAGCCACCACACTGCTTCAGATCTGGAATTGGCTCTTTGTTTTGACATGTGACATTGCCTAGTGAAACCGTAAAGTAGCCAATTGTGTCATTTTTGTTAGCAGCAACCAGTTGAGGTGAACAAGTTCTGCAAATGGGTGGTTTCACTGCTGGAAGAGAATGAAATATATAAACTTTATTAGATGCATACCGATTTTATAAATATATAAAAAAGTAAGTCAACTATAATTTGTTTTACAATTCAATATAGCTCATACTTTGAATTTTTAAAATATCCTTTGTTCGCGATCTTCTAGAATCTTCTGCTCAATCTTCTAGAATTACACTTTTTTTTTTTTAAACCATGTGATGTTTCTTTTTCTTTTATAATCATCCTTAAAAAGAAAGTTTACACATGTTGTAATTTACAACTAGGCTGTCACACTTGAGGCTTTTGACAAAATACATCATGCTTTTATGACATGCAAATTTAGTGGCAGTGGGTTTGGTCTTGTTTTATTGCCTGCTAAATAGAGACCCCAGAACCCAGAACCCATACTAGGAAATGTGACATTTGGTGAGGCTAAAGCACCTGAGATTCTCAGACATGAGTTTGTTTTATAAGTAAATTTCTCCAATGCTCAGTCAGGTATTGTAGGATGTCTGCATTTGTTCTCTTTGTGGTGCAGGATGTTCCCTGGGAATTCTGATATGAATTGAACTTTAAAAGCCAAAAGCAGGCTTTAATAGAAATTGAAACATATACTCTACTATAAGAATTACCCCCCCCCCCCAACCCTTTACATTTCTCTCCCCCTCTCTTATATATATATATATATATATATATATATATATATATATATATATATATATATATATATATATATATATATATATATATATATATATATATATATATATATATATATATATATATATATATATATATATATATATATATATGAGAATAAATTTTTTTTTTTAAGCCAACAGCTAAATGTGCAATACTTACTAGTTAGCAGTGGTGGTGGTGGTGTTTTGCACGTGCGACAGCAACCTGTGCTATCATAGGCTTCAGTTTCCTGGAAAGCAAACAAAATATTTGAACACTTCATGAGAAGGGAGCTGAGGTAAAGTGGTGGCAAAACCCTTGCATGCTGACCTGAAAGTCGTCAGTTCGCGATTGGCCCCCCCAAAAAAAAAAAAAAAACTGATCTTGACTTCCAGGTAGACTCAGCCTAAAATGGATACCACATAATGTCCTGGGAAGTAAAAGTGGCTGGCAGGATGTGGATCACATCATCCATCTAGTGCAATTTGTCTACTAAACAAAAAAAAAAAAGGGGGGGGGGTGTCTTGCAGCATGTACCCAAAGTGTCACTGCCGTGACAAGGGCCCCTTACTTTTTATTTATTTTAATAATACAAATATTTCCTTCAAACTAATTTTGTATTTTTCATGGCAGTAATTACAATTTTGTTTAGTACAATAAAATCAACAGTAGTATTAAACAGACTGCAGATTTCATGTTAATTTGACTTTGCAAATGTACCAGCAAACAATCCGTATACTATGATGGATAGGAAGTTATAAATGTTGTCCTATAAGTCTGAAGACATAAGTCTGAACATGACAGTCATTCATACTTTTAATCTGTTAGCAAAAAAAATAATTTAAAGAAAAACTATATTTATATTTGGTTTTCATGGCTGCAGTGGACTGGAAGTCCAGCTACATCCATCTAGTAAAAAAGATAAAGGTAAAGTCAGGAGATGTGAACCAGTGTTATTGCACACGGTTATGAACCATAAGTGCTCTGCCACCAGTATGGACAGCTGTAACAAACTGTCCGCCTGTGTCGCCGTCTGCACGCAACTCTACACTACAGGGACGTTCCTCTATTTACCCCAGAGTTTTAACTCTGGCATCCATTTTCTAGAGGCTGGGTGAGCCCCGGGAACCGCCCAGTTTTGAACACCGTCCATGGGCTGTAGCGAGTCGCAGCTGGATTTGAAAGCCAGTCTCCTATCGACTGCGCTAACGCGGCCCCTCATCCATGTAGTTCAGACAGTTAAGACTGTTTTTTTTTCATGGTGTAGCCACTGCTGTTGTGGGTCCCTAACATAAAATAATTAAAGCCAAGGAAACCAAGTTGGCAATTGTGGCTAAGGTTATGCAAACATTCTTCAGTAATTAGGTGATTCAGCAGAAGATGGCTTTGCACCGATTTGAACAAAGGAATAGAGAACTGACCCTTCCGACAGCAATAACAAACTACTTAACGTAAAACTGCATATTAAAATCACAAACATACCCCTCCCAAAAAAATCTATTGTTGGTTTTGCAACGTATGGTAAAGGATACACAAATAACTTTATGCAAATCAGCTATAATCTTGGATTTTGAAATCTGTAAATCTGATTCATTTATTAATAACATAAATGCAAGGAACATATACTGACTTACATCCAATCTTTTTTTCTTCAATGTTCTCAACCCTATTACTTACTGTAACTCCTGGCAGACAATATGGAAGTGTAGTATTACAATAGATTTGTCTCTCATGAATCATAAAGGTGTCATTCCTTCTCTCACAAGTTGCTGTATAGCACTTCTTACTTGACGGAACCATTTCACCAGCCTGCCAAAATGAAAGCACAGATACTCACAAATTTTAAAAAAATAACAACCATAAAATTCGGAAAACTATTATAGTTGCAATGATTGTAAATGTAGACTGAACATAACAGACACTGGCAGCCTGGCAAGTTGCAGTATTTGGAAATGATTTTTATTTTTTATTTTTTCCTGTCACTTCGTTTCTTTTTAATTTAAAGGGCAAAGATAAATATTTAATGGTTGATGAAGCAAAGACAATTAGTAACCACTGAAAAGAGATGTCGGAGAAAGACTGCAGGATTGACAAGAAAAGAGTCAGCATGAGATTATTATTGAATGAAATGTAAAGAAACAGGAAATACAATTGTTTGCTCACCAACAGAGAATGCCATGTGATGCCATTCCATACAAGGTGTACACCAAGAGAGGAGAGAAATGTAAAGCTCGAGGAAGACCAAGAACAAGTCGAAAATGTAACATCAGAGAATCTTCTTCTTCATCTTTAGTTCGCCTCAAATAAGATGTCTATATCAGCAATTTTGTCTCTTGTATAAATTTCACTGTCGTTGTTAGTTCATTCAGTGGTCCATAGAGTTTACGTTTCACTGTTGTTCTTTCTGGCTAAAAGGTTTGCCTTAATGTGTCAAATGTGGTGCAGTCCTGGAGTACATGCTCTGCTGTCTGGGGCACATTTCCACAGGTGCACATGGCTGATACACCTATCTTGAATTTTGTGTACATGTGGTTACATAATCGGTTGTGCCCTGTTCTGAGGCGGAAGATAATGACTTGTTCTGGTCTGTCCATAATAAAATAGTCGTCTTGTGCTGAGACTGGTGGTTTCCTGATCGATTTAATGATTCTTTTCTTTTGGTGGTACGTGACTGGTACATCTGGCTGCTCTTTTGTTGCACCTTCCCCTGCCAGTTGATCAGCTTTCTCAATTCCAGACACTCCACAATGAGACGGTATCCACTGCATTACGACTCTTCGCTGAAGGCTGAGTTGTGTCAGCAGTGTTTGCAATTCTGGTAGTTTCCTAGACTGGAGTGCTTCAAGTACTGATTTAGCATCTGTCAGCATTACCACATACTGTGAGCCAAGATTGGTATTTAGCAGTTTCTCTGTTGCTGTCTTGATAGCTTGAGTTTCTGCTTCATAGTTATGGCAGTGCTTCCCGGTTGGTGCGCTGGACTTATTCCTAGTACCATCTGGGAATTCGATGTACACTCCAGCACCACCATTTCTAACTGCACTTTCTGCGGACTCTGACTGAAGTTCAACCCCACCAGAACCGCACAATGAGCAATTTACACCCCATGACGTACCACCATTCCCAAAACGTTTGTTCAACCCGTAGGTTATATCTCGATGACAGCCGGTGTGGGGCTTTAGAATAACCACCCAAAAATTATGTCCCACACTGTGACGGGGATATCTGTCAGAGAATCTCTACAATAGTATCATGTGTGGTCAAGGCAGACTGCACAGAGATAACCGGAACCTTGCATCTCCCTTAACACCTAGTAAACAGGAAATCAAATAGAAAAAGACAGACAAGGGAGCTACCAAATACCTTAGCATTTAAGGCAGTAAAACAAAAAAAAAAGACTAATCAGATTATTAAAACATCATGCACACAGACTTTTGAGTAGTATTTAAGAGCTTGAATGATAGACAGGTCCTTCTTTTTCTGTTTTTTATTCTCTAATATAGCTTAGGGCTTAACCAGTTCTTATCAGCTTGTCCTATTTTGTATCTGTTGTCTTTAGCCCACACTTTCAGTATTTTCACTTCACAACAGTGTTTATTAAAGACTAATTATGGAAACTAACATAAAAAAGCTAGAGAAATAAAAACATTATAAAATATAATACCACTGCAAATATTTGCATAAACTGTCACTGCACTGAAACTTTCTGTCAAGATAACAGTTGAAATGGCCAGCAAGAATAAAATTCAAATGCTTTCAATTTAATACAAATGTAAGATCTGATTAACATGTAATCTAAGTGAGCTTGATTAATTATTGGACAATAGTATTCATTCATTATCCTTTTGTGCCATTACATCACACATGGTTTGCAGTCCATTCCTCCATTCCGTTCTATGACATGATATTATAGCTTTTCTAACTCCTCTTAAGAACATTTTGTGTGTGCGTGCTGAAACTCAGGGACTCACAGAGGTCTTTCTACTTCTTCTTCTTCTTTACGTCCTCTTTTATCGCTTCAGGTGTGGAGGTCCTGCTTCATGTTCTTCTAGCTGCTTCAACCATAGGTATTTCATGGTACTGTAGAGTTTCTCTGATGTTATCTTTCCATATGTTCTTGGTCTACCTCTTGCTCTACGTCCCTCTTTCTACAATTCTCTGATAAAGTATAACCCACATACATTTCAGTTTATTATTTGACATACTAGGATTCTTAGCAGAGAGGACACATAAAAAATCAGATTGCTACTAATACCATCAGCACTGGAACTTTTCACTGGCTGCTGAAGATAAAGATGAGCACTTATGAGAATATCCCAAGTGCCGTGATGTCAGTTCTTGAATCAAATAAAATCACATCAGGATTTTTAGCAGAGAGGAAAGATATATAATCAAACTGTTACTGGAACCATCAGCACCAGAACTTTTCATTGGCTGCTGAAGATGAGGACGAGTACTTATGAGAATGCCCTGAGTGCTGTGATGAGAATGTCCCAAGTGCTGTGATATCAGTTCTCAACTCAACTAAACTTAATTAACATGACTGTTAGTTGAGTTGAGTCAAGAATTGACATTACAACACTCGGGGCATTCCCATGCATGCTCTGTCCTCATCTTCAGCAGCCAGTACAGAGTTCCAATACTGATGGTACCTGTCATAATATGATTATATGTATGTCTTGCCTTTCCTCTGAGTGTAGTGAGCTAGCCAGACCCTCTGGTTACACCCAGGTGCCTTATTCTCTCCAGGACGTAATAATCTTGTTTCTCTACTGTTTCCGTTGCTTGTCACCAAAGGGCCTTTACCACATCTGCCTTGTCATATATCAAATCACCACCCAGTGGTGCAGATTTAGCCAATCTGTCTGCCTGTTCATTACCCACCATGCCGGCAAGGCCTGGAGAAAAGATCCAAATTATGCTCACTGGTGCATATGATTGTTCACATAACTGTTAGCAAAAGCTTTGTCATATGGCTCACAAAACAACATGAGGTCTGATTTTAACATACTGCAATGTACATTTATATGCTGCAATAAGAACGCCATTGTCAGCTTACCTTATACACATGTGAATCCAGCACACACCCCAATGGAACACATTTTCTACAACAAGAATCTGATGTTTGTGATCTTTCTTCTCCCTGTCAGAAAGTTAAAATCAGCCCATTATTGCTACACACTGACCCCCAAATGGGCAGTAATGACATTTGTTTCTTGGCATTTTGAACTTATTTTTGTATACCAACCAACTCATTATGGTTTTACACTATCACAGACTTGTATCACTGTCTACTACTTGCTCACTTGCCTTAAACTTCTCCTTGTTACGATTTTAGTGCTACAACTCTTAATGGGTCAAAATGTATTCAAGATATTTTAATGTCGCCAAAATGTATTCATTTGGCACTTCTTTATTTCTGTTGACAAGTATTTTTATTCAGTCTTTTCAAACCCTCTGACTGGGTTTCCATGAAATATCACTTATTCTTCTTGTGCTTGTGTACTGTCCCAGGTTTTTGCACTATATAGTTGGTTTGCATAAAATTAACATTTGGCAACTCTCATTTCTTGTTTACTTATTAACTCTTTACGGACGTTTAGCCAGCATACTGGCGATTAAGTCTATCCCTTAAAGACGTAAAGCCAGTTTACTGGCTCATGATAGAGACTCTCTGATTTTGTTCCGTTTGTAGTGAAAACGAACTTCTATGAACAAGTTTTTTAACAATTAGAATTAACAACAGGGTGTACTTTCATTTGCGATGTTCATCATGGTCGGTGCATTATTTTGTGATTTAAAAAAAATTATTTAGATGGGATACAATTTTTTCTTGATTTTTTCTATACTAAATGATAAGGGAAAGGTCTAGAACTGTTCATACTGCTCTATCGTTGATGAATTCCTGCCAGATGGTGACAACAGTCTTCATATTATGACTTATATCTAAGTGACACTTCTACTAGCGATAATTTAGTTTAGAATATGAAAATTTCACAAAATATTTCAATTAGATCAATGTTTCGATCAGCTGTTTTTCCGATTTTCGGTTGTTGTGAAAATTGACATGTCATTCAAAAATGATTATAATATTCAAAATATTTAAATTAATTGTTTCAAATAAAGACTAGCTAATACATAATTATACAGAGAAGGCATGTGTATTCTTAGAATTGGATAGCAGTGTGGTTGAACCAGTAAAAAATAAGGTTAGCACACAATTTTTTATGTCAGAAATTTTCATATTTGTCTAACAGCCTTGATTGTTGTGTGATTTTAATAACATTTCGATGTTATACTGACATTTAAGTAGTTTAGATTTATTCTGTACTCATTTATCTTTAATTTGATGTATTATAAGTCCTGATACAGCCCATACTTTTTCTTCAGGAAGGTTTTAGCTTTGTCGTGCTCCACTAAAAAAATTCCGCTTAAAATTAATGCTGTCCAAACCCCAGTAAAAATGCCGTCCTGAAAGAGTTAATAAACTCTCACACTTAATTATATTAAAATGTAAATATGTATAGTGGAAAAGTGAAACTACATGCAAATCTGAAAGCTTTTTCTAACAGTTCATTACAAAAGCTAGGTAACTGCTTCATGACACTCAAATTTTGTGACAACAGTTTGTGTACAAATAAGCCAGATCTGAAAAATGGATATGTACGCAAAACTCAAGTTCTGAAACAAGACTAAAGCCCAGAAATGAGTAACAACCAGAACCTTACTCAATTATTTTTTTTTTTTTTTTTTTTTTTTGATATTTCATTTTTTGTCTTCAAATCCTCTGCCACCAGTGACATCAATTGCTTTCTACTTGACTCATTCATGATATTAACATTTAAAAAAGAGAAACTTTACTGTTGAGTTAAAGCTGCTAAACACAAAGAAGGCTCAAAGAAATGTACATCAAGATCTTAAAACTTAATAACTCTAACATACCAAAGGACATGGTGGACAGTAGTGTTCTGTGCACATTATATTGGAACCATTGTTGCAAGAGCAATGCTTGCAGAAGCCATCAGTCCATGTTTCTCCAACCTGTATTAAATGAAAAGGAATAAAACTATTGACTGTCATGTCTGGTATAATGGTTAATTAGCTTGCTCAAAAGAAAAAAAAATTGATAGTCTGAGTGATTATTCCCCTTAAAATGTATCCTTTTCCATAAAAATGTTTTGTCACTATTTCTCTTCTATCCATGATCCTGCTGTTGTTATAACATGGTCCAGAAATAATGGCTGCTTCCTTCTGATATTTGTATTGAGCTGAGTTAAGAATTGACATGATAGAACAACATCCTCATCTTCAGCAGCCAGTGAAGAATTCCAATGCTGATGGTATCAGTAATAGTAATATGTCTGTCTTTTCATTCACTGACTGTAGAGTTTCAGTCTATTAACTGTTCACTGTCCACTGCTTCCACACTGTTCACTTGCTCCCAGAGGGGCCTTGAAACATCGAGCTTGTCATGCATCAGTTCACTCACCCCCCCCCCCCCCCCCCCCCCCCCTTTTCCCCAGCTAATTTGTCCGGCTGTTTATTTCCCCCAATATTTGTGGTACAGATTTCTTTGTGTCTTCACCTCTGTCCACTGGAGACAAAAATCAACAGTGGCTATCTGTCTGTAATAAAAACCTTATGACCTGGGACTCTGGCAACAATTATTCTATATACAAATTTAGGAAATAATTTGCTAAAATAATGAATCAAAATGCAACTTACAGCATACACTTTCACTTCAGGCTCTGTCAGTGGGACCAGTAACCCGTGATCAACTGTGAAGTTATGGCTGTATGTACACTGTGGCACAACTTCAAAAAGAAATAAATGTATAAAAGATTAAAAATGGGTAGTTAATTTTCATCAAATAAAGAATTGTGACTATACTGATTTAAAATGCAAATGAAGTGAGTTTTATATCAAAATAGTTAGATTAACCAAATATTTTTCTTGTCTTTTGTTTCGCCTTTTTCCTACTGTTGTTTTTACTTTGATTTGTTGTTTTTTTAAGTCTCTTTAGAACCTATGTATCTGATTGATTGTTTCTCTTGAAAGAAATACAATCTAGTAATCTATATTCTATATAGTCTATATCTCAAGCGACTTCTATGACTTTATTCTTCTTCTTTCTTTTTGCATTCACCGGCTGTAAACTTCAGCGGCAAGTTCTTCATGTTCGCCCACCTCCGGACTTTAGTCTTGTTCCAGAACCTTAGTGTTGTGTGCACATCAGTTTCACGGAGATGGATTATCTTTATACAGACTCTTGGTTCCTTGCCTCTCAGGTAGATCTACTCTAACTTCGAAGGATGCCCCCAATTAGTCGACTCCTGTTACATGCTATGGGGAGAGGAGGGGGAGGGGGGTGTGGGTTTATTCTTGTTTTCCATACAACAGGGCCCTGAAAACCACATGGGAAATTTGAGATTCTAAATATCTGTTCACTGTCTAGGTCTCTGCATGGTTGAGTATATATAAAAGTTGACAATTCTTATTTTCAAAGTGTTGTTCATCTCTCTAGCTATCAATCATTTTTTTTTTTTTTGCAGGCTGCTGAAATATTTTTGGCGGTTCGCATTACTTTTTACTTTCCACATTACTTCTGCTATCATGTGTTCAGTAAAACTTGTAACTAATTTATTCCAGTGAATGTGCTGTTCGTTGTTGGCTCTCATTTCTACTGTTAATTATCATGGTTTTTGCAATGAACTTTTTCAATGAAGCTTAATTTTAAAGAGAAATATTTACCTTCAGTAGGCTGACTTGAAGTACCTGGTGTCGATGTGGTTGCATATGTAACTGTCGAATTTGTGACAAGTTCTGAGGTTTTCACAGATGTATAAGATGGCGTGTAAAACTTTGTGGAATCTGAAAAAGCCATATATGCAGTAAATCAAGCATTTCTGTCTTCAAACAATGATTCTCCAATAAATAAATTAATTAATTATTATAACACAACTGTCAATGCCTTATTGTTCTAAGTTTATGACTTTATTCTGTCTGGATGAGGACTGCTTCATTAGTTTTTCTATCATTCTGAATTCTTCTCAGAAACCACACCTATGCCATGAGTAAATGTTTTCCGGCTTGTCTGCTTATGGTCCATGTTTCGCATACAAACAACACAGATTCTACAGTAATGATTACATCCCAGTAAACGTCAAATTAGAGCCCAGGTAGTGTAGTGGCTAAATGCTCACCTGCTAACCTGAAGGTCTTGGGCTCAAATTCTCATCAAGCTGTAAACCCAACCCCCCCCCCCCCCCCCTTTTCCCAACCCTCAAATGACCTTGACTCCAGGTTGACCCAGCCTAAAATGAGTACTATGTAATTTCCTGGGAAGTAAAGACCGCAGCATGATGCCCCCCCCCCATCCCCCCACCAAGTGCCACCTCATCTATAAAAATATGTTTCTAGTATCATATTCCCAATGTACCAATGCTGTTTATCTGACTTTACTGAATAACAAATACAACTCAAAAGAAAGCTAATAAAAAAAAAAAAAAAAAGACTTACCACATCCCAGTTCATCATCAATACAGTCAACGATGCAGTCACACTTCTGGTGTTCGTCAATGCATGAACCATCCCCACATTGGTACTCATTAGTTTTACAGGTCAAACATTGACATTCACAGCTGTCAGTGTCCCGATAACTGATACCCTAGAGACATATTGTAATTGGTATGTGAGATAAAAGGATTTTCTAAAAACACATCAGTGAAACTAAAAATTGTAGTTTCTAGGAAAGTATCAATTCCAGTATGGTATATACTTAGTTAAGGTGTACAAAAAAATAAAATATTTTCAAAAAAAAAAATCTTATGCAAAAACAGTACCAGAAATAAATAAAATAAAACTTAGTAAACGTTTTTTTTAAAAGAAGAACATAATGCAAAAACTGTAGCAGACAAACAAACAAAAAACTAAACTTAATAAAAGCTTAATAAAAAAAAAAAGAAAAAGAAGAAAATGGAAAAGAAGTTAAAACATCTACAAATAAAGAACAAGTCATCAGCTGTTTTTATATAACAAGGTTTATATTACCTTTGCACAGGAAGGGCACTGTGGCAAGGGTGCGCACATCGTTTCACCACTCTGGCACTGACAGATGTTACACTTCTCATCCCTCTCTACACCATGAGGCTGAAATGATGATGGTATTATTTACCGTAGGTTATCAAACATGCTAAAATCCCCATGGAGCTGTATTGAAGGGAGGGAAGGGGGGGGGAATAAAAGACTTACTGCCCCCTAACAAGCATACAGCAAAACGCAACTAATCGGGAATTAGCTGAAATTAGATATGTAGGCAAAAACACACAGATATTGCAGCCCTGCTGTAAACCACAGCACAACAAATGAAACATTCTTTAGGAATAAATAGGGAAGAAGAAAAAGAAAAGAAGAAAAAGAAGAAGAAGAAGAAGAAGAAAAAGAAGAAGAAGAAGAAGAAGAGGAGGAGGAGTAGGAAGAAGAAGAAGAAGAAGAAGTAGAAGAAGAAGAAGAAGAAGAGGAGGAGTAGGAAGAAGAAGAAGAAGAAGAAGAAGAAGAAGAAGAAGAAGAAGAAGAAAAAGAAGAAGAAGAAGAAGAAGAAGAAGAAGAAGAAGAAGAAGAAGAAGAAGAAGAAAAAGAAGAAGAAGAAGAAGAAAGAAGAAAGAAAAAGACAAATTAATGTTGTAAAATGGAACTTAAAACTATGGTTGAGTCATTTAAACACTGAATTAAAATCTATGATGCAGTCAATGTAACTCTCAGACTATATATTATTTCATCATAAAAAAATATTAATGGGAAATTAATTAATTAATTTTCACTTTCAATGGGTACCAGGAAATATCAAGGGAAGTAAGGGCAAATGGAATAATGTCAGTGCCATCATCAACTGAGTCTGCAGCTGGCTGAATCAGTTGGTTTGTAACAACGTGGGACCAGCATCTTGTCCCCGGTACACCTCAATGAGTGATTAAAGGATCTTTAGTCTTTTTCACTACAATATTAAGCAGGTAAAGAAGTTGCCTTTGGTATTTTCTGTTCACCAAGAAGAAATGAGGTAGCCACACTTACCATGACAACTTTACCGTTAATGTTACATGGGCATGAAGATCTCGGCACACACTTGGTACCATTACAGTAGAACCCTTGCTGGCAGCTCTCTGGACAGAAACTAGTATCCAGATCTGGGTTGCAGACTGGGACAGGGTTAGTCTGCCGGGATACTGCAATAGAAAGCATTTACACTTAGTCCATAAATGAGCTGCTTCTTTTCTAAGAATATCCCTCAGCTGAGTATAGTTAATAACTGGACAGCATAGGACACGAGATATTCCCTCTGCCCCATCTGCAGTAGCCAGTTAAAGTTAGTTGCGTATCCTTAACTGGACATTGCAGAACCAACAGCATTCTGTGGCTGTTGTGGTTTTTCTAGGCAAATGTTACATTCAGTAGTTTGCCATTGCCTTATGAATGGTCAGCTCTGTCGAAACCAACGCAAGACAAACCCGTCCGCAGCTGGGATCGAACCCAGCAATGCCTAAGCCACAGATGCTGACAGCCAGTACCAATTTCTGATAGTACCAATATCAGTCTGATTACCTGTCCATTTTGCCTTTTCTCTGTGTGCTGAGAGTTGACCAGATCTCCTGTTCACTCTCTGTTGCACCATTCTCTTCAGACTGTGATGATCTTTTTCTTTTTGTGTCTCCACAAAAGACACGATTCAAGATAGACATGTCAGCCATGTGCACCTGTGGAAAGGTGCCCCAGACAGCAGAAGGTGTACTCCAGGACTGCACAAAATCTGACACATTAAGGCAAACATTTTAGCCAGGAGGAACAACAGTGGAATGTAAACTCTTTGGACCACTGAACAAACTAAAAACAACAGTGAAATTTATACAAGAGACAAAATTGCTGATATGGACAACTTATTTCAGGCAAACGAATCAAAGAAGAAGAAGATGTGCCTCCACACTGTACACTCACTTCCAAGAAATGATATTCATTCTATAAAGTATCTATAGCAAAGAGTTCCAGTTCCAGAATGATGCATAATTTGTTAACAAACATTCAGATTCAAACATGTTCATGAAATGTATCAACTGTGCTTCTTCAGCCCTCAGTGCGTTTTAGACAGAGCCACTAGTTAGTTTAATTATATATACCTGAGGTATTCCAAATTGAGGAGAAGATCTGAGCACTTACAAACTGAACAGTTCGATGGGAGGATCATCTGTCAAACTAACTACAGATTAAAGTAAAGGTAAAGGACCCATTTCATGCCTTTAGCATGTTGAGCCTATAATGCTAGGCCTATATACTACTGCCACTTGATAGGCAATGTGGTCTACATCATACTAGCCACCTTTATACAAAGAGATTTTAATTACATGAAAAACAGAATTACATAGAGATCTCATTACATGCAAATAACTATTTAATTATGTAGAGAAGTTTCATTACATGAAAATACCTCCAGAATTAAATAGAGAAGGTTCATTTCATGAAAATAACTATATAATTATATAGCAAAGTTTCATTTCATGAAAACAACTTTATAATTATGTAGAGAAGTTTCTTTCATGAAAATAACTATATAATTATTTAGAGAAGTTTCATTCAATAAAATTAACTACTGAAATAATATACTTAACAATTTCTTTAATTATCTTTAAAAATTTCACTTACTGCATTCCGGGGTTTCCTTAAGGCATCCAAGCCTGACTTTGTAGTTGTTACAAACTGGCCCATTTCCATCACTTACTAAACATTTGAAACCTTCCCATAAGTTGCATGACATCATTGGAGCACTGGTCTGTGGCCTGACAAAGGGTTCTGGGCGGCATTCTATAGCCATGGGGTTTTTACAGAAAAGGGAGTGTGCAATCAAATCTGCAATGGGTTCAACCTCATCTCTGTGAGTCAAGTTGGGATGATTTAAATCAAGCCACTGGTCCCAGTCTGTGCAGTCTAAATAGGAAAACAAAAATAATGATTTTATAGATTAAGGTATAAGGGATAAAGCACTCAATAATAAATGGCTAGTTGAAGTTTGTACAAAATGTGTGTTTGAGTACATAGAATACCACCAAGATAGTTTTAATTAACTACCAGAAGAGCAGGGGTCAATAGTGTATCTGTCGTCCCCATGTGGGATGCAATTTTTAGTTATTTTGAAACCCCACCCTAGCTTTGCCGGGGGCCCTAAATTTGGCCTAATGGTGGAAAGGGTTTCCAGGACCTCTCCATGAGTGATCCTCATCCGCATGGTGGCCACTTTGTGTCACCGGGTGTTTATTGCTTGTGTGATGTCCTGGTGGGCACAACTTATCTACATACCTACAGGGGTCCAAAACATGTTATAAGTTTTGTGTTGAAATAGACTTACAAAGTGACTCAGAGTGCCAAAATGTATTTTATATGGGACATTTATTAAAGTAAACTAATTTACTTTGTATTACAGGGTTTTTAGATATTAAACAAATATTTTTAATCTTTGTAGACCACTCAATACTTTAATATTACAACACTCTTTGTGTAAGTTTCAAAGTGGGAATAATAAGGTTGATTGCTTCTTAACAAGCATGCCCTAAAAGGCAACAAATTAGAGGTTTGCTTAAATTGTATATGTTCGGCCAAGAGGCACAGATACTGCAGTCTGTAAAGCACAGAACAACCTGCTAACTGCCCTTCTAAAGAGGAACACAGAGGAAAAATATAAATGGCAACAATTACAAACACTGTGCTGTGCGGAATTTAACATCTGACCACATTAGTGTCGAATGTGATTATAATGTATGTTTTGTTAGGGCAGATGGAAGAAAAAAATAACTATATAACTAAAATAGATAACATTTTATTAAAAGAGAGGGGAAGGATAGGGAAGAAGGAGAATTTTGTCTACATCAGTCTTAGCTGATCCATATTCAGTTTTGCAGAATGCACAATGCACATTCTCAAGTGTTTAACTTTTGTTTTGAGGGTATGTCAAGCTTCAAAACAACTATATTCTAATTTCTTGATTATTTTTTGTTTGTCTATCTGAAATGTTGACAACCAGCCAACTTATCTGCTAGTGATAGAGTGGATTTATAGGTGCAGAGATAGTTCATAGGACCAAATATGTCAAAGAATGTTCTTGGGCAGTGAGGGCAGACAATCTGGGCCATGTTGATGGAAATGAAAAAAATTAAAAAACAACAGGGAAAAGGGGGGTGGGGGGATGGATTATATTATGCAAAGTATTTTCTGGCCTGCCTTTGTGGAGTCTCAAGGAAAATAAGTCAAGCTGTCCCCATCAAACTCCTAAGGTTGTGGGTTTATTTTATGGATGTGTCATTCAGTTCCCAAGCGAATGTTTATCTTGGGCTGTCAATGGAGCTAAGGAGTTTGTGCTTTGTGCGGTGGCAGGTGGCTAGCTGTTCTGCAGAAACAGACTGAGCCATATGGGATAAAATCCGTTTTTAAACGTTGTTGTAGTTTTGGCTGCTCCCATGTCAATACTACAGTGATTTAGAATTTTAAGAGCATGCATCTTCCCTGTAGAAATATAAGGATTTGAATCATGGACTATCTCCCAATCCTTTAGAAAGAGAATAGGGGCTTTTGAGCTCAAATGCTATAGAAAGATTCTCAGAATATCTTAGACAGAGAAGAGGAGAAATACTTACATCTTGAAAAATCTGAACATCAAGGAAGATTGGTTAATAAACAGCATCCTGTCTCGGGAGCTGAAATATTTTGGTTATTTCAAGCGCCACGATGGACTGGAAAAAATAATAGCAGAAGGCATGGTACCAGGAAGGAGGGACAGGGGCCAACCAACACGAAGATGGGCACAGGATATAAGTGACTCCTTGAGTATGAAAGTGCATGAGGCGGGAGAACTGGCGAGAGACTGAGTTTCTTTCAGGCAGACCATGATGAGAGAGATGTTCTGCAAAGGAACTGCTACATGATGATGAAAGGGGGAACAATCGGCAGATTTCTAATCAGGTTGCAACTGGTACTATCAACATGTTGTCTTTTCATTGTTGGCTAGGTAGGAAGGAGACGGAGCACGTGTGGGAATGCCTCATGTGTACTGATGTCAATTCTTCATGCCACTGACAAATCTTCCACCTGCTACACCTGGCATGTATGCTGTAGCATGCTGATAAACTGGACTAAAAAATTATGTTCCATTTCACTTGAAATCACTTACTTGCATTGTCAGATGCATCAACAGACTTGTATATACTTGTGACATCATCAGTGGTAGTGGGGGAAGCTGCACTTGGGGCTGCTGTAGATTATAAAGATAAATTTCAGCCTGTATATAAATAAAGGTCGTCTCTGTGGCTAAGTCGATGCGAACGCTTCGTAATGCCGGGATGCCGGGTTCGATCCCAGCTGCGGGCCATGCTCCTTGCGTTGGTTTCGACAGTGGTATCAAGAAAGCTGACCGTCCAGAAAGCAATGGCAAACTATTGGACGTAAATTTGCCTAGAAAAACCATGGGGTGGTTCTGCAACGTCCTGTAAAGGATATGAAAAACCTTATATAAATAGAGTCTTGGTTGTTCGCCCCTATCTGGACTTTGGTCTTCTCCCAGAACTTCAGTTTTGCCAGCACATCCGTTTTACAAATCTAGCTTTTTTGTATTCAGACTGCTGGCTCCTCAACTCTTAGACAGATGCTCTCTGACTTCCAGTGGAACACCCCTAATTAGTTGACTTTTACAACATGTCGCTTGTTAGGGTGGGGCAGTGGGTCTATTCTTTCATTGCCACCCCAATGGGGCACTGAAACATGCATGAGGATGTGTCAAACAATCTCTGCCTCTGTCATAATTATGTATTTAACAGTTATTAGTAGCAGGTTCAAAAGTGAAATTTCAATTTTTTTTAAATAAGAATTCCTACTGTGGAAGGAGGAATAGAGGAAGACAATGAGAGAAGATTTTTGACAGTCTTATTGCATGGCATGGAGGTGGGTCAGCATATGAACTGATACATGCTGCAGGAGATTGCGGATTGTGGAGAGGCATGATTGCAGGCACCTGATGATGATGAGATACAGATGTGTTCCAGAGCCTGCCTTTTGGGGTTTAAAAAAACAGTAGCAAAAGAAGACCTACTACCCCTTAACAAGCATTTCAAAGGTTTGCTAAAATGAGACTTAAACAGTCAATGTTTTCTGACATTTTATGAGAATGAAGGAATGAACTCTAATACTTTGTGACAACAGCAAGATTGAGGAAAATAGAGCAATAGAAAGTCAAAGGGTTAAATACTTGAATGGCTTGGTCACATGAATGGAGTGAGGCAACAACATTGACCTGATCTGTGATTCTGGTGATTGCGTGAGATGGTAAAACATGCATACCAGCATGACACATGATGATAATATTGAAATCAGATGTTTGGCATTGTAATAGCATCACATGGGCCAAAAATAAGTATTCACTCATGTCACTTAAAGATAACTTATCCATTAAAGGTGTTACCTGAATAGCTTATATACGATTCATTATGTGAAGTTTGGGAGCAGCCATGAAGTTGAAATCTCATAGCAATCTCATGATTCCATGACACAGGAATAATTCGTAGATAACGTGCACGAATCAGATAATGAAATAAGTTTCTGACAGGTGTCGTAGAATCAATGTTGCCATAGAATATCTGTCAGGATGGATAATTTTACAAATAAAGTTACAAATATTACAAATTATCTGTCCGACTGTTGATGAAATGGCAAAAACAGGTACAGGAATGATGCAATAATAATTATTTTAAAAATGTATATCCCATATTAGCTGCTGGTCATGGTCTCAAGGTCTCCAGTATTAAGAAGAGGATCATACCCTAGTAACAATGGCTACCGTTGCCTACCTCATGTAGGGTATTAAAAACATGCTGGTGGCAGACTGTTGTGACATCATTTATGTAAACTAGGAACAGGTATGGTGATTTTGCACTCCCTAAGGAACTCCTTCTCTTAGTTTTGCCAGTTTGCCAATGTGTCCATCAATTCTGAATCTGGCTCTTTCTGGGTCTCTTTTGTTTTCACTGTTTTAAAGGAAAGGCTGGATCAGGGCAACCTTCCAGGCTGACAGCAGTATACCTTTCTGCCAGCTCTAGTTGTAAATGCAGAGGAGAAACTTCTTGGCAACAGGCCTAAGATGAGAAAGGAATTCGTCTGAAATGTCATCAGCCCCTGAGACTTTTTTCATTTTCAGCTTCCAGCTTTTGAGAGCGAAATTTTCTGACAGGCAGGTCTTGATTGCTCTTGTGCTAGTGTCTGCCAGAAGAGCCTTGGTTTGGTTTTGTACTTCTTTTATTCTCTGTATGGGAAGATAGATCTCAATTTCCTTCTAGTGTTCTGTAGTAAGCATATATGCTGCTACCCTGCCTGTAACAGCTCCTTTATCTGTTTGGAATACAACTATGGCTTTTTCAAACTTGATTCCATTCAGACTTTTATGTGAGATTCCACAGATGTGAAGTGTCTTTCTCGAGGTATCTGTTTATTTCTCTTTTTGATGAAGTTTGCTTTTGCTAAGTTATTAAATACAAAAATTTTGTCTATAGAATCCTTCTCCATATTTTTTCCTCCTGGTACTGAGTTTAGAATGGACAGCATCCTGTTCAGGAGACCAGCATGGTTTAAAATTATTATGTTATGTTACCCTTGGCTCCATTTAAAATAGTTATGTTGAGGATCTTCAGTTTAGCATTTGGTTCCAGTCCTTTAAAGAAGGCTCTCTTTAACATGTCACCCAGCTGTGAAGTGAAAAGGCTCTAGTATGCTTTTTGTAGTTCCACCTTGAAGAATTCTTTTCCTCTGTGATTTCTTTACTTTTGTAAAGAGACAGAATTGTAGGTAGTGTTATCACTGCCTCCAAGCTGTTGACATACGTCCCAGCTGGAAACTGTTTCTGCCTCATCAGTTGCTATAACCAGGCATGGACAGCTTTGGCATAATAAAATGGGGTGAAAAACTCCTTTACTTGCCACTCTTCCTTTTGACTGACTGTTTTTAATCTTTGGCCTGTTACCTGAAGGAGTGAAATATCTGCGACTCAGTCACATCCTGGATGCCAATCCAACAGGACTAATCCCAGACACTCAGTTAAATGTCCTACGTAAACATTTTAATAACGGTACTGATAACTGCTACAACAGGTAATACTCTGTTGTAGCCTGCTGTCCAAGGTCATCATCATCATGTAGCAGGTCCTTTGCAGAATGTCGCTCTCATCACAGTCTGCCTGTAAGAAACTCGGTCTCTTGCCAGTTATCCCGCCTCATGAACTTTCACACTCAAGGAGTCACTTATATCCTGTGCCCATCTTCGTGTCGGTCGGCCTCTGCCCCATCCTTACTGGTACCATGCCTTCTGCTATAATTTTTTCCAATCCGTCATGGTGCTTGATATGACCAAAATATTTCAGCTTTCAAGAAAGGATGCTGTTTATTCGCCAATCTTCCTTGATGTTCAGATCTTTTAAGATGTCAATGTTTCTCATCTTCTTTGTCCAGGATATTCTGAGAATCTTTCTATAGAATTTCAGCTCAAAAGCCCCTATTCTCTTTCTTAAAGACTGAGAGATAGTCCACGACTCACATCTGTATGTAGCCACAGGGAAGATGCATGCTCTCAAAATTCTAATTTTTATCTCCTTGCTGGTGCTTAACCACAGACTTTTAAGGCTGTTCAATCTTTGCATTGCTATGGCCATCCTCCTTTTAATTTCTGTCGAACAGTCTCCATTGTTGTTTATTATAGAGCCTAGATATTCAAAGTTTGTGACATTTTCAATTTCTTCATCATTTATTGATATTTTTGGGTGACAGCCAGTTTTATCTGTGGACATTATTTTCGTTTTCTTTAAATTCAAGAACAGATTTTGATCTTCACTGTGCTTTTGGACGGACAATATTAAATTTTCTATTCCCTTTATGCTGTTCGAAAGGAGGCCTGTGTCATCTGCGTAGCGGAGTTCTGGAATAGGGTTGCCACCAATTTTGAGCGGATCATAACTGTCACAAGTCTGGTCATTTTTGACATTTCTCATTATATTTTCTGCGTATATATTGAATTGGTATGGTGAGAGAATGCACCCCTGCCTCACCCCCTTTTGCACCTTGAACCAATCAGAAGTTTCACTGCTGTCCAAGGTAGAGGGAAATTTCTTCTTCTTTGTGTTCACTGGCTGTTCAGGCAGAAAGTTCTGGTTGTTCATCCAACTCCAGACTTTAGCCTTGTTCTCGAACATGAGTGTTGTGTGCAGATCTGTTTACAGATCTTGCTTATCTGTATGCAGACTGCTGGTTCCCTGTTTCTCAGGCAGATGTACTCTAGCTTCGAAGAATGCCTCCAGTTAGTGGAATCCTATAACATGCTTGTTGAGGAGACAGTGTGTCTTTTCTTGTTTTCTCCACAATGGGGTTCCCGGAACCCACACAGGGAGGAAGGAAACTAGATCTCATTTTCCAGTTTGGATTCTTAAAGAAGGAGAAGAAAGAGAAGAAGAAGACACAGCAGCAGAAGAAGAACATTATATATAAATGAAGGAAACACAATTATCGGGCATCTATTTTCGAGGCTAAAATGACCCAACTGGTCAAGAAATAGATAAGCTGTCCTGGGTACTGATCTGCAGACAATTGTATAGGTAAGCAGGTGCAGTAACTACTTTATAACACAGTTCATTTCTAATAAATAATTGTTTTCCTAATTCCTATAAATATTTAATGAATATATTTTAAAGTAGAGAATATTTAGAACAAGCACAAAAGTATGTACTTTATCCTGTCCCTCAGCTTCTCTGTAGGAATGCCACATAATGCCATCAGTGCTGTATTTAATGATGAAAGTCCGCACAAACAGTGAAGCACCAGCATGGCCTTGTGTTGTTATTCCAGATACCATTTGCCAAGTCATGAAACTGACCTGGAATGCAGAAAGGAAAAATGCATAAGATAAGGAGATAGGCATAAAGATGGCTCACAAATGATAGTTCAAATCTTTACTTAGGATTAGGCTTCTAAGAAAGGTTTTAAAAATTAAACATATTAAACAACAAACAGGCCATTGAAAACCAACCCCAACATTTGTGGGCTAGCATGGTTTTTCTAGGCAACTTTCTGTTTAGTAATTCACCAGTGCTCTCTGTATGATCGATACTCCATAGCATTCTCTTCTGAAATCAATGCAAAATGGCCTGCTGCCAAATTGTCTGCGGGTGAAATGAACTGGGTATTTCAGAATTATGAGTCAGTGGTAGGGGGATTTCAGGGACAGGCCTAAGAGAAAGTTAAGGCTGTTGTGGTGTGTATAAGGAGATACTCAATACCTCACCTTGGAAATCATCAGGCTCTGTGCTGGTCTTACAAATCCTCATGCAAGACTCCTGTGACATGTCCTTCTTGCATTCTATGGATAATGGCTCACCTTTGTTACCTGAACCAAGCTAGCAGGAGATCTCATAATTGGTGGCCCTCAGAGATGTAGTGTCCAGTCTAGCTCTCATTAGCCTATCCCCAATGCATGGGTGAAATCATCTATCCAAACACATTTTAAACATGAGTAAACCTGATTATACTACCAAAAGACAACTCTCGATTAAAAAGCCCTTCAAGTGAAAGAACTTCTGAGACTTGGCCCTAGACCAAGATGTGTGGTCCCAGACCTGCGCCCTGCTCCCTGCTGATCTCCAGCAGGCGCAGCTCATGACAAGCGGGAAGCTCAACATACAGATGAGGATAAGCAGTCATGTGTAGGAAGTTAGGATTCCTTGGGTAAGCCCAAAACCAGAGCGTCATGTGTCGGCTCTGCATTTATGAAAGCCTCCTAGGATAGTGGGGAAAGGCCATGATTTGTTCCTGCCTTTCCTTGAGGGAAAACCAGTCTACACGTGGTTGCCCTTGGTGGGTCTTCCCGGGGCAACATCTGTAGGTAAGGAGACAAAGACAAAACCACACAATTAAGGCTATATCATGTCCCACGAAACTATCTGGGAAGTTAACCCGGTTAACAAATGTTCAATGTTTTGACAGAAAAGTGAAAATATCCCAGCTTTGCTATAAATAGGCACAACGCAATATCATCACTCAGATGAGTGAAAAGAATAGTAAAAATTATGAGTCATGTTTTTAACACACCTCCCGCCATCGCTTTCTAAGCCACAGACGCCAACATATTATATAAGGCCAGCACACAAAAATGTTTGTTGCATGCTACCGAGAGAATTAATGTTACTAACTGCTTTTTAATTGCTTCTCTATTTCCTTATATGTCACAGAAAGTACTTTAAAATAACCTTTAATTTTTTTTTAAAGCACTACTGAGGAAGTACAGTTATTTGTTTTTTTGGTTGAGTGCTAACCTGAATGTAGGGAGAAATGTCTGTAGCAGCTGGCATCCAACAGTTGGCATCACCTAATCTTGCATGGCCAGGTGCATAACTGTCATCACGGAATGAACTGGCACTGAGCATGTCCTCTTGCAGGTTCACAACCTGCTTACAGAGCTCTGTGAAACAGAATTTTGAAAATATGAACACTTTTGAATTCTTGGAGTAATGAACAAGATTCTTTAGGGGCAACTTCTTCAAAGATGGCACTTCTGTATATGGATTTTAGTTCTAGCAATAAATTGCTTGACCTTGCCATGCAGGTCTCAGGGGCTATTTATGTGCAACAAGTTTTCACTCATCATAGGTAATTTACAGAAACTCATATAGTAGTTAATGATTTTTCTTTGGTTTTTATATTTCCTACACTCCAGCAAATAGTGCTCTATATTACTGTATTTCTGGCATAGATTACAGGTCTTTTCGTGTATAGTAAAGCAGCTCCATGTAAGTTGTAGTCTAAGCCAGTGATTCCAAAACTGTGTGCTGCAGCGGCATGACCTCTTTACAGGGGCGCCGCGAAATATTCAAAGATACACAAGTTTTATATATTTTTGGATTTCTTATATATGAATAGTCATACTTTTACTTAGGTTAGGGCACCGTGGAAACATCGTAATTGAAAAAAGGCGCCACGACTAAGAAAAGTTTGAGAAACACTGGTCTAAGCAATTTAAGATTGCATGGTATTTTAAGTTCATCTGTTGTATGAATTTCTCTTTTAGGACCATTTAACAGCTTATATGATAAAATGTCTTACCTGAAAAACATTTAGGCTGCACAGATGCTGTTGTTGTCTCTGTAGTTTGTCTAGTGTGTGGACTTGGGATGTCCTGTTTCAGACATCCTATCAACTCAAATCTTAGAGCAATCCTCTCTTCCCATGTCTCGGGTTGAATCATAACCACAAGCACCTCTGTTGGCTTGGTCTTCTCTGTGTGTTTTGCTTCTGAGTCAGAGTTCCCCATAAACACCTGGAAAATGAAGCCTATGTTAAACATTTACATGATGCTTACTTTATTCTAGAATTATTTTACATCAGGTAAAAATAGTATACTCTCCCCCCCCCCTTTAATAAAACTTAATTAAATTTTAAAAATGATTATTATATATAATATATTTAATTTTAATGAACTTATACACAGGGATTAAAAGTTGAAACACAGGCTTGGCCAAAGAAATGAAATCATCGCTTACAAAGAAATATTGCAAAAATAAATGTGATATTTTTTCTAGAAGTGTTCTTCATTCACAAGAAAAGGAACTATAGTTAACGAGAAACAATATTTTTGCACAGACTATATTATGGGCAGACAAAATTGAGAAACGCCATATTGGCAGCGAACACTACTACAGATGGACATGAGAAAAAAAACCAATGTCTAAGGAACTAACCATAAGAACAGTAATAATAATAATAATGCAAACAGTAGCAAAGAATATGGACGAAGCTTCTTTAAAACTGTTGACTGATTTTAAATAAGCATAACTCTTTTGCCCTGTGAACATCTAAAATGGGTAATGAATCTGTGGCAATTTCCTCCAAAAGCTGTTAAAACAAATAATTTCAGACTTGTCACTAATAAATGTTTTTTTTTAATTTATCCACATAAACAAAAAAGTGAAAAGGAAAAAAAAAAGGGAGGGGGGTTAAAAGGGAGTGATCAATAAACATGAAAAGATATTAATAGAATACAATCCCCCTGAAGCCTTAAACAAATCTATGGGGTGACATGCCATGACTCTGTTACTTCTACCACTGATGCTACCAGAAAATTTGACATCAATATCAAAAACATTCTGTGTCTGGAAAAGTGATTACCTTTAAAGTATATTTTTCTCGATTTAAACATAATAATAATAAAAACTGGGGCCCCGATATCAACACGAGATGGATGTATCTGAAAAGCCATATTTCACAAACAAAAACTTACACTTGACTGTCCATCTGCTGCAAGCAAAGGTCTGAATGTTATCCCATCAAGGGAGTATTTAGCTTTATATGTTTTCACCCATTCTGGAGCATCGGGTCGTCCTTGAGTAGTGATGCCTGTCACTACCACCGGATTTGGGAATGTAACTTTAATCCACTGATTGTTGCTATTTTCCTAAGAGAAAAATGGCTCTCATTATTTTGCTCTTTAATATCAGAGATGGAGAATAGCTAAATAAATAAAACTTTGTTTAAACAGCGTCTGCTACAGCAAATGCCACCTGTCAGATATGTCTCTTAGATAAACATGAATTTGTTTTCTTGCAATGCTGAATTATTCATTTGCTGACAACTTTCACTTTCCATGTCAGTATAAGGGGTTGAAAATGTATGTCCTGCTCTCCGCAGTCTTCTGTCACAATCTCATCTGTATACTCTCACCTAATTTTATAGATATTATGATTCTGCCTTGTTCCACATTTATCCTAAAACAAGAAAAATAATCAGTACAAAATTCATTTCTTATTCATAAGTTACTATAAATTTATGCTTAAAATTCTGAAATCTGAATTCAAAGAATTTGTCAAATACTGCGATCACTAAGAAATTGTAATTGTGTGTGTGTATATATATATATATATATATATATATATATATATATATACACATATAAATGTATGTGTGTATATATACACATTTATTACCCCCCCCCCCCGCCCCACACAAACACACACATACATACACACATATGGGGGGAGCAGAGTGTGCACGTGAATATGTGTGTGTACCTGTATGCACATTCATTTTCGTCCCTCACACACACATATGCATGCATACACATATATGTAATGAAGACATGAAGAACATCCTTTGGAATAAATCCTGCCATTGGTGGCTAGAACAAGTATTCTTGCAAGTTACCTAGAACCTGTTTTAACACACGGTTGTGAATCTTGGAAGAATTTGAAACATGAGAAAAAGAGACTGATAGATGGTTCTTTAGAAGAAAATGAAAATAAGTTTGTTAACCAAAATGTGTAATCTAAATGTTTTGAAAGAGACTAAGGCACTAAGGCACTAAGACAACTAACGCACTAAGATAACTTGCCCGGCTTGCTAGCGTAGTTGGTTAAACCTGGCTTTGCGGCGACCGGGTGACGAACTCCTTGTGGTCCAGGTTTATATCTGGGGGTAGGCAGAAAAGCCACATTTCTCCCAGATTTAAGGTATCTATCATGGAATTAAGGCCAAAGTGTTGCGACAATCATAGTACCGAGCCAAAGGGTTAACAACTCATGGTTTCTGGATACTTAAAAAAAAATAAGATAACTAAAGCACTAAGGCAACAGGAACTAAGACAGCTGACAAAATCTGAATCATGTGAGAAAATGAAAAACAAAAATGCATTTCACGAAAATGATAAAAATATCAACACCCTGTGAAAAATTACCATCGTAGCATTTTAAGGATTTCAAGACAAGAGGTTCTCTTTACATACACACCATTCTGTGCTGATCCACAGGCAGATTTTGTTCATAAAGTCATTGCATAGTTTTCTAGTTGTAAAAAATATGGCTGTATTAATTGTTACAAATAAAATTTATACTTTAATTTGTAATTTTCAATGTGATTTAACTAACCATCATTTTTCATAAATACATTTTTTTTCCCATCATTTTTCATAAATAAATTTTTTTTTCTAACAACGTGAGGCAATTACTAAAACATCTGTTACTAAAATAGTATGTGTGTCATTCAACCCAACCAGGACCGTACAATGAGCGACTTATACCCGGTGACACAAAGTGACACCATTAGGATGAGGATCACCTGGTCACAAGTCCCAGAAAATAGTCAATTGTGAGATGTTTCAATAATTACCACAGGAATCCAGGCTCCAGCATATGAATGATTAGCCTGGGAGCCAAGCCTTGATCTGTCAGGTCCAGTGTACTGGGAAAAGGATGACGAGACACTGAGTCTTGAGTCAGGAACAAGCCATGACAGTTGGTCTTGACAAGCTGCAAAATAAAATAATAGATATGAGCAGACTGAAAAACACTAACTCTAATAAATAAAGGGCTGATCATTGAGTTCCCTGACTTAATGTTTTTTCCCTGGGTAACATATGTAATAAGTTAGTTGTGTATCCTTTACAGGATGTTGCAGAACCCAGGAATTTTTTGGCTGTTGTGGTTTTTCTAGGCAAATTTTACATTCAGTTGCTGGCCATTGCTGTCTGTAACCTGCAAAGTTAGATAGTTAGTTAAGTCAAGAATTGACATCACAGCACTCGGGGCATTCCCATGGGTGCTCCTTCCTTATCTTCAGCAACCAGTACCAGTCACAATCTGGTTATAGGTCCGTCTCGCCTTTCCTCTGAGTGTAGTTAGTCGGCCAAACCCTCTGGTTATACTGTAACCTGCAAAATGATAAACAAGTCCACCACCCACACCACCCAACACGCACAAGACAAATACAGAAAACAATGGCACTGGGGTACAAGCTGGTAGCAATGAGATGACAAAACAAGAACGAACTAACTTGTGGGATCTATTCACACAAAGAAAATATTCAGTCCCATAACTTAATGATCAGCTCTTGTATATTAATTAAAAGACTTATTTGTGTTTTTGTTGAAAACCCTATAAGTATTTTTTTTTTCCTAAATAGGTTTTTCATTTGTTATAGACTGTTATACAAATACAATACAATAACAGTATCATATTATTATTTTCACAGATAGAGAACTGTAACACATATTTACCTTTATAAATTACTGTTGTCTCCGATACAGTGGTAGTTATTACAGTCTCAGTTGTACCAGTAAAAAGAGCTGACGATCTACCACGTGTTGTTTCTGTTGTTCCAGTGGAAGAGACGGATGATCCACCATGTGTTGTTTCTGTTGTACCAGTGGTAGAGACAGAAGATCCACCCCATGTTGTTTCTGTTGTACCAGTGGTAGAGACAGAAGATCCACCCCATGTAGTTTCTGTTGTACCAGTGGAAGAGACAGACGAGCCACCATGTGTTGTTTCTGTTGTACCAGTGGAAGAGACAGAAGATCCACCACGTGTTGTTTCTGTTGTACCAGTGGAAGAGACAGAAGATCCACCACGTGTTATTTCTGTTGTACCAGTGGAAGAGACAGAAGATCCACCACGTGTTGTTCCTGTTGTACTAGTGGAAGAGACAGAAGATCCACCACGTGTTGTTCCTGTTGTACCAGTGGGAGAGACAGATGATCCACCATGTGTTGTTTCTGTTGTACCAGTGGTGAAGACAGATGATCCGCCATGTGTTGTTTCTGTTGTACCAGTGGAAGAGATAGAAGATCCACCCCATGTTGTTTCTGTTGTACCAGTGGTAGAGACAGAAGATCCACCATGTGTTGTTCCTGTTGTACCAGTAGAAGAGACAGAAGATCCACCACGTGTTGTTCCTGTTGTACTAGTGGAAGAGACAGAAGATCCACCACGTGTTGTTCCTGTTGTACTAGTGGGAGAGACAGAAGATCCACCACGTGTTGTTCCTGTTGTACCAGTGGGAGAGACAGATGATCCACCATGTGTTGTTTCTCTTGTACCAGTGGTAAAGACAGATGATCTGCCATGTGTTGTTTCTGTTGTACCAGTGGAAGAGACAGAAGATCCACCCCATGTTGTTTCTGTTGTACCAGTGGAAGAGACAGAAGATCCACCATGTGTTGTTCCTGTTGTATCAGTAGAAGAGACAGAAGATCCACCACGTGTTGTTTCTGTTGTACCAGTGGAAGAGACAGAAGATCCACCACCTCTTGTTTCTGTTGTACCAGTGGAAGAGACAGAAGATCCACCACGTGTTGTTCCTGTTGTACTAGTGGAAGAGACAGAAGATCCACCACGTGTTGTTCCTGTTGTACCAGTGGGAGAGACAGAAGATCCACCATGTGTTGTTTCTGTTGTACCAGTGGTAAAGACAGATGATCCACCATGTGTTGTTTCTGTTGTACCAGTGGAAGAGACAGAAGATCCACCACGTGTTGTTTCTGTTGTACCAGTGGAAAAGGCAGAAGTTCCATCATGTGCTGTTGATTCTGCTGTACTTGTTGAAGTTGACAGAAGATCGCTAGGTGTGTTTTCGAGTTTACATCCAGGACTGTAAGGATCACAAAGGAAGCTTACCTCATAATCAACACACTGACCAAGCAGCTGGTTTGAGTTGATGCACACGAGCCCACGGTTGATTTCACATAGAACATTCAACTGACCAAGCTCCTCTGGAGTCCTTTTTGTCTTACTGTCTCTGCATCTCACAGCAAGAATATCTGAGGTGTTGCAGAAGGAATAGTGACGGCGGAGTTGTAAAATGGTTTCCATGTCTCCAACTGCATCAGGAGAATGATCACTCATCCAATTTGTCCAGGAACAAGCTAAGAAGAAAATATAAATAAGTATGTATTGGTAATGATAGCAGTTGTTGAGCGTAACATAATCAAGCCTATACTGGTGACAACTTGAAGGAAAATATTTTCAGGAACCTGCAGAAAGTTGCTTCTGCACTGACTGTAGTAAATACGTTTAAATAAAAAAAAAAGGATCTGTCTGAATAGCAAAGTGACGAAAATAATGGTAAAATCAAAGAAATGTATCTAGCACAAACATATGTAAAAAAAACTCAATCACAAATATTAATCTGTGGCAAATACAAAATTCAAAGCAGCAATGTCAGTGCAGTGACTGGCATAATTATAAATCAGAACAGTGATGGTGTGTTCAAATCAGTATGGCTCTGCTTCTTTAAATCAACTCAGCTTAACTCTTTCAGTTTCAAACAACATATGATGAATGATTAGGTCTTCTGTGAATCCCACTCAACACATAATATGTTCTCGTATTTTTATTTTACACATGACCTGCAACATTCTTTTGGTGCTCAATGAGTTAAATTGTCATCGCAATGTTCCTGGAAGTAAAAATGTCCAATGTGCTACTAAATTCCCTACTAAATGTCAGTTTGTTTATTACAATACAGGACTGCACCTTACACTAAATAAGCCTCAAAGTGAGGAAATGAGTTCTTTGCTTTTGCCGTTTACCTGCATCCTACTTCTGTAGTCAACATATGTTCTGTACCACTAGGTGTGGTAGTTTAACAGATGAGGTTTGAGGTTTTGAACAATGGATTACCATAATAGCCTACAGGTAGTAACCTATAAGTGCTCCGTTCTTCTTCTAACTCAAGTCTGAGCCCAAAGAAGCTCAGCACAGTGCACAGGCTCTGTAGCACTGGCATGGATCCTGAAACCCTTTGGATAGATTTTTAACTCCAAATTGTGCCCGGGCAGTGCCGTTAGGCTACTCTTTCCTATTTCCAACTGCCAAAGGATTTTTTGAGCGCACAACAATGCACACGGGCGTCCGATCTCACTACCCAGAGACCAGGGATAATAACTAGAAGTCCAAGTTCACGTGAAAAAAATCCCAGTTCTTATATTCTTTCTATGAGCATTAAAAAAACTAAAGTTAGCTATTTTAAACAAAGCCATACAGATAATGATACTTATGATGATGATAGTTACAAATTAAAAAATATTCTTTTTTTTAAACATAAATGGTTACTGGAAACTAACAAAACTAACATCTGGCATAAAATTGCAACAATCATATTTGTATAAGTTAAAGGATTCAGTTATCTACATCTTAGGAGATTCTAACTTACTAGTGCGTGTTGGACGTGTTGTGAGGTCTATAGACACGGTTGTCTCAGTTGTTGGAGTACTGGATAAGGTTTGATCTGACCTCTCTGGCTGTGTCACTGAGGTGGCTGATGTGCCACTTGACTGGCTGGTTGAATGTACACTTGATGTCGGTGAAGAAGCATCAGTGCTTAGTCTGTAAATGGTTGAAGCAGGGCTAGAAGACACTGTTGTACCTGTAGGATAGCTTAATCTAGAAGAAGAGGGCCAAGAAGCTGGAGAGGTAATGGTTGACCCAGATGTTGAAGCTGAAATACCAGAACTAGAAGGTGTTGATGCAGATTGTGAGGGAGATCTATATGTTGGTGTGCGCTCAGTTGTTGATGCAGGTTGAGTTGTTGAGGGCTTATTGGTTGATGTGGGCTCTGCTGTTGATGTGGACTCTGCTGTTGATGTCTGCTCAGCTTTTGATGTTGGCTCTGCTGTTGATGTGCGCCGAGTTGTTGAAGTGAGCTGAGAGGTTGATGTGGGCTCTGCTGTTGATGTGGGCTCTGCTGTTGATGTATGCTCAACTGTTGATGTGGGCTCAGCTGTTGATGTGGGCTCTGCTGTTGATGTGCGCTCAGCTGTTGATGTAGGCTCTTCTGTTGATGTGCGCTGAGTTGTTGATGTGCGCTGAGTTGTTGATGTGCGCTGAGTTGTTGATGTGGGTTTATTAGTTGATGTGATCTCTGTTGTTGATGTGGGCTTATTGGTTGATGTGGGCTCTGCTGTTGATGTGTGCTCAGCTGTTGATGTAGGCTCTTCTGTTGATGTGCGCTGAGTTGTTGATGTGAGCTGAGAGGTTGATGTGGGTTTATTAGTTGATGTGATCTCTGTTGTTGATGTGGGCTTATTGGTTGATGTGGGCTCAGCTGTTGACGTAGGCTCAGCTGTTGACGTGGTCTCAGTTGTTGACGTGGTCTCAGCTGTTTATGTGGATAAATGAATTTTCTTTTGAAATAATTATGCTAAACTATTTGGTTCCACATACAAGTTGATAATATGAAAATCAAACGAACGGAAAAATATAAATACTTAGGTGCAAACTTCAACTGCTCCAACATGCTGATAGAATAAATACAATCTAGAATACAATCTGGAAATAAAGTAAACTATGCCTTTCAACATCTGATAACCTCAAAGTTTCTGTCTCGCAAAACTAAGATCAAAATATATATAACGTTGATAAGACCAGTTTTTTTTATATGGCTCTGAAATTTGGAGCACAACTAAAAGAGATGAAGCCTTATTACAGGTTTTTCAAAAACAGTCTTATGACGAATCTTTGGACCCATAAAAGATGCAACCAGCGGGGAACGGAGAGTGAGAAGCAACAACGAAATTCATAATCTGTTTAAATCCCCATTGATAACTGGCATTATAATAAAGTTATAAACTGAAATGGTTGGGGCAAACTGAGAGAACATCAGATGACAGAGAAGTGAAAACTGTATACACAAGGGAGATGAATGGTTGTAGGCCCCGAGGCAGACCAAGAAGACGATGAAGAGATAATGTCCAGACAGACCTGCAAACACTTGGTGTCACCAACTGGAAAGAGAAGGCCAACCAGAGAAATGACGAGGGGAACTTCCGGTTAAAATGGACGCTAGACAGCGGCGCTGTTCGGAGCGGAGGCAAATTTTTTGCTTCTGCCGGACGGTGGCCGAAGTATTTTTGCTCCATTTGTAGACTGGATATAGTTTCGTCGCCCAGCTTCTGAGTTGAATGCATGGCGTGACCCTGTGAGCTGCGGATTGCATTTTGAATGTTTTTTTTCGACTGTGACCAACGTGGTGTGAATTGTAGATTCAGAAAATGGCGCGATGCCGGTCGTGCAATGCTGGCGGGACCCGTATTAAAATTGATCGCCCGGGCAACTGCTGATCTGTTGACGACGAGTTCTGCTATCATCAACGATGAACTACATTTCTAATGTTGGACTGTTTGTGTTAGCACTTCGGATGGCTACCATATGCGTTAATGCGAGTGTATGCTAGATATGCTGAGACAGCAGTCTGTCAATCTTTCCACAAGGGACTGTGATAAACATTCTGGGTGTTTTTCGCTGGCACAGGAGCGGAGCAAAGATGGGGCGACCCGTTTGCTATGAAGCTGAAACTAAGACTACCAGACTACCAGACTACCAGAGAAATGAATGGAGGTAGGTGGTATCTGCAGTAATGAACCTCAAGGGCTCGGAATGCTGAAGAAGAAGAAAAAGAAGAAACTATTTGGTTGTACTAACTGTAATGATGTATCATCAACATGCACACACAGTTTCCCCAATCCTCAGTCTTCCAAGGCTCAGAAAGCTAGTTTACACCCACATATGAAAGACTTTCTCTATGCGAATTACAGTTGCACTTAGGATATTGGGGCTGCCTCTACTGTGATTTAAAGATGTGTGTTAGTGGGACATGAATGATACTAGTTTTGAGGTAGATCCATTGGAACAGAATGACATGGACTGCATTGTATAGAGGGGACAGTTAGGAAGGATTGCCCACATCAGAAAGAGACAATCTACATTCTTTAGTGATGAGAAGGTGAAAAGTGGAGTACATCATGACAGTAGGAATGTTGCAGGGGAGGAGAGGCAAGGGGAGACCGAGAAAATAGATGCTTGACAGTCTGACATCATGGCATGGAGGATTATCTGTGTCAGAGATGAATAAAAGTACACAAGACAAAAGGTTATGGATACACATGACTACCAATACCACACAGAAGAAGAAAAGAAAAGGACTGTAAACAGGTTACATGCTGAGCAAAATGTCATATAAATGTGATGTCAGTAATGGTCCTGAACTTATTGTGAAAGATTCTTCTTAATACAAGCTGGTCTTGCTAGCCTCACTATCTCTGTGGGCTTACAGATCAATGGACCACAATTGTCTGGAAAGTTGGTGAGGTGCCATTAATCAAAATAGTTTGTATTCCTGTCCATAAAAGAGCAAACCAACAGTGTATAGGCTATGATGTCTTACAGATGGAAGCTAGTGGATGGCTTCTGAAAGAGATTCTGCATTGTTCTCACTTTAACTAGTTGTTTCTCAAGACAGACAGAACCACTGGTGTCAGCTTCTTCTTTCATCACATATTTGCTTACCATATGATACATCAACAAGGTGGCACACTAACTGAGGGGGTGAACATTTATCATCAGATTATCCCGCTCACACACTAACTGAGGGTGTGAACATTTATCATCACATTATCCCGTTCACACACTAACTGAGCGTGTGAACATCTATCATCCCATTATCCCATTCACACACTAAATGAGGGTGTGAACATCTATCATCACATTTTCCCGTTCACACACTAACTGAGGGTGTGAACATTTATCATCACATTATCCCGCTCACACACTAACTGAGGGTGTGAACATCTATCATCCCATTATCTTGTTCACACACTAAATGAGGGCGTGAACATGTATCATCAGATTATCCCGCTCACACACTAACTGAGGGTGTGAACATTTATCATCACATTATCCCGTTCACACACTAACTGAGCGTGTGAACATCTATCATCACATTATCCCATTCACACACTAACTAAGGGTGTGAACATTTATCATCACATTATCCCGTTCACACACTAACTGAGGGTATGAACATTTATCATCCCATTATCCTGTTCATACACTAAATGAGGGTGTGAACATCTATCATCACATTATCCCATTCACACACTAACTGAGGGTGTGAACATTTATCATCACATTATCCTGTTCACACACTAACTGAGGGTGTGAACATCTATCATCACATTATCCTGCTCACACACTAACTGAGGGCGTGAACATGTATCATCACATTATTCCGCTCAAACACTAACTGAGGGTGTGAACATCTATCATCACATTATCCCACTCACACACTAACTGAGGGTGTGAACATCTATCATCACATTATCCCACTCACACACTAACTGAGGGTGTGAACATCTATCATCACATTATCCCGTTCACACACTAACTGAGGGTGTGAACATCTATCATCACATTATCCGATTGTACCATTATATGACATATAGGGTTCACAGTCTATTCCTATTATGTTCTATCCTGTGCAATCTCTTTAACTGAAGTGAATATCTACGCTGAACACAAAAGATCTAGAAAAGTAGACTCTGCTCTGCACACTTCCCATGGTTCAAAAGGAATAAGTATTGTGCGGAATAAGGGATTTGAATTAGGTGAAATTTCCAATTGACCTGAGCTCAATATAAAGAGTCACAGATTTCAAAAATTCAACATCTTCTCTTTCCAGGCCTTATCTGTCATGGTGAGCAGCAAATTCAAAGGAACAGCAAAATGCAACCTAATTAGATTACCATAATTAAGTAAAAGACAGAGTTAGATGACATGATGCCTTCTTTCAGCAAAGGTTAGTTGAAGGATTTAACCGGTAGGCTACTATGTGTGTGTGTATGTGTGTGTGTATATATAAATATATATCGAACACAGATACATATGAAGTATAACAATTCTGTCTGTTGTTGGCGACTTCTTTGTTCAAATATATTCCAGTGGAATATGGTGCACCAGACAGATGTTTTGCCTAGTGTTAGACATCATTGAGAAGACAAAATTACTTTAGGAAACTGCTGCCTTCCGCTGGCTTGAGAATCAGCTGTACACACATGCTGTGATTATAAATGACTCACAGAGCTTTCTGAGAAAGGTGAAAATAGACATGTTCCATGCAAAATGGCAAGCATAAATTCAGAGGTCCCAGGTAGTTAGCCTCCTTTGGATATTTTCTATAGGCATGCCGGTGTGTTGGGAAATGAGCAGGCAGATAGACTGACCAGTTCTCCACCATTTAGTGGTGAAACTGATGTATGAAAAGCTAGATGTTGTGAGGGACCTTTGGGAGTTAGTGAACAGTGCGGAGGCGCATATAGATCATTACGGTCTGAGGAGAATGGTGCTGTGAGAAGTTACCAGGGAATCTGGCCGACGCTCAACACTCAGGGGAGGGGTGAGACAGATATACAATCAGACACTTACTGGTGCCATCGGAACTGAAACTGTTAGCTTGCTGCTGAAGATGAGGACAGAACACTTATGTGAGTGTCCTGAGTGCTATGATGTTGATTCTTAATTCAACATTCAATAAATGAAACTTTTGTACAGAGCTGAAACTGTTTGGTTATAATTGTGTTTTCCTGTGTGGTTTCTGGGGTCCCAATTTATGGAAAAAATAATAGACCCATTGCCCTTAACAAGCATGTTGTAAAAGGTGACTAATTAGGGATGTTTCCATTTAAGCTGGAGCACATCTGTCTGACAGGTGAAGAACCAACAGTCTGCATACAAATAAACCAGATCCGTAAAACAGATGTGCATATAAGTCTCCAGTTTGGATAGTTCTGTAGTCGAAGAACAACCAGAACTTTATGTCGGAGTTTACAGCTGGTGAACACTAAGAAGGAGAAGAAGAAGAAATTTGTATATCTCCACCTTGTTTTTGCAATTCCCTTGCTCTCATCTAATTTTACAGATGCTATAAACATACCAATACTTTAAATGCATTACACTGTGTGCTATACTCTGGCAGTACTGGACAATTTGAAGGCATGCTAGTCAAATAATTTTGGTTGCAATCTATTTTTAATACTGATAAAAGACAGTATAAACATATTGTTATTTAACTTTTAATATTTTCAGTTATAATTTCAGCCTCACACAAGTGTTTCTACTTACAGTCCTTTGGCGAAAGTAAGACTCTGGTAATAGTATTGATGTATTATATGTTTCCTGAAGATTATGTTCTATGTTACAGTTTTACTAAGGCCTTATCCAGCAATTAGCCTGAAGAACAATAGTTTTTATTATTCCATTCAACAAACACAATGTAGATCATTCATGGATGTGAAGAAAAAAAAAGAAAATATGTCACAGTGACATCAACAGGGAAAATTGGTGTTCTTAACATTACAGTTTTTGTACTGGAACCTGGAATACTCAGTGTTTCTGTCCCTTGATTTGAAATGGAAAAAATAAATAATATAAAGTGTTACAGTTTTGTGACACACAGAAATAAAATTATGATGGTGAAGATGATGATGATGATGGAGTAAACATGTGAGCAACTCACCTGAACAAGAGCAAAAGACTCTAATTTCATAATCTTTGCATTTGCCCCCATTGTCTGCATTAAGACATCGAAGCCCCTCTTTCTGTGAGCATGACACACGCTGACCAGACACACGAACATCTTGATGTGTGTTTGCAACCCTGCACTCCACAGCACTGGGAGCAACACACAGACTGTATTTACTGTGTAAAACTGAGATGAGCTCACTGTCTCCGCTACCTGTTGAAAAAATAAACCATTTTAAAAAAACGTTAACAGTCCAAAATCAAAACACAGTTTTACATTATGAAGTTAAATGATGATGACACAATCAATAAACTGCACAATTTACTGCTTGAAACAGTTTTACAAGAGATATTGTGATTTGTGAATTTCAGCTCAAAGGATGAAAAATATCGTGATTTGTGTATTTCAGCTGAAATGATGTAAAATATTGTGATTTGTGTGTTTCAGCTGAAATGATGTAAAATATTGTGATCTGTGTATTTCAGCTGAAATGATGTGAAATCTGAAGTTATAAATAAGCAAGACAATAAAATGTGCAGTTGTGTTCTCATTATTCAAATAAATAATAATCACAAAACAAAACAAAAAATGTTTCAAAAGGCTCTTTTCCTGAGGCTTGATTTTTTCAATACCAAGAGACTTCCTTCTAGGAACTGTGCTGGAGTCTGCTGACAGTGAAACACATAAACTTATGGAGAAAACATTATCATCCTGTTGGTCCGAGAGTGATGTGCCAAAGTATCATCAGGTAACATGTGAAGTTCCTATACCGGTCTTGCACACCCAAATGGTTTTTGAGCTTGGAGATGGAAAGGAGAGATCTAAATAAAGCACATTTCCTTTGGAGACAGCTATGGATATGCCTAATATAGTTGCCATGTCTTAAATCAAGAATCAATCAGTTCTAACTGTTCTGACCTCTTATAGGTGTGTTTAATTCTTGTATTTGGTTTAATGAGTGGAGCAGGAGGGAAATATTACCAACAAAGTCCAGGTCATTTGCTCTGTCCAAATCCATTGAATTCATCATCCAGGACATTATTTTTCATCAGATGTGTGACCATTGCCTTCATCTCTATATAGATAATTATTTTTCATCAGATGTGTGGCCTATTGCCTTTATCTCTATATAGATAATTACTTTTCATCAGATGTGTGACCATTGCCTTCATCTCTATATAGATAATTACTTTTCATCAGATGTGTGACCATTGCCTTCATCTCTATATAGATAATTATTTTTCATCAGATGTGTGGCCATTGCCTTCATCTCTATATAGATAATTATTTTTCATCAGATGTGTGGCCTATTGCCTTCATCTCTATATAGATAATTATTTTTCATCAGATGTGTGACCATTGCCTTCATCTCTATATAGATAATTATTTTTCATCAGATGTGTGGCCATTGCCTTCATCTGTATATAGATAACTACTTGTAATCAGATGTGTGGCCTATTGCCTTCATCTCTATATAGATAATTACTTTTCATCAGATGTGTGGCCATTGCCTTCATCTGTATATAGATAACTACTTGTAATCAGATGTGTTGCCTTTTGCCTTTATCTCTATATAGATAATTACTTTTCATAGGATGTAAGGCCATTGCCTCCATCTCTATATAGATAACTACTTGTAATCAGATGTGTTGCCTTTTGCCTTTATCTCAGTACAGATAATTACTTTTCATAGTATGTGTGGCCATTGCCTTCATCTGTATATAGATAATTACTTTTCATCAGATGTGTGACCTATTGCCTTTATCTCTATATAGATAATTACTTTTCATCTGATGTGTGGCCTATTGCCTTCATCTCTATATAGATAATTACTTTTCATCAGATGTGTGGCCATTGCCTTCATCTGTATATAGATAACTACTTGTAATCAGATGTGTTGCCTTTTGCCTTTATCTCTGTACAGATAATTACTTTTCATAGTATGTGTGGCCATTGCCTTCATCTGCATATAGATAATTACTTATCATCAGATGTGTTGCCTTTTGCCTTTATCTCTATATAGATAATTACTTTTCATAGGATGTAAGGCCATTGCCTTCATCTGTATATAGATAATTACTTGTCATCAGATGTGTTGCCTTTTGCCTTTATCTCTATATAGATAATTACTTTTCATAGTATGTGTGGCCATTGCCTTCATCTCTATATAGATAATTACTTTTCATCAGATGTGTGGTCTATTGCCTTCATCTCTATATAGATAACTACTTTTCATCAGATGTGTTGCCTTTTGCCTTTATCTCTATATAGATAATTACTTTTCATAGGATGTGTGACCATTGCCTTCATCTGTATATAGATAATTACTTGTCATCAGATGTGTTGCCTTTTGCCTTTATCTCTATATAGATAATTACTTTTCATAGTATGTGTGGCCATTGCCTTCATCTCTATATAGATAATTACTTTTCATCAGATGTGTGGTCTATTGCCTTCATCTCTATATAGATAACTACTTTTCATCAGATGTGTGGTCTATTGACTTCATCTCTATATAGATTGTTACTTTCTATCAGATGTGTGGCCTATTGCTTTCATCTCTATACAGATAATTACTTTTTATCAGATGTGTGGCCCATTGCTTTCATCTCTATACAGATAATTACTTTTTATCAGATGTGTGGCCTATTGCCTTCATCTCTATACAGATAATTACTTTTCATCAGATGTGTAGCTTATTGCCTTCATCCCTATATACATTTATGTCAAGTTCGCCTTCCTTGCCTTGGACTGAACCTAGTTTACAATCACCATAGCAAGATTATATGGTGCTTTATTTTTTTAGTTACCCCAAACATGGGGAATCCAGGGGAAATCAACAGCTGACTGGACAGTCGACTATTTCAATGGGTGCAATAGTGCTGTTGTTTGGTCTTATTGTTTGTTGGTGATATTTCTGTCTGTTGGTGCATAATCGGCTGCTATGTTCTGTCTGTTGATGTACAATACTGGTCATGTTTTCAGATCATTTTGTCATGTGAATGTCTAGAGTAGTTGGTATCACATCTGCCTTATGATCGAAAGGTGCTGTATTCATCCCCTACATGACCTTTTTTTTTTAAATGTAAATTCTAAGCTTTAGCCCAAGGATTAATTATTTGGAGAAAAAAAAGGAAGAGTAATAACACGGGTATAAAATAATTATGATTAGCAATATGTTTGTATGTGTGTGAAACTATGTGCAATCAGAGAAACTGTATGTGCAGACGCAGAAATTGCCAGTTGGGGTACTATGGTGGCCATAAAAAGGGCCAATCATGAACTAACAATCACAGCAATTTCAGACTAATAAATGTCTGTGGGTCCCATTCTTGCGCTTGTTTCTCTCTTTTGCCGACCTCCGCATACGTTCGATGCATTGTGTATGTGCACCTGTGGTGGAGTCACAAAATTGATGGTGATTGATGGTAAGATGTGTCAATCCAGGAATATTCTCAATTCCATTGTACGCACGCCACATGTCGGACACTACTGTCATGCCAGGTCTGATGTTTGTGCTAATGATCGGCAGAAGCGTCTCTGCTTTTCTGTCTGGAATGCAGAACATAAAGCATTTGCCTGTCTCGCAAAAGACTCCACAGAATACCCACTGTTGTGGAAACACATGTCCCACATGGTTTTTTCGTCTTGTAAACAGACTTTCATCAATTTCAACAGTGGTGTTCTCTCTGCCGACCACTGCAGGATTCAACAATAATGTATTGGCACAAACCTCCCGTAAGTAGTAGCACCATTCCACAGTTGTATTCGGCAACATGCTCATTTCTACTTGTCAAAATTGAATGCTTGTCAACTCGTGAGACCAGCAGTATATAAACAGAATGATCTTTCTGTACGGTAGCTGCAACTCTTCCAGCCATATCCCTTGCCGTAGTGGTATGTCCAGACAACAGGTGGACGTCTTGTGCTGTACAGAATACCATGCTGTTGCAGGAAGGCAATGCTGGTCTGCTTGTTAAGAAATTCATGGCAATGAATTTGGAGACTGGAACAAAACGTGATGCAAACAAAGTGATGAAGAAGACGTCAAGACACGGCAAACACACGTCATAAGAGGCGCGAAGCCTGCCAAAGAAGACTTGGCAATGCACTTAAAAAAGCCCTATCTTTCCACCCTCAAAATTATTTGACTGGTCTGTGACATTGGGGTTACTAAAAAAGAAAGGTGATCCTTATTTCTGCCTGAAGTTAAAGAAGCAGTCTGCAGCTTACAACGCTGCTGGTATGGTCCTCTGGGGTACTGGGTTACTAACCTTTCTGTATTGACAAAACTGATAATGCGAGAAGGCATACATGGAACTGAAAATTATTTTTGTTTTTAATATGAAAAATAGAAGTACAATGGTGACTTGCATGAGATGCTAATAACAGGATGACTTGGATTTAGTTGGCTGAAGGTCTGTGCTTCACTGGAGTTAAAAAGCAGAAGAAGCAGCTAGATGTAAATATATTTATTTTGGTAATCTTAGTCAACAAAATGTCTCACATTTAGTCAACAAAATGTCTTAAATATTTCTTTTTAAAAATAAAATGCCAAGCTCAGGTGACGGAAAAGACAAAGCAGTGTTACATTTTTTTCTTCAGTGAAGTGAGAATTTAATGAATCAGTGGCACAGGGTAGATACACTGCATACAGAAGTACAGAAGATTTAGTAATTAAAAGTAAGCCATTTTTTAGTAGAATCATGATAAGTCTGAATAAGTGAGGCAGAGTATACGATTTGAAACCCACCTGTGCTTGGTTTATCATCATTGACCCATGAACTCCAAGAATGACATCTGCTAGTTGGTGTTGTCTTTGTAGTAGGAAATTTAGTTGTGTCACTTGTTCTTGAAGTCTGTGTTGCTTCAGTGGTCCCTGTAGTCTGTGTTGTTCCAGTAGTCTCCACAGTCTGTGTTGCTCCAGTAATCCCTGAAGTCTGTGTTGCTTCAGTTTTCCCTGACGTCTCTGTTGGTTCAGTTGTCCTTACAACTTTTGTTTGTTTACCTGTTCCTGAAGTCTGTGTTGCTTCAGTTGTCCCTGAAGTCTTTGTGGCTTTAGTATTCTCTACAGTCTGTGTTGGTTCAGTTGTCTCTGAAGTCTGTGTTACCCCAGTAGTCTCTACAGTCTGTGTTGGTTCAGTTGTCCCTACAGCTTTGGTTTGTTTACCTGTTCCTGAAGTCTGTGTTGTTTCAGTGGTCTCTGGAGTCTGTGTTGCTCCAGTAGTCTCTACAGTCTGTGTTGGTTCAGTTGTCCCTACAGCTTTGGTTTGTTTACCTGTCCCTGAAGTCTGTGTTGGTTCAGTTGTCTCTGAAGTCTGTGTGGCTCCAGTAGTCATTACAGTCTGTGTTGGTTTAGTTGTCTCTGAAGTCTGCGTTGGTTCAGTTGTCCCTACAGCTTTTGTTTGTTTACCTGTCCCTGAAGTCTGTGTTGTTTCAGTGGTCTCTGAAGTCTGTGTGGCTCCAGTAGTCTCTACAGTCTGTGTTGGTTCAGTTGTCCCTACAGCTTTTGTTTGTTTACGTGTCCCTGGAGTCTGTGTTGCTTCAGTGGTCTCTGGAGTCTGTGTTGGTTCAGTTGTCTCTGAAGTCTGTGTGGCTCCAGTCATCTCTACAGTCTGTGTTGGTTTAGTTGTCTCTGAAGTCTGTGTTGGTTCAGTTGTCCCTACAGCTTTTGTTTGTTTACCTGTCCCTGAAGTCTGTGTTGTTTCAGTGGTCTCTGAAGTCTGTGTGGCTCCAGTAGTCTCTACAGTCTGTGTTGGTTCAGTTGTCCCTACAGCTTTTGTTTCTTTACGTGTCCCTGGAGTCTGTGTTGTTTCAGTTATCTTGACAGTATTAGTTGCAACAGTCTGTGTTGATTCAGTTGTTTGCACAATCTTTGTCTGCTTAGCTGTCCCTGCAGTCTGAGTTATTTCAGTTGTTCCTGTAGTATGCATTTCATTAGTTTTTCCCACAGTAGATACATTTTCAGTTGTGAATGCAGTAGTTTCTCCACTAATGCATTCATGGACACACACTACTTCATTGTTGAAACAATAGCATCTGGAACATGAACTGGTTGAATCTGTCCAACTTTCAAAGGGCTGAAGAAAAATATACATAGTTACTTCATAAATAATAGAAACATCTCTGAGAGTAAGTAAAGGTGGAGGACCCTTCTCCTTGCCTTCAGGTGGACTGGGTATATAGCGCTAGACCTATATTTTAAAGACCAAACAGCACTTGGTGGGTGATGTGGTCAGCATCAAGACTGGGTCGACCTGGAAATCAAGGTCATTTTTGACAAAAGTGTGACCCCTGTCAGGACCCAAAACCACAACCTTCTGATCCCCAGCCGAGCGTCTAGCCACTAGACCACCGCGGCTCCCATCTCCGAGAGTATTAACAATAATTTTGTTTCTGTCACTAACAGGTAAACAAACAATATTCACTGACACTATCCAGAATATATAATCAAGTTGAAAAACTATTTCTAAAACTGATTATCGTTAGAATTTTCAATACCTACTATAAAAAATCTTCTAAATATTGGGTATAGTAGTAATTCATTTACATATTTACAATCCCTGACTAATTATCTGTAGGAGAATGTTATCACTGATAACAACCGTTTCAAGAAATGGTTAAACTGTAAAATCACAACAGAGATCTAGTCAATTAAGGATTCAGATAAACTTTTCAAAATCATTTTTTTTCTGTCCTGCTCTTTTTTTTATCCATATTTACAGGACATCAAGAGAAAAAATAACGACAGGAGGAAAAGATAATTATAATGAAATAAAAAAAGACAATCACAGATCAATAAAATACATAAGCCAACAAGAGACAGCCTAAATAGAGAACACACAGGAAACATTGACAGCCAGCATGGTGTTTCTGGCCACACCACAATATGTTAACATGCAACTGCCTCAAGCTTACTACAGTACCTAACTTACAAACAGCAAAACTAGAGACATAGCATAGATCATCCCAGTGTGGGTTTCAGAGCCCCAGTGTAGAGTAAATAAAGAACAGACCCACTGCTAGTAAAAGTAGACTCATTAGGGGTGTTTCTTTTTAAGTCAGTGAGTTTGCCTGAGAGGTGAGGAACCAACAATCTGCATAGAAACAAGTCAGATCTGCAAAATGGATGTGATTGCCAAACTCAACTTCTCAAATAAAATTAAAGTCCAGAAGACGATGAACAGCCAGAACTTTCAGGAGTTTACAAATGGTGAATGCAAAGAAGAAGAAGAAGAGAAAGAAGAAGAAGAAAAAGAAGGAGAGGAGGAGAAGAAGAAAAGTACAGAACTAAACAGAAATAAAGATTACCATTGCAGCAGTTCCATCAGGCTTCAAGCATGTGCAGGCTACTGTACCAACACATGAATTCTGGTCCAAAAGTCTCTGATTCTTGGAACACTTTGGTGAAGCAGATCTGCAGCCAGGAACACACTCTTGCAGTGAGGGCTCTGAGCAGGCTCCTGCTGCATGCCCCATAAAGTGACACACTTCGTTACATTTGTACGCGCAGGGATCCCATTCCGCACCTGGTGGACAGACCACTGTACCTGTAGGAAAGATTATGTGATTTTTCATCCATTTGAATTGTTACTAATCATTTAGTTTTGATTTAGGCAGATTGGCTGGATCTGCACCACTGGGTGGTGAGATGATACATGACAAGGAAGATGTGGTAAAGTCCTTTAGGAACAAGCAACGGAATCAGTAGAGAAACAAGATTATTATGGGCTGGAGAGAATGAGGCACCTGGGTGTAACCATAGCGTCTGGCCGGCTCACTACACTCAGAGGAAATGCAAGACAGACATATAACCAGATTGTGACCAGTACCATCAGTATTGGAACTCTGCACGGGCTGCTGAAGATGTGGACAGAGCACACATGGGAATACCCCGAGCGCTGCGATGTCAATTCTTGACTCAACTCAACTTATTTTTTATTTAATTTTAAAAACAACTGTGCTCTGATCTTGTAGATCAAGAATTCAATTAAATAACTGGATTGATGCATACTCATTACGAACATTTTTAAACGGCAGCTTTTCTAAATGGAAGGGAAAGCAGAAATGAGATTAAACAAAACAATTAAGATAACATAAAAAATGAAGTCGCTCGAGCAAGTTACAATGTACTTACTATAAGTTTTGTAGAAAGGTGTTGTCACTGTTGTTTCTGTTGATGTTTCCGTCTTTGTTGTAAAGTCTAAAATAACAAGCAAATGCTGGAGTAATTTTATTAAGGGAGATAACATTTCATTTTTTGTTGTTGTTGTTGTTAAACCTGAAGCTTTAGAAAAAAACTAAACATTTAAAAGCCACCAAAGAACAAGAAAACAATTCATAGGCTATTATAAACACAAAAACAATTAAGCCAAGCGTCAAGCCTTAGACAACAAGCTGAGGCTCCCAATATGTCTGAACTTAATAGAAACTGTGGATTAGGAAATTATATCCACGCGGTTTCTGGGCCCCCTCCATGGGTGATCCTCATCCACATGATACTGGTATATTGTTACGTCCTTTTTAGGACGTAATTTTTTGTTATTTGAAGCCCCACTCTGGCTTTTGCCAGGGGCCGCAATATAGGCAGGCCATAAATATGGCCAATTGTCTGAACGCGGTTTCTGGGACCTTTCCACGGTGATCCTCATCCGCATGGTGGCACTTTGTGTCATTGGGTGTTTATCGCTTGTGTGATGTCCTGGTGGGGTAGAAATTCATTCATTCATTCATTCATCCACATGATGGCACTTTCTGTCACCAAATGTTATGTTTATCGCTCTGTGTGATGTCCTAGTGGAGTAAAATTTACGTACTTACTAATGATAAAGCCTCACCCAGGCTGTAGTCAGGCTAATATAAACTAACGATTGAACTAGGTTTCTGTGACCTCTCCACGGGTGATCCTTATCAGCATGGTGGCAATTTGGGTCACCTGCTGTTTATCACTTGGTGGATGTCCTGGTGGGGTTGAATCTCAGTCATTCATTCAGTGATACATTTTTGTGCAAAGACACTCGTCCCAGTATGGGCGCAAATTTACATTATTTTAAAGCTTCTCCGGAAGGATACGCATCTAACTTGTTATATAATCCTAGTGGGGTTCAATTTCATATATCTGGATCATCTAAGCAAAGATTCAACATCACAACATTCAGGACAAGCTCACATTAGCTCTGTCTCCCTCCTCAACAGCCAGTGAAGAGTCTCCATACTTATGGTACCTGTTATCATCCGGTGAGTTACTCGTCTTGCCTTTCCCCCAAGTCTCAAGTGGCAACCACAGTCCACAGACACTCCCCGCTGCATCATTCTCTTCCGGTACGTTTTTTTGTTTGAGTATCTTTCATTTTACTTGTTACCTCTCCCACTGGCGAGAAATCACTTCTGCCTTATGCAGTCAAAGTACTTCCCACTCCTCTCCGTGGGGTAAGCCTAGTTAACCGATCCGCATGCTCATACCTAAACACATCTGCATGGCCCGGACAAAAGATCTTTGTGGCTCTCACCCCCTGCGATCTCTAGATAGATGCGACCCATTCCATATCAACAATAATTTTAGACTCCCAACCCACCTACATAAAACAGCAGGTGACTTCGTAATCATGAGATTCTTAGTCTGCCATTTTCACTTTGAAGGACAGAAATAACAAAGTAACAGGCGCAGGCCAGGGAAAATAAGTGCACTAAACAAACTATGCCAGATGTGCACTAAAGGAAAGAGGGATCAAGCAATTTGTGATCAGAAACACAGTGCAGGAAGCTGCTGTCAGGGATAAATCAGAACAGGCCAGTGTTAATGAACTGTATAAGAAAAAGCTAAAATATACTCATAGAAATGAAGATGTTTAAATATCAATTCAAATAATTTTACCTTGACAAGAATCAGCATCCCAGCACAATCTTACTTCATAATCACAGCATATGCCATTGGCTGTGTCCCTGTTGTAGCATCGAAGGCCATTGAATACGTCACATTTGACCCCTGTCTGACCAGCATCCAGAGCAGAAGTTGCTGATCCTACAACCCTGCATTGAATGTCTCGAATGTCAGGACAGATAGGAAATGTACGTTTGAGGACTTCTACCGTCTCCAGATCCCCCAAATCTGATAAACTGCTGTTAGGTCTGTCAGCATTCAGCCAGTCAGACCACTGACATTTTGTTTTCACTGTTGACCCACTGGGACTTGTTGTAAAATTCTGTCCATGATGTGTTGTTTTATTATGATCTGAGAATGCAGATAATAAATTAGTCTGATTTAGGTTTATTCTGACTGAAGAACCTAGATAATAAATAATTTGTTTTGGCTTCATTTGATCTAAAAATATCAATAATAAGATGATTTGATTTGGTTTAATTATGACCTGACAACACTAGATAATAAATTAGTGTGGTTTAGGTTTATTCTGAATGCAGAATACAAGAATAAAGTTAACAATTAGTTTGTTTTGGGTTTATTCTAATCTAAAAATACTAATCATTAAATATCATGAAAAAAAAAACCCAGTCAATAATAAGATAGTTTGGTTTGGTTTTTATTATGACCTGAGAACACAGTTAATAAATTAGTCTGGTTTAGGTTCATTCTAATTTGGGAACACACATAATAAATTACTCTGGTTTAAGCTTACTTTGATCTAAGAATACAGAGAATGAATCAGACCATTTTGGTTCATTCTGATTTAAGAATACACATAATAAGATAGTTTGGTTTGGTTTCCTAAACCTGGGAATAATACCCTGCCAACTTTCCTGAATGGTGAATTTTCGTACCCATGGTGTTCCTGACATTATGCGTCTACCAGGAAATGTCCCAGGAATTTAAGTGTGCTTTATATGGTTTGCATCCCCATTATGTACATTAGTAAACAGGAAAGAAAACACGACCAGTAAAAAAAATTTCATAGAAAATCTAAGAATCAAATGGTCCGGTCAACTGGTCAGAATGAAACACAATCAGGCAGAACCTAGAGCTACATGAAAAAAAGCAGGCTACAAGTCAAGAGGCTGACCAAAAAAGAGATGGGTGGAGGGAGTAAAAGAGTTACTTCACAGATTAAATAACAAGCTTCACAACCAGCAAAGGACAGGAAAGTACATTTCTGATCTTGTCTCTTTTTGTTACATTTAGGATTTGCAATATGATAATTTTCATAAATTACATTGCTGTCCTACCTGTAACTAATCTAGTGGATGTCTCAGTGCTGTAGGGTGACGAGCTGGATGATTTCTGTGTGGATGTAGCTGAGGTTGCTGAAGTGGCAGTACTTTCCCCAGATGTTGATGACACTGTGCTGACTAAAGTTGATGTAACTTCTGGGAACCTTGTCGAGCTGGTTCCTATACTTGCAGTAGATGATGTAGAAGAATAACTTGTTGAAGCTCCGGTAGCTAAACTGTTTTTCGCTTCAGTTGTGAGTGATGTATCAGAACATGTTAGAAGATCCACTCTCATTGCAATGGCATTGACAAATTCAACAGGATAAATTGCTATTTTTTTAGCCCTAATTTTCCTATCAAAGAATGCTTTAGAAACAGTGTTGCTATCACTGTTAGCCACAAAGACCTTCGGAGTGTCGCTGCCACAAGCAGTATAAGGGTAAAAGCTGCCACCATCTCTGGAGAGGTAAACGGTGTAAGTCTTAACCCATTCTGGAAAATCAGGCCTTCCTTGAGTCACAATACCAGCTACTTCATGCTGGTCATCCAAGTTAATGACTAAGTGAGGGCTGGGGTCGGATGCTCTGTTAAAAGATACAATGTATAATAATTAAATTAAAAGTCTAATTATAAGTTTGGATGCTATGATCAAATGTATGATGTGCAATAATTAAATTACAAGGTCGGATGCTCTGTTTAAAGATATCATTTTGACATGTTTAATTATAAAATGCGGGAGTCTCTGTGGTGTAGTGGCTAGATGCTCACCTGCGGATCAGAAGGTCGTGGGTTTGCTCCCTGGTGGAGCGTGACTTTGTTTCAAAAATGACCTTGGCTCCAGGTAGACCCAGCTTTGAGTGGGTACCAAGTGCAGTCCTGGGAAGTAAAGGTGGCCAGCATGATGCTTACCACATCACCCATTTTGTGCCGATTGGTCTATAAAAATATAGGTCTAGCCCTACATGCCCTATACGCCTAAAGGCATGACAATGGATTATTTACTTCTTTTTTTTTAATTACTAATTATAAAATACATGTTCCTATATTAATCATTATACTGTATCATGTATCCATGTCAGAATTATAATTTTTCTTCTTAAACAGAACAGAAGAGAAATTTGGAACTGACAACAAGCCCTAAAAATGGTGTAAATAAATGGCACAACAGGATAATGAATTAAAATTATCTTGCAACCACCAAACCTTGGCCTCCAAGCTCCACCGTTACTGGGCCCACTGGCAGTATTCCGGAGTCGTCCATTATGAGCGTCAAATGCTGCATCTGCACTAGATGATGCTTCTAACTGATTATCTGATACCAGAAGTTGATTAGAAACACCAATTGTCTCACAGGCTGAAAATTGTTGAAAAGTTCAAGTAAATTATAAAGAAGATACAAAACTAAATGTATATATGGGGGGACAGAGCACTAATAGGAGTGTCCCGAGTGCTAGGATATTGATTCTCAATTCAACATTCAAGTGGACAGGCAATGGGTAAAGATGATCATATCACTCCATTTTATGTATTCATTAAAATTTGCTACCTCATCTTTTGTGAACAAACATTAAACAGGCACATGCAGTTATTTTCCTTGGAAAAACAAAATGTCTGGTCTCCCCACAATGTGTCTATTACCACAGCACTATAAAAAAATGACAGTCTATGGAAAATTTTACGATATTATGGAATTCCAGAAAAAATAGTCAACATAATTGCTCTCTTCTATAAAGATTTTTCCTGCAGTATAAAAAATTGCAATACATCTTTCCCAGTAAAGAAAGGTGTAAGACAGGGATGTGTTATGTCATCTCTCCTCTTCAACCTTGTGATTGATTTGATACTAAAGAACACAGTAGACATGACATTGAGAGGCATACGATGGACTCCATTCACCATGCTTGAGGACCTTGATTTTGCAGATGATATAGCACTCCTATCACATAAACATGAACATATACAAGAAAAAAAGTAACAAACTAAACTGCACAGCAGAAATGGTGGTACTGAGAATAAATACAAAGAAAACTAAGATCATGACAAGGAGTCCAAACTAACAACCAGTGACTATAAATAACCTAACTCTTGAAAATGTAGAACATTTTACAAATCTTGGCAGAGTGGTGTCCCTGCCTGGA
>CAJHNH020000740.1:0-237766 GCA_905116865.2 Candidula unifasciata
TGTGTGTGTGCGTGCTCGCGCGCGCGTATTGGCCACTATCCGCCTTTTCAGACAAAATCTTTATAGTGAACTGTGGAAAGGCATGGGACATCACTGCCCATGGCCAGCCACCCGCGCCAGGGATGCACTTCTTCCTCTCCGTAGCACAAAACCTGGGCAGTATTGCAGAGACCTTGTGTTGCCCCTGCATCATGATCCCTCCTTGGTCTGTATTGTTTACTCCAGAGGAAAGGTAACACCAATACGTTCGGAGCAAAGCACATCTACAGAAGCTGCCTCTTAGAAAAGCAGTGCAGTGGCAGTACCTTTAAATGTGCTCAGTGTAGAAAATCTCTGACGAGGGCTTAATGCTGACAGTCATGCGAAGGAGTTCTCTTCTTAAAATATTTCTTAATACAGTTTATATGTTTACAGTTAATTTATTTGGCATTTAGCACTTTATTATTGTTATTATTATTTTTATTATTATTATTATTATTATTATTATTATTATTATTATTATTATTATTATTATTATTATTATGCCCTTAAACAAGACTTTGGTATCTCGATCCACCCCCTCCCCGTTCCCATGTTTTCGTTACATCGGTAGTGAACAGCCAAAAAAAAAATTATTTTTTTTACGCTAAAGGCACCCATATTCTGTCACAGTCTGTTTAGGCTATTTAGTTGCTCTTGACAGAGCGAAACATTAAGACCTCTATCATATTTTGCCTTAACTCAGTATAGATTGAAAAGATCTCAATGTTATAAAGAATACATAAATATATCTGGGTCAAGAATCTGCTGTCACATATGGATAACTGAGTCAGTCCGGAACAACTGGAAGATACGTTTAGTCAGAGGACCATTTACACGCTAGTGGCGCTTCAAGCATATGATGCTGTACTCATATTTTATAGACCTCGGTGGTCGGTGTAGTCAGTCTCGAATCGGCCGCCTTTACTGCCCAGGTCTTTATCCGGCGTCATTTTAGGCGATATCGACCTAGGAGCTAATGTCTTTTTTTTTTTTGTAGGGGGGGGGGGAGGGGGGGGGGGAGGAGATTCCGACTTGGATGAAGATTCGAATCTAATACTTTCGATCCGGAGTCGTAGGGTCTAGCCGCTACACCACAGCGGCTCCTCCGCTTTAATCATGCGTGGGGTTTATCACTGATTTAATCAACATGGATAACGGTTTCAAAGTGCCGAGGCACACATACATCATTACGTCTGGTGAGAATAGCGCTGCGTCCCAGTTACCAGGGGATCTGGCCGACGCTCTCGAGTGAAAGGCGAGTCGGATGTACAGTCAGACAGTTACTGATGCCATCGCATTTGGAACTCTTTGCTTGCTGCTAAAGATGGGGACGGGGCGCTAATAGGAGTGTCCCGAGTGCAGAGATGTCGATTCTTAATTCAACATTCAAGAGAAGGTGTCGGCTTTACTGTGTAACAGGTTTCATCCCATCTGGCTTGGTCTGTTTCTAAGGAGCAGTTGACCGCCTGCCAATAGGTACCGCTGCTGGTCGTTCCTATGATCCCCTCGTCGGTTCCTGGGCCGCGTTATAAGGGAGTGAGGACAGGAGGGAGGAGGGGTAGATCCACCGCCCTCTAATAAGCATGACTTAAAAGTCGACTTATTAGGGATGTTTCTTTAGAAGCCGGCGTGCATCTGCCTGAGAGACGAGGAACCAATAGTTTGCAGATAAATAAGCCAGATCTGTAAAGTGGTCTTGAATGCAGAACTCAAGTTCTGAAACAAGGCTGCTAAGAGTGGACGAACAGCCAGGTCTTTCTGCTGGAGTTTACAGCTGGAAAACATTGATGAAATTATCACCATGGAGATGCGACAGTATATGAGCATTTTTTATATCAAGTCAGAGAAGGTGGAAGTCATTATTAAAGATGGAAACACCGAACACAACTTATGTTCAAATATTCAGCTGCATTTTCTAATGTGTGTAAAACAGTTAACTGCCTGGTCAGTCCAGTCTGTCTGGTCCCGTTGAAGGTCACTTGCTGGTATGTCAATGGTTTACCTGGGCACCATTTAGACTATTGCTACACCACAGGTTGGTTGCTGTGCATCTGCGGCAATCTTTGGGAATATTATCTGGTGAATCCTCATTCTCTTCCACGGTGCGACTCTAATACCACTGTCTAAAAGCTACGAGATCCACACTTTTCTCAACCGCCCACCGCGGGAATCAAACGCCTGTTTCGTCGAAGATTGGATTGTGAAACTATTAGTATATTTCAGAGCCGCACCATAAAACACCCTTATCACTTTCATCCAGCAGATCTTTAACAGAAAGCCGCTGTCTTCAGGCACGCCTGAAAATCTCTATTTCTGTAGCTATTTGTCCAGCCATATGTGCTTTGTTAGCCAGTGCATCTTTAATGTCTTGTATCCACATTCGTGAAGGTGGGCCTCTGCCTTGTTTTAGGAAACTGGATCCTCCATCACTGTTCTCTCTAGGCCACTGTGACGCTTAACGTGGTCAGATTACCTCAGCTTTAGGACAAGATGCTGTTTATGAGCCAGTTTACCTCTGTGTTCAGATCATGTAGGATGTCAGTGTTTCCTTCCTCTTGGTCCGTGGTGTTCTAAGAATGCATTTTTCTATAGCATTTCAGTTCAGAGCTCAGATAAACACAGTCAAGAAAAGGCATCTTGATTTTGTGAGGCACATGACCGGAAAAGATAGCATTATCCTTTGTGGGGAATAATAAACAAGAGAAGCAAACAGAGACATACAAAGATGTATGTGAACAGTGTATACATTTCGGCTACAAATAACTGTGTAAGCAGCATCAACTTCATCAGAATATCTACAGTAGAAAAAGTGAAAAGATGGAACAGAGGAAGAAAATAAGAGACAATAAAGGCAACTGAAAACAGAGAAAGATGTATATAAATAAATGTAAACGATTGAGTGACAGTTAATTGTATAAGTAACATTAATTTCATCAGAATAGCATACAGTAGAAAAGAATTTGAAAACTGTGAAACCAGATGTCCTCTTTAGATAAAGCACCTAAAGAAGAAGAAGAAAGGCACACCGTCTCTATAAATTCCACTTTTATTGTAAGATTAGTTGGAGGGGTGGGGGGGGGGGGGGGAAAGTTAGTTGCGTATCCTTTACAGGACATTGCAGAACCAACCCCAGCATTTTTTGGCTGTTGCGGTTTGTCTAGGCAAATTTACCTCCAGTAGTTTGCCATTGCTTGCTGGATGGTCGGCTTCTCGATACCACAGTAGAAACTAACGCAAGGCGTCGGATCGATACTGGCACCCTAGCATTTCGAAACTCGTTCGCAACACCTAAGTCACAGACGTCGACATTGTAAACTTAATGTCTAGAAATGTCGGACAGTTGGTAAACGATCCGAAACTTCTCTTGAAGACTCGAAGAAATGGTTTTTACAGAAGAATATTTAAAACTGTTTTTGCAGCTAAAATGAGTAATCCAGATAGTTGAAAAGAAACATTCTCACAAACCCGAAGACAAATATACGAAAGAGGCAGGCATAATTTGGTGAGCATCTGATGAGAAGAAAGAAACTGGAACGTGTGACAACAAGATTTATGGAAACGGATAGAGGAAGACAACGCGAGAAGATTCTTGACTGTCTTTTAAAAGGACGTGGATGTTAGAGATCACAAGTGATGGAAAGGCCTGATCGCCCACGCCGGTCGGCAAAGCTGATGCTTGGATGGTCGCTTGTCATCCATGAACAGTATTCCACCTGCATCCGCTAACGAAGGTCGTTAATTTATGATGTTTATTTACCAGCTGTCGGTATCCGTTGCTTAGGCCATGACCTACTTTTTCGATCCCACTGCAGGTCATTTGGCAGCAGACCGCCTTGCGTTTGTTTCACCAGTGGTATTGAGAGTCGACCGCCAAGAAAGCAGTGGTACACTACTGAACGTAAAAGTGCCTAGTCTTCTTTATCCTGGCGTTCACCAGCTGTAAACTCCACCAGAAAGTCCTTGTTGTTTGTCCACTTCTGGACTTTATTTAGTCTTATTCCAGAACTTGAGTTTTACGTGCACATCTGTTTTACAGAACTGTCTTATTCTTATGCAGACTGTTGAACAAACTGCAACAATAATAAATGAATAAATAAAGCGACCGTGTGGTTTTGCCACGTCCTGTTAAGAAACCCTCAGCTAACTTGATTAACTTTTATTGCAGATTTACATTCCCCTCAAATGCCAGCTGGATCTGGACTCAGCAGTACAACTAGTGGACCGCAATGAAAACACCTCCAGCCTGCGTCTCTACTTGACCGCCGTCGTGGCAGCACTTCCAGAGAGCTCCGCAAACCACCACAGTTCCTTGTACACAGCTCCGGTGAGTGATGTACTCGTTCTGTAACAAAGTGAGACAGAAACAATAGTTTACTCAGGTCCTGCAGAGAATCAACAGATACAAGCACACGATAATGAGCACTATGTGCGGTATGTCGCCTGTGTGTCATCAGGGCCCTCAAGGGAAGCAAAGAATAATAACATTGCACCCAACTAGGCATGTCGTAAAAGGCGACTAAGTGTAGGCTTAGGGTTGGGTACATAATCCTGTGAAAACAATAGCCACAAAAACTAACTAGACCAAACCACCCTGGGGCATATAAATAAAAGAAGAAGACCCCCCCCCCCCCCCCCCAAAAAAAAAAAAAGAGGATGGGGAGAGCTGCATGTGATAGCGAAGGATAGAGCGACTTCGCGTGAGTTGGTTTGCTGGCCTATGCTTTATTGGGCGTTAAAAGGCAGAAGAAATATTATATGCAGTATATATGTGTTGTCTCAGTTTTGCCATATATAATGTTTGCCATTGTTGTAGTCTTGCTGTTGCTGTTGTTGTTATTGTTGGCACATTCCCGTCTTTCCTGACGAAAGTGTTATATCGTGCTGTAGAGAGGCATGGGTGTCACAGCACATGACACACGAACAGTTAACATACTTAACATAATCCTTGACCCCTTAAGGGTCGTGGAGGTGTATTGATGGAAGCACTAGCACATAAAACCTGCCATCTTTTTCTGTCTTCTGCTCGATGGATAAGTGTATTATAACTTAGTTACCGAACAGGTAAAGCCGGAGATGAAGGTCATTTTCCCCCACAGCACGAAGCCTGGGTAGTGTTGCTTGCAGACACCATAAGTTGTCCATCCAGAAAGATCCCTCCAAAGGAAGTGAAATACCAGTAGCATACCAAATAAGAGCCCTTACCTAGGCAGATTGTGGCAACAGTTCCAGCCACGCTGTCCGAAAGCCTCATGCTCAGGAACAAACACCCCACACACACCCCCCCCCCCCCACCCCCCCCCCCCTCCACGCGTTATAGACCGACCAATAAGTGGTAAATATACACAGTAAAAGACAGATTAGGGATACATTCATGGTGTCTTTCTTTGCTTTTGACTTCTTCGGGAGACATCCTTTAAATCGTTTTGTGCACTTCGTACATATGGGGAGGGGTTGGAGGGTGTAGATCAGTTAACGAGATCTCCGTCTAAGATGGAAAGAGTTGTCACATTAACTGTCTTTGATTTTTCTTCTTCTGCTGGTCCGAGAACGTAGTTTCGTTGTGGATGTTTACAGCATGGCTGCTATATTTGCCCCTTTCGGCAGTCAGGTCACTTTTCTTCGTGCATTTAACTTTCCCGGCGCTGTCTTGGATTAAAAGAATTGAGAGCGTACACAAAAGCCTAAGCTGCAAGAAGTCGTAACAATTATGCGGTAATTTGTTTTGGAGAAATGTCTGTTAGCTTCCTTCAGTTGGCTGGCTGTGGCTGTTCTAGAAAGTTGTAACTTTCAAATGACTGTCTTGCTCAGAAGTTTATGCTATAGCTATCTGGAAATATTTTTTTTCCCTGGTCTTTGGCGACCTCTCTGGAAGGATCTTGGTCCATAGGTTGAGAACCGCTGTGCTATAGGAAGGCATCAGACCACAGCCCATGGCGGGACCAGTTTAGGCCAGGGATGAAGTTCCTCCTCTCCTGGCACACAGCCGGGCTGGTATTGTGGAGACCATGCGTTGCCATGCAACAGGATTCCTTCTACGGCCTGCTTCGGTAATTCCAACACGTTTGGAATAATGCGTGGTGCAGGCTGTCTGGACTGAAAGCAGACAGTACAGAACCGAAGTTCACGGGACTGCAGTCATAGTTGCAGAATATTTGGTCGTTGAATATAAAAAAGTTATTATAATGATAAAAAGTGCCAGTACTTACCCCAAAACGCTAAACAAAGTTCCAGTACTCGCTTGTAAGTGTCTGTTAAAGTACCGATGAAAAATATGATGCCTGTTAAATGCACTGGTATTTCATACCACTGTGTCCCGCCAGAAGGATAAAAATCCATTATGTAATGTATGTAAGTGGTATACGGTAGCAAAAACATTATATATATATATATATATATATATATATATATATATATATATATATATATATATATATATATATATATATATATATATATATATATATATAATCTTCGGAAAGTAAATGATTAAAAAAAGATTAATCCCCCACCTCTGTCTGTCAGTCAGTCTGTCAGTGTGTCTGTCGGTCCGTTCATCCGTCTGTCTGTCTAAATTTCAAATCAACAGCTTTTGTTTTTGGTAACTATCTAAACGTAAATGCGGAGAAGACAGTGATACAATCTTAATAAGCCTATACCATATTAGCTGCATTGTGTGTGTGGATATTAGGGCTTCTGTGATGTAAAGATAAGGAACGAAATAAACCGTTTTATCTGTTCATCTATGTATGTGTCTGTCCATCCACCCATTCATCCATCCCTCCAACCATCTATCCATATATCCATATGTTGGTCAGCCGGTCTCTATTTTCGTCGGTCAGCCTCCCCGTCTGTGTGTCTATCCATCTGCTCGTGCACACCCCTCCCCCCAATGTGTGTGCGTGCATGTGCACGCACGTTTGTGTGTGTATACAACAGTCGTTTCGACAAACCCACACCCCCCCCCCCCCCCATCAATCTCAATCTGTATATGTAAGCAAGTTTGAGAACACTTTTTGGGAGAAACGGAAGTCGCCAATATATCAACATTGTAACATCAGCAGTCGTTCACACAAACAACCATTCCGCCGTTAACCTAACTAACCTGACCTCTTATATCACTGTTCTGTTTGCACTCGGTCTATCTAATCCGCCACAGACACCGCTAGACAGTTTTATAATGAAGTTACCCTTTAGCAGAGCCCCAGTCAAATGGCATAAAACGATTTGAATCCCGTAACAAATGACAGATGCTGTGCTGCTCCGCTGTCGTGATTTCACTATACGCAAAGAACGGAATTAAAAACCAGCCATTTTGCTGAAAGAATAGACGGAACAACAGAGAAATCTGACCTCATGTCACTGCAACAATGTGCAAAGAATGTTGTTAATTTATTTTGGAGAAATCCAACTCAAGGGAACATTAATGCATTTCCCGTGGACTGGCTGACTGAAATGTAAATAAACTTGGAGAAATCGCGATCTTATGTTCAGATTTGGTGTAACGAAAAATTAACTGTAGCTTATTATCTTAAAATCGTTTCCTAGGTTGCAGAGCAGTGTGATAGTAAACGTCGACTTTGTAAAAGTAGTTGTAACTCAGCTCACACGGCTGCAATCGTGTGTTTGTCTTGTGTGCGATTTTGGGGTCTTTTTGGAGCTTTTATTTACCACTTTAATTATGGTATAGGGCTGACAAAGAAAGAAAGAGAGAGAGGGAGAGAGAAAGAGAGAGAGACGGGGGGGGGGGGGGGGTGAGAATGTGTGTGTGTGAGGATTTAGAGGCGGCGTGGCTAGTGCCACATAATAGGACAGATTAGATCAACCTTTTATAAAATGAATAACATTTTGTGCAATAAATCCATGTATGTCATTTGAGGTTAGGACAAGAATTCTCGCAAGCTATATAGAGCCGGTTTTAACATAGGCTGTGAATCGTGGACAATTAATTAACAAACCGAACAATATCTTGACGCCTCAGAAATGTGGTTGTACAGAAGAATCGCTAGAATTCTTGGGTCAGCCCTGAGTCCAGATGGAAGAGGGTCAACCATATATTTATGTGAATCATGCAGCGAGCATTTATTTGAACTCTCTCTCTCTCTCTCTCTCTCTCTCTCTCTCTCTCTCTCTCTCTCTCTCTCTCTCTCTCTCTCTCTCTCTCTCCACACCAAACAGTATTTTGACGTGTTTCCACAATTTAAGTGCAATTTGATCCCTAGAGAACGCCAGCAAAATGGCGGAGACAGATAGCGCGTTTAGTGCGCGCCAATTCGCTTGCAACCTTCCTTACAGATCCATCTCCGACATGCGCAGGCAAGTCAGCTCTGGCTAATCGCTGCGGTATCCCACTAATGCCAGCTATATTTAGGGACTAGATTATTTATCATACTTGGCGATCAGTTATTTCATAATTGACTCACTCTATCGTAACGTTGATGTAAATAACAACAATAGTAATCTTTTTCTTTTCTTTTTCGTCTCCTCCTCCTTATCCTCCTTCTGTCTTCTTCTCCTTCTTTTCCTTTTGTTATCTTCTTCTCATCCTCTCCGTGTTCTCTTTTTTTCCCCTCATTAACTTCATCGTCTCCTGCACTAATACGAGGAAGTAATTGTGTTGTGCCCTATTACAGCATGGCCGCGATATTTGCGCTTCTCTGACGTCTCATTCGACTTCTTTGGAAAAGTTTGTTGCTTTCTAAGTTAGCCTTCTCTGTCTTATTATTATTATTGTTGTTATTATTATTAACAGACTAGGCAAATAAGCACAGAGACGATGTATCCTTCATAAAAAATCAGACAACCATTTGTCCGTTGTGTTCACCATGAACCTGTTAAGGGCCAGAATTAGTTGCCTTCTTAGAATGTCTATTCTGGTCCTTCTTCATCAACAGCATCATTACAGTGGGATCTCTTTGATCTTCCGTCTGGGATCCCACCCCACCCCTTGAAAAAAAAAAAAAAAAGAAAAAAGAAAAAAAACAGGCGTCAAACAAAAGTATTCTGTTCAGGAATGCTACGGCGATTTTGAATTCAGATTGAATATCATTGTCATATGCCAGGCTTTTTCGAGTGTTATGCCATAGCTTTGTTTTTGTCTGATTCAAGTGACTTAAGCGTATTTAAAGCATTGAGGTGGTAACTACAGTCATTTATCTGTAAAACAGATTAAAATTGGATACATTGTTTTGCAAAAGATTTCTTTTGCTTTCTCATTTGTTGCGCTGTCGTGTTCTTTGTTGTGTCTAGACGTATTTAAAAGAAAAAAAAAAAAAAAAAAGAACCGTACGGCATTGCTTAAGCACTTGTTTTGGGAAAAAAAATGTCAGAAAGGCTCGTGTTGGGGGGGGGGGGGGGGGGAGAGAGAAACGGCAGACGGATTGCTGGGAACAGGCATAACCTGCCAGGCAAAAATGAAATCTTAATGTCGAAGGTAACCGGAGTACACCATGAGAGTGGGAAAGTTCGTGGGGGGGGGGGGGGAGCGGGAGACCGAGAGAGAAGATGCTGGACAGTTTGAAATCATAGCATGAAAGATCATCTGTGTCAGAATTGCTTGAATCTACACAAGACACAATGACGTGGGTAGACACCAACACCACAGGGAGTGGACTGTAAGAATAATATACCGTTGGTAAAGGTAGAGACAATTCCAAAGCCAATACTGCTGTTTTCAAATATTATAGATTTAACGTATGAGGTGAGGGGAGTGTCTGGTTCTCACCTTGGACGGATGGATGGATGGATATTTGGAAACAAAAACACTAAGACTCCTTGACTCCTTCAATCTGCCCCTTAGCTGAGCGGCGACTATATCGAGTCCGTGTTGATTTGCTGACTCTTGGTGGTTCCGTTTCTTTGTGGCGTTTGGTTGCGCCTTGTATTCCGATTTTCCATTGTGGGCCTTTCCTTTTTTGTCTGCGTGAGGTTACTTTTGGTAGGTTCTGTTTTGGGTCTGCCCTCTGTTACTGATCATGGTTTTTAGGTTTTTGCTAGTTGCTAGACACACTGTCCCTGATTGTGCCTTGGCTGCCCCTTGGTACACCACATCGAAGTCGACGAGTCTGCCGCTGAGCTTCCACAACAAGGCCCCTTTCAGGGTCCCATACTTAAAATCCGTTTGTGCTTTTATTTTTTCGCATCATACATGTGTATGTGCGTTAGCCTTTTTTTTTGTTTGCCTTTTTTAAAATTTGGCTTGGTTTTTTGTTTGGTTTGGCCTTTTTTTTCAATTTTTTTATCCAGTTTTCTACTGGCCACACATGGTATAGATGTAGTGAGCATGTAACAGAACAAATAGTCGCTTGCTGGACTTTTAAAAGAAGCTACATAAACGGCGGAAGTTCTCCCATGAGAATCCAGATTTGTTTAGCATCTTCAAACCAAATATTTTGGATTCCTAGAGGAGAGGAGGAAAAGGTGGGTGCGAGCAGTGATTCACACATGCTGTTTTGCTTGGGACCAAGAACATTCATGCTGCCTACAAAGTAGTCATTGTGAAATCTCATTTAGAAAGCAACCGCCCATATCGTTATTGTCATAGACGAGACAGTTACAGCAATAATTCCTTTTTTGGGTATTACTCATTCAGAGAACAACCGCTTATACCGTCCCCCCCCCCCTTTTTTTTACACCACCAGACGAGACTGTTCAAGCAGCCACATTGGGTGTTACTAATTCAGAGAACAGCTGCTTTTACTCTTTAAAAAATAAAAACACACACGCACGCACGCACACACACACACATATGTGTGTGTTGTGTTAAATGAGACTATGAAAGCAAAAACTTCCACATTGGGTGATACTCATTCAGAGAGCAACCAACCGCTTATATCGTTTTTGTTATAGACGAGACTGTTGAAGTAGCAACAACCTCCACCCTGAGTGTTGCTTGATCTCCAGTTTTCAGCCCCAAGTTGCGAAGTTGAAAGATAAACCTTCTGTGTTTCATTTAACTGTCTGGTGAGAAATCGGCGTAATTACGCAGTAGCAGTGGAAGTTGTTTATTCATTATCTCCCTTTCTTTAACTTTTCTCAGATCGCACGTAAATAATCTCACTGATCATTGTGGTCCAGCTGTAAGGGATATGTTTTGAGATTATTCAGGGGATACTACCCCGTCTGCCGAGCATCTAATTTCTCTCTCCTCCCCTTCCCTTCTTTTCATCTTCTTCTTTCTACCACTCCTGTCTCACATTGACGTTGTTGTTGGCACTGTTACGTCTTTCTAGACCGTGGTGTCACATTACGCTATAGGAAACTGTTCTCCATAGCACATAGCCTGGGCAGTATTGTGGAAACTATATATGTTGCCCATGCGGGTTTATTGCCCCCTTTCAGCCTGCCTTGTCTACCCCAGAGGAAAGGTAACACCAAAACGTCTGGAACAAAGTATACTGCAGAAGCAGCCGAATCAGAAGAGTAGTGCTGTCTGCCCGAAAGTTAAACATCTGTCATGAATGGATAATTCAAACTGACTGATGCCTGACATCCATTTGGGTTGTGTTTCTTGCATTCTCTGATTTCCATGACATTATTATTAGGAGTATCATTGTCATTATTCGCCATCCTCATCAGTGCCCTTTTTTTTTTTTTTTGTTGGTTATCCTGTTCTCTGGACAGTTAGGAAAATTTTAATTTGGTAAACTGTCTAGCAGGGGAAGCATTGAGTGATTGTAAAGATATAGAGGGGAAGACTAAACACGGGACTTGCGTCCTTTGGGACTGACAGTGTCAAAATTTAAGAATACATACGAGATCGGTCGTCGCCTCGTTTATCAAGGCCCGCGACAGACAGTGGGAAACCAGGCTGTCATGTGCGAAAAATTGGTTACTGGAAAATTTGAGATAAATAGGAAAATCAGACACCCCAGGAGGAGGAAGAGTGGGAGGGAGAGCAAAAAGAACTCAGACCGCACAGCAAAAAATACACAGATGCTCAATATTCTGCAGCTGGACATCTGTTGAATAAGAAATAAGAAACTTGAACTTGCCAAACTGCTAAACAACCACAGGGTACATGTGGCTGCCCTACAAGAAACCCTGCATAAAGACTCTGATCTGCATCTCACTGGATATACTGGTTATGCCTGTAAGTGCAATGACTGCCGGGGCATAGTGACCTAAATCAGAAATGACATACAAGGAGATGTAACAATGCTGTTGACATCTCACCCTACAGACGTGCAAAAAATACCTATCTGGCACAATGGAAGCAAATATACGATATACAACGTGTACAGCCCACCTCAGACAACATGCAACATACCAGAACTATACAAGACACAGTACCATAAAACCCTTCTTGTTGGTGACTTCAACAGACACTCGAGACGTTGGGGTTACCCTGACTACAATAGCACAGGGAAATACATCGAAGATACTTGTGAAACAACTAACCTATTAATGCTGCAGGACACAGAGTCTACACCTACACTGTTACACAGGGCCCACCTATCTCTCAGCCGACCAGACCTGACCATCTGCTCATCCGACAGCAGACGCAACCTATCCCCAAGTGCTGGATGACATAGGAAGTGACCACAAACCTATACTCACAACTGTAAGCACCACCGCTAAATTACGCTTCAAGCAGAAAACCCGTTGGAATTTCCGAAAAGCAAACTGGAAACTCTTTCAGGAAACATCTGACTGCCTCCTGAGAAGAATTGACAACAGCTGTGCGGAAACTTTTTGTGAAGATATAACAGAAGCAATCCTGAATGCAGCGTCAAAAGCCTAAGGGGCAGCCAGAAGGCATATAAACCTTTTTGGAATAAAGAAATTCAAAATACTATATCTGAAAGGAATAAAGCAAGAATATTGCTCGAAACTGCACGTTCAACAGAAGCAAAGATCCAATACAATAAAGCATGTGCCAGAGTAAAGCTTGTAGTTAATAAGGCTAAAAGAGATAAATGGACATAAACTTGCTCCAACTTAGACCTTAGACAGAAGGAAAATAAAGCATGGACTTAAGTTAAAAACCTCTCCTTAGAAAGTAGAAGGGTGAACCCAAAACCAGTGACAGATGGGAGTAAGACAATCACTGAAGACAAGAAGAAAGCAGAACATTTCAATCATTATTTTGCCTCGGTTAACAGAGCAGGTAAGCTGTCAGAACTCGATAGAACACAGCTCTCTCAGTTGACTCCCTTTTTGAAAATGAATTTAGCATGGATGAATTAGAGCAACCCCTGAAGAAGTTAAAACCAAGAAAATCCCCAGGACCAGATAAGATCCACAATGAAATGCTGCTACATCTTGGCCGGTCTGGGAGAGAAGTAGTTCTCAGGCTTAATAATAAAACTTGGAGGTCAAGCAAACTTCCAAAGGCATGGAGGAATGCATATATCATCCCCATTCTTAAAACCAAAAAGCCTCCAGATGACCCCAAAAGCTACCGCCCGATATCCTTAACATTATGCTTGGGCAAAGTTGCAGAAAGAATGATAAACAGGCGCTTATATTGGTTCCTAGAGAGTTCTGGTGTTCTATGCCATGAACAGGCAGGCTTCAGAACCAACAGCTGCACAGAAGACCAGCTGTTCAGACTGACACAAAGAATACATGATGGCTTCCAGAATAAGAAACACACAGTGGCCGTCTTTGTCGACCTCCAGCAGGCCTATGACAGAGTATGGAGAAAAGGTCTTCTGATGAAGATGATGACCATAGGAATACATGGCAGATTGTATAACTGGGTGAAATACTTTCTGATAGATAGAACAATCCAGACTAAGATGCACAACGCAATCTCTTCCAAAGAAGTCTTGGAGGAGGGCTTGCCACAAGGCTCATCATTGAGCTGTACACTGTTCCTAATCTTTATCAATGACCTGCCAGAACAAATCAAGGCCAAAAAAGCCTTGTACGCTGATGACCTAGCAATATGGCAGAGTCATGAAAATGTGGAAAGTGGAGCCCAAAGACTGAATGGAGACCTAAGAATTCTGCATGAGTACTGCCAAAGATGGAAACTCAAGGTTAACTGTGCAAAAACGGTCTACACAATCTTTACCAAAACCCACCAAGTAGAAAGGAAGAATATTAACCTGAGGTTAGACAAACACCAAGTGATGAAAGAAGAGCATCCCACATACCTTGGAGTCACACTTGACCGGCAGCTCAGCCTCAAGAACCATATTGAAAACGTCAGGAATAAGGCATTGAGGCGGTTACAGTTATTAAAGAGACTTGCAGGTACATCATGGGGATCAGACAAGGAAACTCTGAGGGGCTTATATCTAGGATATGTTCGCTCTGTGATAGAGTACAACAACTCACTGCTTACAACTTGCTCCAAAACTAACCTAGAGACTCTTGACAGAGTACAAAATAATGCCCTCCGATTAATCTGCGGAGCTATACAGTCTACACCAACTGCTGCATGTGAAATCCATACAAATGTGGAACCCCTCGGGTTGCGGAGAGAAAAAGCCACTTTAGAAATTTATGAAAGATGCGTTAGAAAAAATCGTAACCATCCTAATAGACATCTTGTAGAAAACTGGGAATACAAACAAAGAATAAAGCACAAATCGGTTTTACACTGTGTTAATGAAATTCAGGACAGATACTATCTCCCAGAAAGACGTCAAGGAATTCAGAATGTTGCAAGAAACCTACCACCACATGCTCAATTTAAAGCTCCAGAAGTCCGAATTAAATTGGTAGGCGAGGAAACCAAACAGTCTGACCCAATCGCTCTTATGAACTCATCACTAAAGACCGTTGATTCTTACCCCCAAGAATGGATACATGTCTATACTGATGGATCTGCATTTAAAGCTACCATTAAAGCAGGTTACGGAATCTACATAGGTTATCCTGATGGATCTGTTGAAGAGATTTTTTATGCATGCCGGGAATTATGTTCAAATTATGAAGCTGAAATAATTGCACTGGAAACAGCAGTATACCACCTAAAGACTGTAATGGATGTTTACCCTTCAAAGGTCCAAAATATTGTCATCTTCACAGATTCAATGTCTGCCCGTCAAGCTCTGGAGGGCAGTGAACGCTGCAGAATTGACATAGCCAAGATAATCCTGGATGCTGATCAACTTATTACCTCATACAACATCATAATAGTGATGCAGTGGATTCCAGGTCACTCCGGCAAAGAAAGGAGCAACACAAGAACAACCACCTACAGCGACAACCCTCCAGACAGCAAAAACACTTATAAGAGCTATAAACAAAGAGACTTGGTTGAACAGATGGGCCATGGGAGACACTGGAAGAGAGGTTTATAAACATATGGCTGGCCCTGATCCTAATGACAGCATTAACCATCTAACAAGAAGGGACCAGGCCACCATCTTCAGACTTAGAACGCAACATACTCCACTCAATGGACATCTAAACAGAATACAGCCACAACACTCCCCAGAGTGCCAGCTATGTAACTACCCCTACGAAACTGTTGAACACCATCTCTTTGAGTGCCCAAAACTCGGTGAGACAAGAAGAACGCTACTCCCTCCGAGACCAGACAAGTGGAACACCTTGTATGGAGGAAAAGAACAGCTTGTGAAAACATGCAAATTCCACTACATGGCATTGAACCAAAGGGCGAAAGCTCATGCGCCACTGGATCGATAACAACAACAACAACAACAGTGTTAAAATAAAAGAACAATGGTATATAACAAATATCACAAGTGAAAGATGCAGTGTTTGCATACAGTTATACAGATTCGTGTGGGAAAATAAAAACATAAACATTCTGTTATTATCATCATTAACAATTACTTTTCCTATACATGTGGCGTGCTCTTAGATTCCTCTTTTTGTTTCCACCAAGTGTAATTAATTATACTTGCCGCTCAGTAATTTTTATCACAATAAGTGGGTGGATTAATTTAATCTCATTCCTGTCTTATAGAACCGGACTGTTTTTTCTCTCCAAAAAAATGACTATGCCTCTGAGGTTGACCTGGCCTTGAGTGGGTACCAGGTTAAAGTCCTGGGAAGTAAAGGTGATATGTTGGTCACATCACCCACCAAATGCTGATTGGTTTATAAAATATACATCTAGCACCATATGCCCAATATGCCTAAAGGTGGGGAAAAGGGTCCATTACTTTTTACCTGTTTTGTTTCTGTTTTATCGAGTGATAGTCACTGCTGTAAAGTTTTATGTGTAATGCGTACAACATCATCCCAAGCCTTCACAGCCTGTGTAATCTAGTGGCACCTTGAAATGTTTAAGCCTCTTTGAAAGAAAAGTAATATTATACATACAGCTGATGGCACATCAGCGATATCAGTTTCAGTAGATTGTAGACATGGTAATCTGGAAGTGATTATAAGTTATTAGACAGAGCGTCTCAAATCATGAGTTGAGAAAGGGAGGTGGGTGTGCATGTGTGCATAATCAGTTTGATATAAGCAGGTGGTTTTTGTGTAGGGATTCATTTTCTCATTATTAGCACATCAGACATTTTGCGCTGGATCTATATTTTTATTGACCAATTAGCGTTCAATGGATAATGTGGTCAGCATCACACCAGCCACATTTACATCCCAGGAAATTTCCTGGTACCTATTTTAGACCAAGTCGACCTGGGAGTCCATGTAGTTTATTAGAAAACTGCTACAATGCAGATTCATTAGTTGTTTTTGGATATTCCAGTATCATTGTAAACAGATGCCGCATATCTTCTCCTTTCCTTTGCTAGTGGAAATGACAAAAAATGTTCTTCACTGGCTGATTTGAAAACTAGTGAAAAACTTTGTCTGCCCCAGCAGCATCTTAAAGCTTGCACACAAAGAGTAAAAATCCATATACGGCAGCTGTTAGATGTGCCAGCACTAATGGTCCCATACCAGAATTGCAGCTTATTGTTGGCGCAGATGGTCAGTCATGAAAGTCATCATTGCGCCCATAAAAATACACACCATACTAAACATTATCGCCACCTGCCATTGCAGTCAACAACAGGCCACTGGACCTACTGAAGAGAAAGAAAAACCACATTAAATCGACACTTCACAATTGTGTGCACAAAATGAAAGATTCAAACCCAGACTGGCAGACGACAGTCTAGTCATTGCACTTCTTCAGCTCCAAAGCTGGTTAGCACTGAACTTATTCAGTACCAAGAAACTGACCATATGTTTATTGGCTTCTATTTACTTGATGTCCTCCTTGTGTTCTCATCCAGTTGTTACATTAACCTACACTGTTCCAGTTATTTTTGTAATAGCTTGTGTTGTAATGTCTTCTGATTTCAGTAGATTAGGACTCATATGTCTAACAACTTCTTAGAATAGAAAGATGTTCCGGGAAGGCTAACACGGACAACAAATGTCTGCAGAAGTTGGATGTGTCAGTGAAAGGTGCAAATATTGCATCTATGTTGTAAATGGGCAGTGTATTTACGTCTTCGGATGAACACAGAAGAAAAAAGAAGAAGAAAGAATTTAAGTAACAGCTGATTGGGATGGAAAGAGTTAAAAAAAAATGCAACTCTTAAGCTGACACACATCTAGTTAAAATACTCTGAAATCATTTCCTAAACTAATGCTTTTTTAAAGAACATTGAAGAAAGTAAAACTATTGCTTAATATTTTTCAGGTGCGAAACTCACCTAGCCCTCCACCAGGGTCACTTCCCTTCATAGACTCTTACCGGAGGACCAACTCCTTCCACCATGGGGAAGGGCAGTTTATACCAGAACCTAGTCAGTTTCATGATTTGGTAAGTGCTTTCTTGTTGACTAGAAGATAGTAGTCCCATGGCAGGGTCTAGTATGTAGGTATGAAATGCTAAGGGGGTGTGGGAAGTGGTGTGGTGTCAGAGGAACAGGGTCATAACTTCATTTGGTTAAGTATATAACTTGCTTTATTGCTGCTTTTTCTTTTTCTTTTTTCTTCTTCTGCTTTTTATTTCTTCTTTTTCTTCTCCTCCTCCTCCTTCTTCTTCTTTTTCTTCTTCTTCCTCTTCCTCCGCTTCTTCTTCCTCTTCCTCTTCCTCCTCTTCTTCTTCTTTTTCTTCCTCCTCCTCCTCCTCCTCCTCCTCTTCTTCTTCTTCCTCCTCTTCCTCCTCCTCCTCCTCTTTTTCTTCTTCCTCCTCTTCTTCTTTTTCTTCACAAAGTTTCTATGGCTGGGGCTAGTATGCTTTGATGATGATTCTCTGATCAGTAATCATATGAGAAATTCCAGTAGCAGTCTTACACAGCCTGCTTGTTTTTATGCTGGTAGATAAAAAGAAGAGTTCTGTAACAGTTCTTATCACTGTCCCAGATACATCATATCAAGGCAAAACCTTTGGCCAGTAGAGACACTGGTATAAGCCAAACTTTACAGGTCCTGATTGATTTACAACAGACACTGAAGTTCATACTAGAGACGGCATTGCAGATACAGATAATCTCTTTCAAGCTAATGAAAAAAGAAGAAGAAGAAGTTTTTATCAGGAGACCAAAAAAACCAGGAGAACAGTCTCTACACCACCTAACTTCATAAGATACAAGCCCTGATCCTAGTTCAGACAACAGTACTGAAACTTACAAGTTTTACAAAACATCTCTACATCTCTACATTTGAGAGGCTGGTTCATTTGGAAAAAACTCTTCCATTGTTATCTTTGGGAGAATTGCGTAGTGACGTTGCAGTCTCTTTCAAGGTTTGACCCTCACACCACTGTTGGAAAGCTACGATAATTCAGTGGTGGCTTGTGCGTAGACACTATGGAAGTGCATTCTTATTCTACCCACACACCATCATGCAAAAATTGTCTTTTTCTAATCTGCCTGCCATGGAAATCAAACCCTGGTAAGTTTGGAATTGTGAAATGCATTCACTGACCTCAAAGCCACAGAGCTTCACTTGTCTTTTTATGTTTTTTTTTTTTTTTTGCACATACCTGCTGTAAACTTTGACAGGAAACTCCCATATATTTGTCCGCTTCTAGACTGAATGTAACTTGTGTTTTGCATGTACATCCATTTTACACATCAGGCTTATTTATTTGTATGCAGACTGTTAGTTCCTCACCTCTCTGGTAGATGTACTATTACTTCGTAGGAACCCCCCCTCCCCCCCCCCCCCACAGGGCAAGAGGTATGTCAAACTCAAGTCTGTAGATCTGAGCTGATCAGAAAACATTTCCTTGCTACTGGAACTACACCCTGGATCACTGCGTCACAAAGCTGGACCTTGCAGTCATGGTTCAGGATATAACTATGTTGTTTGTTGAATTCATAAAATTAGATTTATTTCTTGTAGAATGCTAGTTATTTGCCCGCTAGAGCTTCAGTGTAAGAAATAATTATAAAGAATAACTGCATCTACCAGTAACCACATATATACAAAATTGTAATTGCAGGGCATATATCACCATCATAGAGAAGGCTCCTTGACTGATTCTCTATCTTCCAATGATAGCAGTTATATCAGTGGACAGTAAGTATATGTATGTCTAAAGAAATTAGTTGTTATTTGTTGTGTTGACAAAATCTCTACTCTTTTTTTTCTGTGCTTTCTCACCATGTTGGCGTTTTAAAAAAAACATTTGTTGCTGTCTCCTTTTATGTCTTTCACATATTATTAACTTTCTCCCCTCATTCAGATATTTATCTCTTTATCTTTCCATCATTCGTTTTCCATTAAGCTCATCAATTGTCACCAGTTTTTCTAGTTCATTGCTTCTCATAACATATATATCCAACAGTTTTGATCTGTTTAGAGATGGTAACAGTAAAATGAAGGACCCTTTTCCCTGCCTTCAGGGGTATTGAGCATATAGGGGCTAGACCTATATTTAAGAGACCAGTCAGCATTGGGTGGGCGATGTGGTCAGCATCGTGCCAGCCGCCTCTACTTCCCAGGACTGTACATGGTACTTATTTAAGGCTGGGTCAACCTGAGAGTCCTATAGTTCCAAACAAACCATATTTTTATTGCTAGTTGGCTTTGGTTTTTGTCCATGTCCCACGTGTATTCAGCAATACAGGTTTTGTGTACAAATGTAACACTTTTTTCTTACTGCATTTGACATGACATCTTTCTAGTAGCAGTTTTTTTTACTGAAGCTAGAACATTTGTGGAATACATTCATCACCATCGTCATCATGTAGCAGGTCCTTTACGGAACATTGTTCTCATCACAGCCCGCCTGAAAGAAACTTGGTTTCTCGCTAGCTCTCCTGCCTCATGATCTTTCCTACCCAAGGTGTCTCCCACATCCTGTACCAATCTTTGTGCTGTTAGGTAGGACACTTGTTATGGCCAAAAATGTTTTTACTTTCCAAGACAAGATGCTGTTTAGGAGGGTCTTCTTGATGATTATTCTTTATGTTCCTCTTGGTCCAAGTTGCTCTGAGAGTCTTTCTACATGGTTTCTGCTCAAACACCCCTATTTTCTTCTATAATGATTGTGAGACAGTTCTTGACACACTGCTACAGGAGAGATGCTTGCTGTCATAATTGTGACAATGACCTGCTGGTGCTTAGCCAAAGGCTTTTCAAGCTGTTTAAATGAAATACACAATATTTATTTATTTATTTGCAGCAGTGATGGTCGGAGAAGAGATTCAAGAAGTGTGTTGTCAGAAAATTCCAAAGATGAACATCCTGTTAGAGACTTAAGTGAGTACACTTTTTTCTTGTACTTGTTAACTCCTAAATCAGGGCTATTTAACTGGCGACCAGGGGCATTGATCTGGGCCGCAAAGGCCTAACAAGTGACCTGTGGATCACCTGCCAGTTGTATTGTGTTAACGCTCTTTCTGTGTTGGGACTGGGCCTCTGACCTGAGACAATAACCCGTTTTCCAAATTTTGGCCCCTGAGTAAACTTAGTTAAATAGCCCTGTCCTAAATGAATGAATAAATGATTGAATCATGAAATGATGACATGGCACTAGGGACATTCCCATCTATGCTCATCCTCCCTCTTCAGTAACCAATGAAGAATTCCTCATACTGATAGTGTTAGCCTGATTAGAAGTTTGCCTGTTTTTTTTTTGTCATTGTGGGTAGAAAATTGTCCAGACCCTCTGCTCATTTATGGCTGAATCATTCTCTCCAGATGTTGATCCTCTGTTCTGCCTCACTGACCACTTGATTCCACAGAGCCATCACTAAGTCTACTCAAGTCTTAAAAACAGTTGTGAAATTAGAGAAAGATTTGAAAACTAAGCCTCTTAGCCAGCTTTCTAGCCACTGTAATACCATGTTTTCCTGGTTGGTACTTGTAATTAAAGTACCCCTTTTAATTTCTTAAGATGTGTTTAGATTACACCTTTCAGTCCCAGATGGTTTCAGAGCAGAGATGTATTTAGATTACACCTTTCAGTCTCAGATGGTTTCAAAGCAGAGATAAATTTAGATTATACCTTTCAGTCCCAGATGGTTTCAGAGCAGAGATGTATTTAGATTATACCTTTCAGTCCCAGATGGTTTCAAAGTGAAGATCCAGTTTTGGTTCAATAATCACAGCCAAAAAGGCATGAGATTTTTTAAAGATACAGCATGTACTGAGCTGCATTAAAAATTTTTGGCCAGATTTTCTTGAACATATTCAGAACCAAACATAAAATAAATAGTAACAAAATGAGTTTCCCTGATACAAAGCCATTAGCTGAGCACACATGGTGCATTGCTTGGGACAGAAAAAGTAACGATTATGTAAATAAAGAATATCTTACTCTGATCTTTCTTTGTCAATTGAGGCAAGAAAGTTAATTCTTTAAAACTGTTTAATACCTATGTTGATTTATGGCAGTAAATCATGATCAGTTTGCAGATTTGGAAGCTGCGGAGATGTGGTTTTGTAAATGAATGAAGAGAATACCCTGAACAGATAAAATGAGTAATAAGGATGTCGAGAAAGAAACTGACTCACGAAGAGAATTGATTGCCTACAAAATCTACATTCTTTGGTTATATGATGAGAAGGAGAAAACTAGAGTACATTGTGACAGTAGGAAAGTTGGAGGGGAGGGTAGGCAGAGGAAGACCGAGAGAAAAGAAGCTAGACTGTTTGACATCATGGCATGAAGGATCATATGTGTCAAAGCTGACTGAAAGTACACAAGACAGAAGGTTGTGGATAGACATGACCATCAATGCCAAACGACATGGACTTTAAGATTAAACTGGCTGTGTTTTCTTCCCAGTACACTTAGTGTTATATATTTTAAGAAGTCCAGGTAACCATATTTTTTTTTCCTTTGTTAAATCTCTATCACAGTGGGGATGACAAGCAAGTGTGGATGGTACTTGTAAGACTGAATAATTATGCTTGATCAATTATTTTCATTTCTCAGGCCGTAAACATTTTGGAACATTTCCACGAGGCTTTGAAAGTGCTCAGTCAGAGTCTGCAACTGAAGGGAAACATATTGGTAAGCCATTGGAGATTGTGTTTCATAGAATGTTTTTTGTTAATTTGAATGTGTATTCTTCTTCTTCGTCTCCTACTCCTTCTACTTCTCATCCTCCTACTTATTATTCCTCACCTTCCTAATATTTTTCTCCTCGTCATTTTTCTTCCTTCTCCTCATTCTTATCTTCTCCTCTTCTACTTCTATCTAAAGAAATGCATCTCACCTGTTAAGGCACCTGACATGTTCTTCTTCTTCTCACCCTTAAAAAAGTGGTTGGTATGTTGTGTCTTGATTTACAGCTTGGCTGTGATATCTGCAGCTTGTGTATAATGAGCATGCTTCAAATGTTTTTTTTTTGGGGGGGAGAGTAAAGAAAAAAAACCTGCCCCCTAACAATCGTGTTGTAGGAGGTTACTAATTTGGGGTGTTTCCTTCAAAGTCGGAGTGCATCTGCCTGAGAGGCAAGGAACCAGCAGTCAGGCTACAGATAAGCCAGATCTGTAAAACAGTTGTGAAGGCAGTCTGGGCTCAAAATCATTTCTTATGTTTATATAAATTAAACACTATTGGTATAATGGGAATGTACAAACGTTGCTCAGTTTATATTGTAAACTCATTTCATTTATATTTATACTGCATGTTTACTGCAGATTTTTTTAAATTGCTTTTTTGTTTTTATTTCAGTATTTGCATTACTTCTTTGTGTTCATTGTATCTTTTCTTTTGTGTGTGCAGTATTCTCATCACTTATTAGTGTTTATAGCAGTATACTGTATGACGCCTCTGTGTTTACTGCAGTATTTTTACCTAATTTCTTTGTGTTTATACAGGGCACCAGACATTTCCAAGGTCAGCCATCAGGCGGTTAGAAAATGAACCATACCTCAACTCACTGATGACACACAATTCCGAGGGCACATTAGACACTCGAAGTTTAGACTCCAGGAGTTCGTCCAGTAGCGGGTTACCTGCCGACCCAGACTTTGACTCCCCTGGAGGAAGATATTCACTTAGCGGGCCTTTGTTTTCTAAATGTAAGAACATATTTTTTTTTTTTACTTTATTACTATTGCATTATAATTCATACTCCTTTTAGGAATTCATTACAGTCTTTTTATTAAGTATTAGAAAATAAGAAAAATCTTGATGTTGTGAGGACTCTTTGGGTGAGAGTAAACAGTGCCCTGGAGGCACAAAAAAGTTCATTACAGTCTGAGGAGAATGTGAGGAGTTAGATGGGGATCTGGCTGATGATTAACACTCAGGGGGAAGGTGAGAGGATATACAAAAGGACAGTTACTGTTGCTATCGGAATTAAAACTCTTCTCTTGCTCCTGAAGATGGGGATGATGCGCTAATGGGTGTGTCCAGAGTGCTGTGATGTTGATTCCTAATTCAACATTTAACATTACAGTCTTTTTACAGTCTGACTGAATGTAAGAAGTTAAACCCCACCAGACTGCATACTGAGTAATTTACACTCGGTGACCCAAAGAGTCACTATTCAAATGAGAATCTCCCAGGTACAAATCCCAGAAACCCAGATCAACTATAAGGTTAAATAGGGGTCTCTGAAGGTTACAAAGAAACATAAAGTCCAGATAGAATAAGGTATTGAACATTCTTTTACTGCCCACATATGGTGAAGGTTGGATGTCATGAGCCAGAGGATTTAGGGCCATGTGCAGTGACTACAGACTGTGCAATTTTGGATTTTATTTTTGCCCTGACAGAAAAAAATCCATTACTTTACAGAGGATTCGAACCTGGGTCTCCAGAATAAGAGCTTAGCACCCTACACTACTCGGCAAATCCCATCGCAGTAGAAATAATCGGAACTGTTTCCATGTTTTAAGCATCTTAGGCACATGAATGTAGCCCTAAAACTCTGCTATTTAATTTTTTTACAGGTCAGTGGTAAGATTATATGTATCATTTCATATTACAAGCTTAACTATTTGTTTGTAATTTATTGAGCAATTCAAGAAAAGCTATTGTGTGTCAGAAGCTTCACAAAACATAATCACAAATGGCAAAGTGAATGCTTCTGCAAAATAACCTTCATGAGTATACAAAAATGCAGTGATACAACTTCATTAGAAAAAATAATAAAAACTGTAAAAAAAAGTTATTTTGATCCCTTGACTCTGTTACATACCAGGGCATAAGAGTCATTATGTGCTGCAAATTTCATAGTCAGTAGATCTTTCTTTGAACTCAGTAGGTAAGTAGATCTTTCTTTAAGCTCAGTAGATCTTTCTTTAAGCTCAGTAGGTCAGTAGATCTTTCTTTGAGCTCAATAGGTCAGTAGATCTTTCTTTGAGCTCAGTAGGTTAGTACATAGCCTAGTAAAAACATAAATCATTTTGTTGAAAAAGTCATTTTTGAAACATAGATTTGATAATAAGTAAATCAATAACTATCTACCTTCAGCTCCTCGTGCACCAACAAACTGGCGACGGGGTAGATTACTAGGCTCTGGTGCCTTTGGCGAAGTGTTCCTCTGCTGTGACGCTGATTCTTCTATTGAGCTAGCAGTCAAGCAGGTGCAATTAGGAAGTATGAATGCTGAAGTTTCCAAGGTAAAATAAGACATGTCTTATCAATATCTTCAGTCATGGGTTCTGTAGTTCATTATATTTAGATTGCATACTGGACACAACAGGCTCTGCAGCCATATGAACAGGAAATTCAAGAGTCAGGAATTCAGAGCTTTGCCCCTGTTTACCCTTGCCCGGCTCTCTAGCGGAATTGGCTAAACCGGATTTCGCGGAGACCAGGTGACGTACTCCTTGTGGTCCGGGTTCAATCCCGGGGGTAGGCAGGAAAGCCACATTTTCTCCCAGATTTACGGTATTTACAATGGAATCAAGGCCGAAAGGTTGCGATATCCATAATACCGAGCCTAAGGGTTAACGACTCATGGCGTCTGGATACTAAAACAAACAGGCACCACAGAATACTGAACATGTGGTACAGACATGCTCTCAACATGCAGTAGAGAGATCCCAGGATTGGCTGGTTGGCATTCCAGTGGAAACCAATCTGTGTTGAATAGTGGTAGACCTGTGGCCTTCTCATCTGAAACCACTGACTGAGAGAATGGAAAGAACAAATAAGGTTCTGTTATTGGTGAATGTAGTTTTTTTCTTCTTTTCTTTTCCAAACATACAGTAGCTGTCTGCGGTAATGACACCTCAGTTTTATTTTGTCCCAACAGTTCTCAGTCATTATTGACCTTTTTCATATCTGCACTGTATTGTTTCATATCTGCACCGTATTGTTTCATGTCTGCACTGTATTGTTTCATATCTGCAGCATATTGTTTCATATCTGCACGGTATTGTTTCATATCTGCACTGTATTGTTTCATATCTGCACTGTATTGTTTCATATCTGCACTGTATTGTTTCATATCTGCACTGTATCGTTTCATATTCATATCTGCACTGTATTGTTTCATATCTGCACTGTATTGTTTCATATCTGCACTGTGTTGTTTCATATCTACACTGTATTGTTTCATATCTGCACAGTATTGTTTCATATCTGCACTGTATTGTTTCATATCTGCACTGTATTGTTTCATATCTGCACTTTGTTGTTTCATATCTGCACTGTATTGTTTCATATCTGCACTGTATTGTTTCATATCTGCACTGTGTTGTTTCATATCTGCACTGTATTGTTTCATATCTGCACGATATTGCTTCATATCTGCAGCGTGTTGTTTCATTTCTGCACCATATTGTTTCATATCTGCACTGTATTGTTTCATATCTGCACTGTGTTGTTTCATATCTGCACGGTATTGTTTCATATCTGCACGATATTGTTTCATATCTGCACTATTTTGTTTCATATCTGCACTGTATTGTTTCATATCTGCACTGTATTGTTTCATATCTGCACTGTGTTGTTTCATATCTTCATTGTATTGTTTCATATCTTCACTGTATTGTTTCATATCTTCACTGTATTGTTTCAGATGCAATCTCTTGCCTCTATGGTGATTGGCATATTTTTTCTTCTTAGGCTCTGAGTAATTATTGACATGTTCTTCTTCTTCTCACCCTTTAAAAAGCGGTTGGTATGTTGTGAATTGGTTTACAGCTTGGCTGTGGTATCTGCAGCTTGAGCACGTCTAAATTTTTAAAAAATTTTGGGGGGAGAATAAAGAATAAACCCTCTGCCCTCTAACAATCGTGTCGTAGGAGGTACTAATTTGGGGTGTTTCCTTCAAAGTCGGAGTGCAACTGCCTGAGAGGCAAGGAACCAGCAGTCAGCACTTAGACATAAGGGAAGCGTAGTCAGAGGTGGACTAATGCAAGCAAGGGATATATGGAATATCTGAGGCTGTGAATACCAGCATCTGTGTAGCACATAAATAGGCTCACACCGTATGCCTCTTCAAAACCTGATGCTGAAAAGAATAACAGCACTAGTAAATAAGAAGATATAAGAAGAGTAAGTACTTATCATGAACGTGCCACATGTCATTGTAGTGCAAGAGTTGCTTTCCCTCACATTCATGCCCTAGCCATTCCTACCTAATGTTGTGGTTGTGTCATGTATTCCTTTTTTCTATGGTTTAACCGTTCTCTCTTTTCTCATGTGTCACCGCTCAATTCCATGTTTTGATACTTGCCTGAGGCTTCATGAGTATTGAAACTGGGATGTTTTTGTATTTCTATGTTCCTTGTCAGTGGCTTCTTTTTCAGTGGGAGGGGGGGGGGGGGGGCGCAGCCAATGCCAAGGAACATAGAAATACAAAAGATCCCCCTCCTCATGAACAGTCACGCCTTCGACGCTTCCCCCTGCAGTACTTCTTTCTTGCACACAGGTGTCTGCGACCCCTAAACAAACTCACAACTTCCCACTGCAGTACTTCTTACTTGTACACTGGTGCCTGCAACCCCTAAACAAACTCACAACTTCCCACTGCAGTACTTCTTACTTGCACACAGGTGCCTGCGACCCCTAAACAGACTCACAACTTCCCACTGCAGTACTTCTTACTTGTACACTGGTGACTGCAACCCCTAAACAAACTCACAACTTCCCACTGCAGTACTTCTTACTTGCACACAGGTGACTGCGACCCCTAAACAGACTCACAACTTCCCCCTGCAGTACTTCTTTCTTGCACACAGGTGTCTGCGACCCCTAAACAAACTCACGACTTCCTCCTGCAGTACTTCTTACTTGTACACTGGTGACTGCGACCCCTAAACAGACTCACGACTTCCCACTGCAGTACTTCTGACTTGTACACGGGTGACTGTAGCACCTAAACAGACTCACGACTTCCCACTGCAGTACTTCTGACTTGTACACGGGTGACTGTAGCACCTAAACAGACTCATGACTTCCTCCTGCAGTACTTCTTACTTGTACACAGGTGCCTGCGACACCTAAACAGACTCTCGACTTCCCACAAACATTATATGGTGTGAGTGAACGCTGCCATCTCCGAACACCCCTACAGCATAGGACAGGCCATGGCATGAATGGGAGGGGAAGGAACTCAGAACTCATGTGCTACGGCAACGTGCAGGCAGGTTCATGATAAATACAGAAGAGTGAAATAATTTTAACTATCATTTACTTATTGTCTGTTTGTGTTGCAGGAAGTCAGGGCCTTAGAAAATGAGCTTCAGCTTCTGCGTAACTTCCAGCATGAGAGAATTGTTCAGTACTATGGGTGTCAGCAGGAGAGCAGTGTCTTATCAATTTTCATGGAGTACATGCCAGGGGTATGTGGATGGTTCTTGGTTGACTGACTGACTTTCAGCAACTGCCCTGTGTCTCTCTCTCTCTCTCACTCACTCACTCACTCACTCACTCACTCACTCACTCACTCACTCACTCTTCATCTCTCTTTTCTCAGTCTTTTCCCTTCATTTCTTCCCCTCTCCTTCTCTCTGTTCATCCCTCCATCTCTCTTCTCTCACTCATTCACTAACTTTCTCTTCCTCCCTCTTTTCTCAGTCTTTTCCCTTCACCCCTTCCCCTCTCCTTCTCTCTGTTCATCCCTCCATCTCTCTTCTCTATTTCTCCTTTCTCCCCCTCTTTTCCTTCCTTCACCCTCATTCTATCTCTCCTGCCTCTCTTTCATTATTTATCTATCAGGCTCACTCTCTCTCTCTCTCTTTTTGTCCCTCACAGACTCTTCCTGTCCTAGCACTGTGGATCCATCTGCTTTCTGATATTTCTGTATCTCTGTATATTTTATCACTTGCTGTGTCCATGTCTCTCTGATAACCTGTACCCTTGACTCTCTCTATCCTCTGATTCTCTGTCTCTGTTTTAAAAACATCCTTTTGAATAAAAAAATTTTAAATATCGCTATTGAGACCACTCCACCATCCACACACACACACATGGGTTGGGGTGAGTGTGTTTAGGAAGGAGAGAGAAAAAGCAGAGAAAGACAGATTTTAGAATAAGCACCAGTGCTTGCAGTCTGTGGAAAGAGAATCAGAAAATGACTTTCAGAGGGAAGTGGATTTACCTGTATAAAACTTTACACAAAATGAGTTAAATTAGACATTTCCTGAGATAGTTAGAAAAACATGTTATTGTACATGCTTTATTTCTTTTTTATCACACATAGGGCTCTGTTCTGGACCACATGAAACAGTATGGAGCCCTTACAGAAAATGTGACTCGTAAATACACAAGACAGGTTCTACAGGGTCTTGCATTCCTGCATAAGAATGTGATTGTTCACAGGGATATTAAAGGTATAGGTTCTTCTTTGAAGGAAAGCCAGAATTTATATGCTTTTTTTTCCCTTACTTACCTTTTTGTTGTTATTGCAAGTTTATGAAAGCATGGTATCTTTAAATTGTGATTATATATGTGTTTGAAATAAAAAATAATGACATCCTAACAGATCTGAACATCAAGGAAGGTTGACTAATAAACAGCATCCAGTCTCAGAAACCAAAATATTTCTTCCATTTCAAGGGCCACAGTGGATTGGAAAACATAAAAGCAGAAGGTGTGGTTCCAGGAAGTAAAGGCAAGGGCCGACCAGCATGAGGACGGGCACAAGATATAAGTGACTCCTAGGGTATAAAAGTCCACAAGGCAGAAGAGCCGACAAAAGGACACGTTTCTTTCAGGCAGATCATGATGAGAGCAACTTTGTGTTATAAATATGGCTTTTTTGGGGGGTAACTTTAAGACTTCTTCTCTGGTCCTGTTTTTCCCTTCGGCGTTAGGTTTTACAGAGGCAGTAGATGTGAACCTACTGAGGAAAGGCGAGACGGACGTATAACCAGATTGTGACCGGTACCATCAGTATTGGAACTCTGCGCTGGCTGCTGAGGATGGGAACGGAGCATGCATGGGAATGCCCAGAGTGCTGTGATGCCAATTCTTGACTCGGCTCAACTCAGCTCTAGGTGTATACCTTGGTATATGCTACGTAGATGCTGGTATTGATGGCCTTGGCGATTCCAACTATGCATCACTTTTAGGAATCTGTTGTGTAGAAATTTTGTTCATGTCTTATCAACTTTATAACCTTATTAGTTTTGTTACATTATTATTATCGGTGTCTGTGACTTAGGGGTTACAAACACGATTAATAATTCTAAAATCTGGTTTGGTTCAGCAGTATATGATGTGACAGCAGACCGCTTGACATTCATTTCAGCAAGGGTATAGGTCAACAGCCATTCAGAAAGCCATGTCAGACTGAGCATGAAAAAACTGAGATAATTTACTTTATTAATTTTATTCTGCTTCTTCTTCTTCACTTCCTCTTTTACCGCTTCTGGTGTCGAGAGAGATGTCAGGTTCTGCCTTTTGCTCTTCTGGATACCTCAGCCATAAACACATCATGCTGTTGTAGAGTTTTTCTGATGTTGTCATTCCATCTTGTTCTTGGTCTGCTTTGTGCTCTACATTCTTCTCTTTTGGTGTATGTCTTGTGTGGTATTATATCACATGGTATTGTATCTAAGTTGGCAAACTATTTGATTTTGCTGTCTTTGTGTGTAGTTAGAATCAGATCTGTGCTGACTTTTTCTCTTAGTTTTATTGCCTTACTAAGACTTATTAAGACATCTAAGCATAACTATGAGTGCAAAGAGACAGATTATTAATAGCATATTCATTCCAACATTAAGCTACCAGTGCCAAACATTGACACTATCTAAAGCCTATATACTCAAAATCACCACCTGCGAGATGAGGTGCCTGAGAAAAGCAGCCAACCTAACCCTCTGAGATCGAGTGAATAATGAAACTATCAGGCAAATTGTGGGAACGACACCTTGTACTAGATTCATCAAGAAACAGCAGATGAAGTGGTTTGGCCATCTTGTTGGAATGCAGCAAGATCTAATACCATCACAAGCACTACATCTCAGAAGATCGGCTACAAGGGCAAGAGGACGGCCACAGAAAATATGGATCGACAACATTAAAGACACTCTACGCCTTCACGGCATGACAATAGCCAGTGGCAGCCAATGTGCACTGGATTGCAAATTATTCCTCCCCACGACGCTTAGGGGCAGAAGTGTCCATTACATTATTGTTGGACTTTTGGTCCAGTAGGGTTTAAGACAGGGCAACAGTTTAGCTTTGGAGTTATGCTGTTTTTTTGCTGAAGCAGTTTCCACAATGGTATGACACTACAATCTTGCTGCTTAAGTTACTGAGTTAAGTGCTTAGTGCAACACTGTAAGCTGCGTTACATATAGGTGAAAGCCAAAAGTCCAAGCGGACGATTACCTGACCTTCCACTGGAATTCACTGCCGGTGTTCGATGAAAAAAAAAAAAAGAATGCCTTTTCTTTATGCCTGCAGTTGTTGTGTCTTGATTTTTTTTTTTAAATGGCAGGTAGCCATGTTGTGTTTTTCGGCCGACGAAATACTTTTTGCATTAATTTTGTGTGTGTGTGTGTGTGGCCAACTGATCATGACTGACTACTTGCATCAACAACAAATTGCAGTTTGGGTGTCAATTTTTTGTGTCTGCATCTAGCAGCTGCCTTATGCATTTATTGCATGCATGTGTGTATTTCTGGATTTTGCCGGGACTAATTTGTTCACAAGCTTGCAAAAAAAAAAAAAGCACAGTGAGAGGCATTTTGTATTATTTTCACTGATACAGGAATGGAGCAATTCTAGGGCGACCCATTTGCAGCGAAGTTTGAACCTAGATAACTACTTCTATTAAAACAAAAATTAAAGGACCCTTTCCCACACCTTCAGGCATATTGGGCATAAAGTGTTAGACCTATATTCTATAGACCAATTGGCATTTGGTGGGTGATGTGGTTAACATCCTGCTGGCCATCTTGACTTCTAAGGACTTTACCTGGTACCCATTTAAGGCTGGGGGAGCCAAGATAACTACTACTGCTACTAACATTATTGTTAATTGTTTTTAGGTTCCTAATCTTTTTTGTTGACTTAATTATCTCATTGTTAGAAACAGTTGTATGATCAGTTTTCATTTGTTTTCTTTCTACAAAAGCTGCAAATATTCTGAGGGATACTTTGGGAAATGTAAAACTAGGAGATTTTGGAGCATCCAAGCGACTGCAGAACATTACCAGCGCAACAGGCCTTAAGACAGCAATTGGGACACCTCATTGGATGGCTCCAGAAGTTATAAATGGAGAGGGTTATGGCCGCAAAGCTGATGTCTGGTGAGTTTATCTGAACATTTATTACTATTTACTGCAGTTATGATGCTCTTATGGGAGCCGCCATGGTGTAGTGGCTAGATGCTCGCCTGTGGATCGGAAGGTCATGTGTTCAGATCCTGACGGAGCTGGACATTTTTCAGAATTGACCTTGGCTCAATTAAAAGGTGGAAAGAAAGGAATAAACCCACCCCCTGCAATTGACTGAATTGACCTTGGCTCAATTAAAAAGTGGAAAGAAAGGAATAAACCCACCCCCTGCAATTGACTATGAATTGACCTTGGCTCAATTAAAAGGTGGACAGAAAGGAATAAACCCACCCCCTGCAATTGACTATGAATTGACCTTGGCTCAATTAAAAGGTGGACAGAAAGGAATAAACCCACCCCCTGCAATTGACTATGAATTGACTAATTAGGGATATTTCCTTTAAAGTCAAAGTACATCTGCATGTGAGGTGCAGAACCAGTAGTCTGCATACAAATAAGCCAGATCTATGAAAGGGATGTGCACGCAAAACTCAATTCTAGAATAGAACTGAAGTCCACAGGTGGACAAGCAACCAGAACCTTCCACCAGAGTTTACCACTGATGAGCCCAAAGAATAGGAAGAAGAATTAACAGCTCTTGTTAAGTCCTGATGCCAAGATCAGTTTGGTTTATGTATACAGATTTGCTCGGGGACATTAGCAGACTGGTAGTTTTATATTCATATAAGAAATGGTGTTGTTTGTTGCTGTAATTGCAGGACAGTTATATTTTCACACAAAAAGAATGCTGTTTGTAGCTACATTAAAGCAGAAAGACAATTATGCTTTTGCACTAGAACATATGCTGCCTTGTGCTACGAGGGGAAGTCAATAAACAGTTATACTTTTGCACTAGAACATATGCTGCCTTTTGCTACGAGGGGAATACAATAAGTAAGTCACAAATGCTTATAGGATAGCAGGAAAATTTAGTTGGTTGTGAGAGTGACATCAAACTATATCTCCGTTTGATAGGCGGCATTAGGTATTGCATGTGCATTTGCAATACAGAAACAAAATTACTGTACTGTACTTACGAAGTGTACCCATAAAGAACGTGCTGTTATGCGTTTTTTGGGGCAAAAGGGCTGCCTACACAGGACATTCATAAGTATGTGCTTCCTATTTATGCTAACAAATCTTTATCCCATAAACCTGTGCTATGAACACCTACCTTGACGGGAATGACGCAGAAGTTTAATGTGAAGTGAAAATGTGGTTTAGAAAACAGAGCATGCAACTCTGTGCAGCAGGTTTGGGAGTATTGATAAAATGATGGGACAAGTGCATCAATGTTGGTGGAAATTATACTGAAAAATAAAGTGACAGTGTGTGTTAAAAAAAACAGTTTTCAAGTTATCATCTTTATTTTTATTTTGATACAACCATTTGTGACCTACTTATATTGACTTCCACTTGTAGATTGGCTGGGCATTAGTTATATTTTCATACATTTGCTGTCTATTGCTGCATTAGCAGAGGGATAATTATATTTTTATTCAATACTTTGTGCAGTCTGTTGCTGTCTATAAGACAGTTATATATTTTCATACAAGAACACATGCTGTCTTTTACAAATACAAATTCACTATAGGAAAACAGTATTGTGAATTATATCCTCACACAAGAAAGTGTACTTTCTATTACTACAGCAGGAGAGAGAGAGAGAGAGAGAGAGAGAGAGAGAGAGAGAGAGAGAGAGAGAGAGAGAGAGAGAGAGAGAAAGAGACACACGCACGCACACACCCTCTCTCTCTCTCTCTCTCTCTCTCTCTCTCTCTCTCTCTCTCTCTCTCTCTCTCTCTCTCTCTCTCTCTCTCTCTCTCTCTCTCTCTCTCTCTCTCTCTCTCTCTCTCTCTCTCTCTATCTGTCTCTCTCCCACATAGAAACATATATGTTGCTCCATCAGTCGGATAATTGTATTTTCATACAAGAACATATATCAGTGTCCACTGTGCACAATTCACACCAGAAAATACTATGTCTATTTCTACATTAACAGATTGTGTTTATTTTACATATCTAGGAGCCTGGGCTGCACTGTTGTGGAAATGCTTACTCAGAAACCTCCATTTCCTGAATACGAATCGTTTGCTGCAATGTTTCAAATTGTGACTTCCAAACACCCAAAGTATGAACTCCCGCCGAATTCCTCAATAGCACTAAAGGACTTTCTCCTGCACACTTTTAAACGAACCGGCCAGGATAGACCGTCTGCTGAAGCTTTACTAGATCATCGATTTGTGCGAGAATTAACTTCTTAATAGTTGTGTGTTCCGACTAGGATGCTCATTCTGTGCGGTCACAATCAGTAACAACTATGTGGTGAACAAAGATTGTTTATTGGATTGTGCTTCTTACCAGGTAGTTCATTTTGTATGCCAAATAATAGAGAACACTGTACATTACTGGCAGAGATTTTTTTGTGTAAAAAATTATTGTGAAAACGCGTCAGCAATATTGATATTGTTGGAGCTCCTTGAAGTTCACAAGATGTCTGTATCCAGCCCATTCATTCGGAGATTTCTGTATTATGTGTATGAACACAGCATGAGGCATATTGGATACAGAGATTTGTTGGCTACGGAGGGTGATATGATAATTTCATGGCTGTTTTGTAAAATTATATGTTTAAAAATTGTTTTATTGCGTATACTGTGAATATTTTGCACAAATTAGGTATTTGCAATTTGTTGTTTTAATTGTTGTTTAATTCTTCCTGACACTGTCACTTTTGATTTGTTTGTATGCATTTGTAGCAGAGCATCTGAAACTGTTCATGTTGGTGACACAGTTTTTAAGAGAAATATAATTTTATGACACAGTAATTCAAACCAGAAGTTAAACTAATTCTTATAAGAGATACAGACACATTCATAAATTATGTTCTTGTGGCACACTTTCACACTGCAGTTGAAAGCTCCATTCTAGAGTCATTGAAGTGCAGTAAACATGGATAGCAAATTTCTGGTATTTGTTCCCTTTTTTTTTTGTTTTTTTTTTTGTTTTTTAGTTAATTAAGAAGTCTGTATAGTGAGTTGATTAATGTTGGAGATGATGATTATTTTTTCCAGCTGTTAGTTTTTGATGGTTGTTTATTTTCCTCCTGTTAGTATTAGATGGTTTAGGTTTTTTCCTACTGTTTAAGATGGATTAGGTTGTTTTTTCCCCCTACTATTAGTTTTAGAGAGTTTAGGTTATTTTTTCCTCCTGTTAGTATAAGATAGTTTAGGTTTTTTCCTCTAGTTAGTTTTAGATGGTTTAGGTTTTTTCCACCTGTTAGTTTTAGATAGTTTAGGCTACTTTTTCCCCCTGTTAGTTTTAGACAGTTTAGGTTACTTTTTTCCCCTGTTAGTTTTAGATGGTTTAGGTTACTTTTCCCCCCTGTTAGTTTTAGATAGTTTAGGTTACTTTTTCCCCCGTTAGTTTTAGATGGTTTATGTTTTTTCCTGTTGTTATTTTTAGATGGTTAGGTTTTTCCTCCTGTTATTTTTATATGGTTTAGATTATTTTTTCCTCCTGTTATTTTTAGATGGTTTAGGTTATTTTTTTCTTTGTTAGTTTTAGATGGTTTAGATTATGTTTTTTCCCTGTTACAGCAAGTAAATGCAAGAAGAGGAAAATTTGACCATCAGCTAAAATAACATCAGACACTGAAGAATAAAATGTCATAAAGCATTCTTTGTCTGCATTTAACCTCAGAAGAGTAGTTTGCACATTGTGTTGTGGTTTTCAGCTAGGCTATAATATATGTGCCGAACACATCTGATTTTAGCAGATCTTTAATTACAACATTGTTATTAAAAGACAAGAAATTAATCACCTGAACTGTGATGAAGCAACAAAATAAAGGTGGAGGGCGGAATAACAACAAAAAACACAATGCGCACACGAGAAAAATCTGGTGTTTTGGCAGGAGTTTTTATCCACAAAAGCTACACCTACAGCAAAAAGTGGGAGAGTATGAAGAGTTGTTGTTGGTGAGGTTTTTAATAACATTACAACGTGGAAAGGATTTTGTGTTTCTACACTTGTGGCTCATTGCTGAGAACAGGGAAAATTCTGACTACTGACATTTCCAACAGGATCTTTGTCAGGGCTTAAGGATCATCATCATCATGTGGCAGGTCCTTGGCAGAACATCACTCTTATCACAGCCTGCCTGAACGAAGCTAGGTCTCTCACCAACAGTCCTACCTCCTGCACATTCCTGCTCAGGGTGCTGCTTATATCCTGCGTCCATCTTCATGCTGGTTTGCTCCTGCTCCTCTTTCCTGGCATCATACCTTCTGCCAAAGTTCTTTCCATGGTATTCTAGAAATTTTTTAAAGCATTTCAGTTCAAATGCCCCTTGTTTCTTGCTTAATGCTGTGAGCCTGACTCAAATCCATATGTTGCTACAGGAAAGTTTTATGCCCTCAAAAGTTTGACTTTGATTTCCTTGCTGGTACTTAACCAAAGACTTTTAATGCTGTTTAATCTTTGCATTGCTATGGCCATCCTCATTTCAACTTCTCTTGAACAGTCTTCATTGCTGTTCATAATGTTTTCAGTTTCTACATAATTTATTGTTGTTTTTGGTAAAATGAAAAATAAATAAATATAAATAACATATGAAAACAAAATAACCAAACTGATGTCCCCTCATAAGAGGAAAGCAAAGAGAGTTGTCATTCTATGGAAGCCTGACAGGACAGGCAGTGTTAATTAAAAGTGATTCTTGGGGGCTTACTTGTGTACCTACCTGTTCTTTGTCATTATAAACCCATGCTTTGGTCTCCCCACATACAAAAATTGTCTTACTGCTCTAGAGAAATTGCTTTACTTTGAACAGTTGAATATTTATCTGAGCATCTTATGTGCAAAATTTTCTAATTGGGCAAGTTGTTTCTGTGATCCATTTTAAGTTAATGATTCAAACTTTACTCTTCTATGTATACTTCTGTATATACAGTCTCTTTTACTGCATGCAATATCTTTTTTTGTTTCAAGTATTTTGGGAATTTCACACTATTTCTGGTCTGGATTTGGAGGAATAACTTTTCAGAAATGATTTCCTTTATTGAAAAATGCTTTGAGATATTTTAAAGATTTGATTGATTTAAAAATTGTTTCAGAAATATTTCAGTGTTAACTTCATTGTCACTAGTCATAATTGTTTATGCAGTCATTTATTGGAACTGAATGGTTAACTTTTGTGCTACATAATTTATTCTATAGATCAAGGCTGTTGAACAAAGTTTACTCAGGGGCAGAAATGTTGACAATGGGGATCATCACGGGCTGGAGGCCCATGTGGGCTAGATTCTGTCCGCAGGCTGGAGGCCCAAGCGGGCTAGATTCGGTCCGTGGGCTAGATTCGGTCCGTGGGCTAGATTCGGTCCGTGGGCTAGATTCGGTCCGTGGGCTAGATTCGGTCCGTGAGCTAGATTCGGTCCGTGGGCTAGATTCAGTCCGTAAGCTAGATTCGGTCCATGGCCTGCCAACTGTATCGCCCTGCTATAGACAATTTTGTATATGTGTTTTAAGTAATTGACCTGTGTGATGATTCAAATTCTGTGCACCAGTTTTGATATCAGTCCTTGACAGACTAATGTTGAACTTTGAATGTTGAATTAAGAATCGACATCGCAGCACTCAGGACACCCCCATAAGCGCTTTGTCTCCATCTTCAGCAGCAAGCGAAGAGTTAAAATTCCAATTGTACCAGTAACTGATTTTATATCTTTCTCACCTTTCCCCTTAGTGTCGAGCATCGGCCAGATTCCCTTGTAACTCCTCACAGCGCCATTCTCCTCAGACCGTAATGATCTATCTGTGCCTCAGCACTTTTCACTTGCTGCCAAAGGGCCCTCACAACATCCAGCTTGTCATACATCAATTCACCACCAAGTGGTGCATAACCGGCCAGTCTATCTGCCTGCTCATTTCCCAACACACTAGTATAACCCGGAGAAAATATCCAAAGAATTCCAACCACCTGGGACCCCTGAGTGATGCCCGCCACTCCAAAACTTGTTGAACTTTGTTGAGAGAGAAGTAAACAAATTTAAGTTAATCAGTAGGTGTGGAAAAGAGTGGCATTGGATAGACACACACTGAAAAAAACCTGAGAGTAATATAACAACTAGTAGAGCTTTTAACAAGGGCATAGTAATAAAGATAAACAAAACAAACAAAAAGTAATTTTAAAAAAAACATGGAAAAGAGAACTAGAAAGTGAAGTTAAAAAAAATGGGGAAGACATGGGGTGAGCTGCAAGCAGTAGCAAAGGATAAAATGACTTGGCTTGAGTTAGTTGATGGCCAGTGGGGGATAAAGGGCAGAAGAGGAAGAAGAATCTTTGACAGTTATACAGTGAACTGCACTTTGTTTTTGTGGATGGACCCCCTGCCATTCCCATTTACCAGATTTTTGAAGTAATGGATGAGAATTTTTCTGCTTGTTTTACTCATTGCTAAAGACACCAGTTGTATCTGTGCATATTGGTTTTCTCCTTTCTTAGCCCTCATTTGGTCAGCTTTCGGGTCATAGTTTGGGTTTAGTTAAATTTTATTTCTTGAAATCTATAGCAGCTAATTTATTATTTATCAATTTGAAACCCTGCTGTTTTGGCCGCATTGAATATGGAGCAAAAATATAACAAGGTTTGAATTATTTACGGGCACAGGTATTTTGCATTGTCACATTTGGGAGTTGTGACTGACTTAAAGTATGAATCCTCTTATTTTCATTATATAATTTGTTTTTTTTTTATATTAGCCACTAGTAGAGACACTTTCACTAACTACATACATTCGGCAATATCAGACAAATGTTCCCACACTTGTGTCTATTAATTCTTTTGGTACCAAGCAACTAATATCTTGAGGCCTGTGAGATGTGGTTTTACAGAAGAATCCTTAGAATTCCTTGGACAATTAAGAAGAGCAACCCAGATGTTTTGAAAGACGCAGGTGCTTGAAGAGAACTTATCACAAACATCAGAAAAAGACGGTCATCATTTTTTGGTCATGTTATAAGAAGAGGAAAAATAGAATGTGTTTTGACAACTGGAAAGATTTGTGGAAAGAGAGACGGAGGAAGACAGATTCTTGACAGCCTTTATTCATGGCATGGAGGGGTGTCAGCACACGAACTGATACACGTATTTGCAGATCGCAGGTTGTGGAAAGGCATGATCGCCCACGTCTGTTGGCAAGGCACTTGATGACAATGACCATGCAACTGACTATTTGTTTAGTGATTACTCTATATATTGTATGCATTGGCTAAATTTCTCTGCCACGTTCTTCTGTTCACGCTTTTAGTTGCAAGGTTCATCTACTCCAGCTCATCCAGTTGCACATTTTTACTGTTGTAGTTCACTGAGACTCCATGACTGTGGCTCCTAAAGTACAGAAACTTTTGAGTTATGAAATGTTGTCCCCTTGTGGGTTTCCTAAGCTCCATTGTAGGTAAAACTATAATAGACCCTCTACCTTCCCAACAAGCATGTTGTAAGAGTCAACTAATAAGCTAAATCCATAAAACGGATGTGCATGCAACACCCAGGTTCTGAAACAAGACTAAAATCCGGAGATGGATTAACGACCAGAACTTTCAACCTGAGTTTACAGTCAGTGAATGTATGGTGTGGCCTCGTGCCACAGGACCGCTACGGTAGCCATGAAGGCCACCCTGGGTCACCCCGAAATGTCCTGGCCAACGGGGCTCTGGTGAAGTTGCGACAGGCCTAGCAAGCAATGGATTTTTTACCGCTACAAAAATCAAAATGAGATATAAACGAAACCACGGAAATTAGATGTCTGAGAAGGGCTGTAGGAGTGACCATAAGAGATAAGATCAGGAATGAGATCATAAGAGAACAAGTCGGCACAGAACCAATTCTGGATTACATACAAAGACAGCAAGTGAAATGGTTTGCCCACTTAGAGAGAATGCCTTGTGACACCATACCATACAAAGCATACATGGAAAGAGAAGAAGGACGTAGAGCACGGGGTAGACCAAGAACAAGATGGAAGGATAACATCAGAGAAACTCTACAACAGCACAATGTGCCTATGGTCGAGGCAGCCAGAAGAGCTAGAAACAGAACCTTATATCTCCCTCGACACCCACAGCCGTAAAAGAGGAAGTGAAGAAGAAGAAGAAGAATGTGAAGAAGAAAGTGGTAAAAGAACAACTGTCTGATACTGAAAGACTTAACAAAGCAAGGTATGAGGGTTTGTTTATCGTTTCTAAAGCATGATTTTACATGATTAGGGATTTAACGAAAGCTTTTTTCAAACTTGACAGTAAATGTAAAATGAGTTTACTGTATTGCTTGTTATCTTTAACTCATTAACTACCAGACACAAATTTATGCTGTGGCAGAATTATTTTATTTTTATTTCTCAGTGTGATATGTCTATAAATTTAGTTATCTGTAATTTTTTTTAAACACATTTTTTTTTCTGTTTGAAAATTGTGGATAAATTATTATTAAATTTTTTTGTTTACAATTTCAGGAAATATGTCTATCAAAAGCTTAGGGTAGTTAAAGGGCACAAAAAACTTGATGTCGTCTAGATATGTGTAAAAACAAATCTGGATAGTTTATGCTAATGTTTGCCCTAATGTGCTCCATTCTGCGCTGTGAGAACAACTTTTTTGTGTGTGATTATATGGTTAACCACTGGGCCATTTGTAAAAATATTTTAGAAGTGTATCTAAAGTGAACTTATAGTCTACTGTACATTGGTGCTTTCTGTCATCATCATCCTTTCTATAACCAGCTTTTTATTCACTGAAATGTTAAATTTTGCAATACAAATAAAGTGCCATCTGCTGAGTTTGTCTGACATATTTGTGCATTTCTCATGCATGCTATGTTAAATCCTTGAAGAAATTTTAAACTGTTAAGAAATTTAGATTGTTCATTATTTTGTTACTGCTTAAATTATTTAAGGCCACAGTTTGTTATTCCATGGACTTGTTTATTATTCCCTGGACTTGTACAATTTGTCATAGAATGTTATCTGTTTGATATAAGTGTTTGACATGGTTTTATAACATGGTACCCTTATGTGCCTCAGTAATGTTCACAAACATTCATTAACTATTGCTTGCGCAGCAGTCATTAACTGGTACCTGGGCAGGAGTCATTACTGGTGCCTGCGCAGAAGTCATTTACTGGTGCCTGCGCAGAAGTCATTTACTGGTGCCTGCCCAGCAGTCATTAACTGGTGCCTGCACAGAATAAAATTAGTTAAATATTGTGACAGGGTCACTAATGTAGAGGTTTGGGGAGAACAAACAAATTCTAGTGAATCAAGAGGTGGGAAAAAGATGCTGGTGTTGGATAGGACCAGGGCTTTTTTGTCCTCGTACGCAGCACTGCCACCTTTATTTTTTCGGCATCATTTTGTTTTCGTTGATACTGTAACAGACCCTTCTTGGTGAGACTCCCCCTTTTTTTTAAAGGGAAAAAGGCCCTAGATAGGACATGTGTGAGAAAACCTGATAATAATATAGCTAGTATGTCTTTGCATTGAAACCCACAGTGTCAAAGGAATAAAGACCACAAAACACATGAATAAAAGAATTATAGAATGAGGTTTCAAAAAAGAATTAAAAGGGTGGACAGGACATAGGAAATGCTTCACATACTAGCTAAGGCAAGAATAACATGGTGAGATCCGGCGATTGACCCCGCTGCGGCTGGGCTATGTCATAGATCTGCTTATGTGTTACCCTCTGGTGCCAGCAAGGCCAAACGGTCGGTTGAGCACCGACCCGACATGTCACCAATACAGAGCTGAGCTGACGCTAAAGCATGTATTGTCCACCTGCAGAAAAGCCCTAGGCTAGGCATCATATACATGGCACCACAACAGAGTCCTGAAAGAGCTGGCAGACATTGTGGACACATTTGCTGCAGGCCTCAGCTCATCCACCCAGTTTGAAAAACAGGTTACTTCTGAGTTAACTCTCAAACACTTAAACTGCTTTTTTTGGATTCACTTCTGTTTGATTCATCCAAATAGTGACACTTTGAGTCACCTGATATTAACCTTTCAGGCTGCAGTTCTGGAGGGGAAGATTCGTCAGAAATTTTGCGGTAGGCCACTTTAGGCCACTTCTGGTTCCCCCCCCCCCCTTCCCCACACACTGCTAGGGATGTACAGTATTTTAGTTTATTTTTACGCTCTATTCATAGATGAACAACGTGGTCTTTACCAAATCTGATAAAATTCATGTTAAAATAATTAGAGGTAGGCAGTCAGTGTTTTTGGACATATCATGAGAAGAAATGGACTGGAGAACTTGATAATAAGTGGCAACATTTGTCTCTTAGGAATAGGCCAAATGTAAGTTACCGATTACAATTAATAAATAAAGTACATAATTATTACAAATTATGTTCATATTGACTTTTTGTATGATTTAGTTGGATCGTAGCTGTTTAATAGAATTAATTAAATACATGAAAAGTCAGCTGAATGTGTATCAGAAGTTTAGCAATAGAGATAATAAAATATTACGATTGCATATATTGGAAACTAGTCTACTCCAGTGTAATTTTAGTTAGCTAATTAATCAAATATATGTATGAGTACATGAGACAAAAAGACAAATTATAAATGTAATATTTACACCGACTTTAGTTTACAGTGTCAGATTGGACGTTGACAAAAGACCACGAGAGAAAACTAACCACCTGTGAGATGAGATGTTTGAGAATGGCTGTCAGTAAAACCATAAGAGATTGAGTAAGAAAGTATGTGATCACAAGAACTGTTGGAACAATACCCATCATCAATTTTGTTGAGAAACAAAGAATGAAATGGTTTGGCCATCTAATGAGAACGAAAGAATGAAACCAACAGTGCCAGCAGCAAGAGTGTACAACCTGAAAATCGAAACACCAAGAGGCGGGGAAGACCGAGAAGAAGATGAATGAGTCACTGACACTTTGAAACTGCATAACATCACGGCATATCAAACGCCCTAGCTTGGCTGCCGATCCTCTGATATACTGCGACTCCCCGCAGCATTAGCAGATATTGACAAAAGAAGAAAGATAAAGATGAATAATCTTTAAAAAAAATGTTAGCAAGTTGAATATCTGTCAGAGGTTGAGAAATAGAAACACACAAACTTATAAATATATTTAAGTTTGTTTTGTAGTTTAGTTCAGGTTTTTTTCCTGTGAACAAGAAAGCTTCCGATATTTACCATAAGTGTCTATAAAAAATGTGCTGGCACTCGCCACAAAGTATCTGTCAAAAAGGTACTGTTACCTCAAAGAATCTATAAAAAGGTGCTGTTACTCACCTCAAAGTATCTATAAAAAAGGTGCTGTTACTCACCTCAAAGTATCTATAAAAAGATGCTGTTACTCACCTCAAAGTGTCTGTTACAGTAGTGATGAAAATCCCATACCTTAGAAACAGTGCCACTACTGTGTACCGTTGTGTACTGCTAGAAACAGTGCCACTACTGTGTACTGTCATGTACTGCTAGAAACAGTGCCACTACTGTGTACCGTTGCATACTGCCAGAAACAGTGCCACTACTGTGTACTGTCATGTACTGCTAGAAAGAGTACCACTACTGTGTATCGTTGCATACTGCCAGAAACAGTACCACTACTGTGTACTGTCATGTACTGCTAGAAACAGTACCACTACTGTGTACTGTCATGTACTGCTAGAAATAGTGCCATTACTGTGTACTGTCATGTACTGCTAGAAACAGTGCCACTACTGTGTACTGTCATGTACTGCTAGAAACAGAACCACTACTGTGTACTGTCATGTACTGCCAGAAACAGTACCAATACTGTGTACTGTCATGTATTGCTAGAAACAGTGCCACTACTGTGTACTGTCATGTACTGCCAGAAACAGTGCCACTACTGTGTACTGTCATGTACTGCCAGAAACAGTGCCACTACTGTGTACTGTCATGTACTGCCAGAAACAGTGCCACTACTGTGTACTGTCGTGTACTGCCAGAAACAGTGCCACTACTGTGTGCTATCATGTACTGCCATATACAGTGCCACTACTGTGTACTGTCATGTACTGCCAGAAACAGTACCACTACTGTGTACTGTCATGTACTGCCAGAAACAGTGCCACTACTGTGTACCGTCGCATACTGCTAGAAACAGTGCCACTACTGTGTACTGTCGCATACTGCTAGAAGCAGTGCCACTTCTGTGTACTGTCGCATACTGCTAGAAAGTGCCACTACTGTGTACTGTCACATACTGCCAGAAACAGTGCCACTACTGTGTACCGTCACATACTGCCAGAAACAGTGCCACTACTGTGTACCGTCACATACTGCCAGAAACAGTGCCACTACTGTGTACCGTCACATACTGCCAGAAACAGTGCCACTACTGTGTACCGTCACATACTGCTAGAAACAGTGCCACTACTGTGTACCGTCACATACTGCCAGAAACAGTGCCACTACTGTGTACTGTCGCATACTGCTAGAAACAGTGCATTACTGTGTACTGTCGCATACTGCCAGAAACAGTGCCACTACTGTGTACCGTCACATACTGCCAGAAAGAAAGCCCTGGTCTAGTTAGCTATAGCATTCAGTATCTGAATTAATCATGCTTTAAGGATAAGCAAGCAGAGTGTTTGTCAGAAAAGTTTCACAACAGAGTCAGAAATGTATTCATTTACCTTCGTGTGTCATCTTGCATGTTAATAATATATTAAGGAATGTGATATCATAGGTAATTTTGCTTGCATTCTTGTTCTGTGTTATACAAATGTAAGTTTACAATCACATGCCTGATGGGCCTACCATCACATGCCTGATGCGTCTACCATCACATGCCTGATGCGAGCCTGGTGATAAAAAGGGTCCTTAACTGACTTTGACGTGGCAGTGTCAATTAATTGATTTCACGTGTAATGTGCACAATGTGTTACCGGGTAGAGTTTGAATGTTTTCCTTTTCTCACATATAGGGTTCTTTAGAGGCTGTGCTGCTCTAGCTAATAGGCCTTGCTTCTGATGTCACTGGGTCGGGCTTACGATGCGTTAATGCAGCGGTTCTCTGACAAGAAATAAACTACTTTCCACAGTGGCCAGGGGAGACAACTTACATTTTAACTTTAAAGTATCTACATGGCTTCTTTAATAATTTAACAATTTGTAGACAACTTTTCTTGATTATTACCACGACAACTTTGGCATACACGCACAGCACCCCAGGGTGGCTGGGCACCCAGTTGGAGAACCTCTGCGTTAAAGCATTGTTAGCTATACCCGGTGAGGTCAGCAGCACGGCTTCTCACTTGCAGCCGGTCGTGGTTGTACACTGAACAGTTACGGATGTCACTACACCTTGGGCATTCCCTGCATTCTAGGACCTCAGGCATCTCCTGCATGTGAGGTCCTTAGATGCAGCAGCCTTCCTAAGGTATCTATACTGATTGTTCCCTTAAGAAGTAAAGTTGTAATGCCCCTTAACTTGACCTGGAAGATAATGTAGACATGCTTGGGCACATTTTACTTCCAGGTTGCCTAGTTCGGTCAGTGTCAAGCATATTAGCTCTTCTTTTGGCATGTCATGAGGAGGAACAAAGGTTGAATATTTTGTGATAGCAGTAAAGTTGGAAGGGAAGAGAGGAGGGAGAGACTAAGAGAAAACGTGAAATAATTTTGCTTTTAAGCCATGATGTGCTTAATTGAGGACACCAGAATATAATTTTTTAGCCTTGGGTAAAGATTTGGTAGTTAAAAAAAAAACAAGGTCTCTGGACAGACAAACCAATCAACAGATGCCAGAAGAAGTCAGATGTGTCGACTGAAAGGTGCAAATATCTCAGCCATACTGTAAACAGGCACAGAACAGTTACATCCTTCAATAAACACAGGATTAGATGGAAAAAAAAAAAGGATTCTTAATTGTTTTCTGAATGTATTTTTAAGTGAAGCAATTTACTTTATGGTCACATAAATTATTTTCTTAACTGTACAGTTCATTCTCATGTATTTTAAAATGTAGTTGCTGTTGAAAATGAGTGTTGCTACTTTTGATGGCAACAGCTCCAGCAGATATCAGCGTTTTCAAATCAAAAATGATGGGTAAGGTCACAAGCCATTGAGTGAAATGATTGGATCTCAGTGTTAAGGATGACCTCTTTCAGACCCAGGCATGGTTCACTGCAGTTTATTATATATTTACATGTTATTTCTTTACCTTAAAATTGTTTAGGCTTTCAGAAGTTATAACACCACAAGTCAGAAGGAGGTAAATGCCAGTTGCAGCAGAGGGAGTGAGTGGAGCACCTGGGGGAGGGCGAGGGCGCCTGATGGGGGCACTAAGAGTTTTAAAAAAAGTAGATCAAAAAGTTAAAAAAAAACATAACGAATGCAGGATGGGTTGTTTGCTACCGAAAGAGTTAATCTACAATGTAAGTCAGAAATGTGGCTATATGTTCCAGTGTGCTTGTATCAGAAAGCAGTGGGTGACTTTCCAGACTGTTGCCGACTATGCTGTGAAATGAACTGCGAACAGTTTGAAGCGGTTGATTGATTCGGTGTCGTATTGTTAGTTAAAAAAATTGCCTTTCCATTTGTTTCATTTGCAGTCATTTACTGTCATGAAGAACTAAGTTTATACTAGTGGATCTAAAGGTGAGAAAAAGATGCTGGCATAGGATATGATACACATTTTAAAAATCCAATAATGTAACTAAAATATCTTTGCACTGGAACCCACAAGGTCAAAGGAATAAAGGCAGACCCAAAAGTAAAACAAAATTAAAAGGAAGGGAACTAGAGAGTGGAGTTAGGAAGATGAGGAGGACATGGGAGTGAGCTGCATGTGATGGACAAAGATATTATAACTTGGCATGAGATGGCTGAGGGCCTGGGCTCCCTGGTAGAATGAAGGGTAGAAAATGAAGAAGAATACTGTCAAGTAAATTAACCTGCAGTAAACATGTAGCCATATTTCTGATTCACTCTGTTTGTTAGTTGAAAAGGAGGTGAAACGTAGAAACAGTTTACAGATGGTTCCTTTCTGCCTCTTCGATCCCAACCAATAGTTGGTAATTGTCTCTTTTAAAAACGCCATCCAGCACCAAGCATTTGTTGGGTTCTACCGACCTGCTTTACTTTTCTGGAGAAACGGGTCTCGAGCTGCTGTAAACCCAACATTTGTGTCCATTACTTATCCCTGGGAAGCCACTAAACTGGCATTCCTGTATTGGCTAGTCCATGAGAAGCCTAGTTAATTAATGACATTGGTTCTGTTTGCGCCTGCACAGTGTTTAGAATGACAGGCATATTTTTATATTTACTTAAAAAAAAAGGAGTGGGGGTGTATATTTTTAAAAAGCATTGGTAATGTCATAATTTTCTCATAACCTTTAGTAGTGAGAGTCATAGTATGAGTCCGTGTATCTTTTTCCAACCAAGCAGCTTTAGTTGTTTAATTCTCAGCTCCATTTATTGATTACTCCCTTTTTACTTAAAAAAAAAAAAATTTTTTTTGTTTACTGGATTGGTTACCTGTATAACCAATAGGATAAAACAATTTAAAGTAACATCTCTCCGGAGCTGAAAGTTTTAATGAAGAAAAAGAAAAGCAGTTCTTATTACATTTTCTGGCCCAGATACCCACTGACTGACCTTTCATTCATGCTTGCTGACCTGGCACAGGGCTAGTCTATATTACTGGGGTGTCATATTGTGTTGTCTTCACAAATCTTTTTGCATTGTGTGTTACTCGTTGTTTTGAGTAACGGCCACAAAATGTTAACAGTTCAGTACCCTGCACTCTGTCGTGGGATGTAGGCTGAGGCTGTGGGGTAGGGGAGTTGGAGTTAAGGACAGTTCTAGATGTTGTGGGGTTGTTAAATGCGGTGACACCATGTAATATAGAACACATGATGTCGCTGGTGACAGCACCAGAGATAATACAATGTGACAGACACCCCTGTAACATAGACTAGCCCATGTGACAGATGAGCAAGCATGAATAAAAGGTCAACCCGTGTGAATTTGGGCCAGAAAACGTAATAAGACCCAGAAAAGCTTTTGAGAATGGTTGTTAAAGTGTTTGTTTAATTAAACATGTATCACTGAAAATCTTAATGTATGAAAGAGAAATTTTGTTTTGTTTTGTCTAACTTGTTCGGGACCAAATTTTAGAAAGGTGGTTTATGCCATAATTTGCCTAAATATTAAAAAATAGTTCTGTATGCCTGATGTGAAATTTCAGTTTGAAACATGACTGTTAAACTGAGTGATAATATTTGTTGTGCACTAGAGATGTATTTTTACAAGTGGTTGAATGCAACAGTGAGAGACACAGTAGTGTTGTGACTAGACACTGGCCTGGAGATCTAGGGTTCAAGTCCACATCCTGGCAGATTTTGTCACAAATTGCCTTTGCTTCCAGGTCGACCCAGACTAAAAAAGGTCCAGGAGAAATTTATCAGGGTGATTAATGTCGTTGGACACGAATAATTTAGATGTTTTGAAAGAGGCAGGTGCTCAAAGACAACATATCACAAACATCAGAAAATAATTCTTTGGACATGTTGTGAGAAAAGGGAAAATGGAACATGTTAAAACCGCTGGAAAGATTTGTGGAAAGCAAGGCAGAGGAAGACAGCGCAAGAAGATTCTTGACAGCTTTTTGTCATGGCGGGGAGGGGTGTCAACACACAAACTGATACACCCAGTTGCGGATCACAGATTGTGGAGAGGCATGATTGCCCATGCCAGTCGACAAGGCATTTAATAATGATGAGTGTCCCTGGAAGTAAAAGTTGCTGGCGTGATGTTACCACATCACCCATTGAGTGCCAGTTGGCTGTAGAAATATTAGGTGTTGAATTGAATATCTGATGTGCCACAAGGCCTGTAAAAGGGTCATTTACTTATTAACTGTTGTAGGAGACAAAAGAATGACCCGGTTGTAGTGGTAACTAAGATGTCAGGACAGAAAGCCCTGAAAAACATGATTGTATTGATAAGTGAAACATATTTCTGGGGATAAAGAGGTAAAGATCTGTTTACATAAGATACAGTAATTTTGTCAGTGGTTCTTCCTGGAAGAGACATTGATGATATAAAGCCTTTTGTCACTGCAGAGAAGGATTTACTTTATCTGATGTCTTGACCTCTTATGGTACAGTTTCCACAACACCATGCAGAGGCTGACCTCCACAAACGCGGATCCAAGACATTAAAGATGTACTAGCTGTGAAAGCACAAAGGGCTGGAGAATTGGCTAAACAAAGAGAGAGTGTGGGGCGTGCCACGAAGAGAGTGACATTTTGTTAATTGATGACGATGTTTTAAACGCTGGATAAAACTGGATCATTGAATTCAAAATTACACCCATTTCTACTACAGTCTAGTTAGTTGTGTATCAGATGGTATTTCTACTATAAGTACACTTTTTTTTGGTGATGTTTCATTTATAACAGAGCAACAAAATGCTTGCACTGAACTTGATACCTTCTTCTTTAGCCACCGAAGATAGAGGAAGAGGTAGAAAAAGAGGAAATGCTGACGGAAAGAGAAAGAGGAGGGCAAGTGTTAAACGCTGGCACTGGTTCCCTAGAGCATGGGAACTTTTTGTTTGCTACTGAGGAAGGGGACTGAGCATTTGTGGCAGTCATACAAAGTAAAATGTAACTATACTCTGTTGTTTGTTCTTATTTCTTCTTCTTAGCATTCACCGACTGTAACCTCCCCGGCAGAAAGTTCTGGTTTTCATCCACTTCTGGACTTTGCTCTGAGACTTGAGTTTTGCCTGCACATTTGTGTCACAGATGTAGCTTATTTGTATGCAGACTTGCTTCTGTGCCTTTCAGGAAGATGCACTTTAGGAAACAACTCTAGTCAGCTTTTATAACCTCTTGTGGAGGGCAGTGACTCAGTTCTAATTCTTTTTGTTTATCCGAGTGACATAACAGTGTTGTGCCTGTCTACGGCAAAATGCAATATTTGTGCCTTTCAGCTGACACATCATCAAAGTTTTATTAACCTGGTTAACTACGCCAGGTCTGTTCTTATTTCCCCCAAAATGGATCCCACATGGGACTTGTTCTTATTTGAATTTAATCATATGTTTATTATCTTTCTATCACTGGTTTTTATTCTTTAGACAGCATAATCATGTTAGTGCCATAAATACAGCATAATCATGTTAGTGCCATAAACACAGCTTCATGTCTTCAAGTGGTCATTCGGTCACCAGCTGCCCTAGGCTAGTTGTTGTTGTTCACTTTTTGTGCATTTGGCTTGTTTGTTTCTAGAACTAATGTTCTTGGCCGACATTGCTTCCATCATCAAACCTCAGTCTGAAACAACAGACTGGATGACTGCCTATTACATTTTTGTACGGATGCAGTTTTACTTATATGAGTGGGATTTTGAATGGTACTATAATTCGCAGCACCTGGAGTACTTGATGGGTGGCCAGTACCAAGCCTTGTGATAGCTGTCAGTGTGTGTGTGAAATCCTCAGTGTATGTTTGCGAGTTCTCAGTACTTTGTGTGAAAGTTTTTCAGTAAGTAGTACTTAACCATGGTCGGCTCTGTGGCTAAGTCGATGCAAACGCTTCGCTTCATAATGCCGGGATGCCAGGTTCGATCCCAGCTGCGGGCAATGCGCCTTGCGTTGGTTTCGACAGTGGTATCAAGAAAGCCGACCGTCCAGAAAGCAATGGCAAACTACTGGAGGTAAATTTGCCTAGAGAGACTACACAACAGCCAGGGGCTGTTAGGGTTAGTTCTGCAACGTCCTGTAAAGGATCTGCAACTAACTTTAACTTAACCATGTGGTAACTGTCAGTGGTTCATCAACCAATACTAAGCCATATCTTAGCTATCAGTATGTTTTCATCGCATAAGGCGATTTCATATGTGGCAAATTTCTGTTGTGAAGAACAATTTGTTTATCCCCAGACATTTTTCTTGCTTGAACTCTTATCTGGGTAAGAGGAATTTCTGATAAGAAGAACCATTTTTTGGGTCCCCATTGATGCTCCTTATCTGGTATGCACTGTATGTGTCAGTATGTGCGTAAAAGTTCTGCAGTCATAGCCTAACCATATATGTGAGTGTGTACATAAAAGTTCGTCGGCCAATATCTAGACATGTGATAACTGTCAATGCATATGAAAGTTGTACAGTCAGTACCTAACCATATGTCTTATCAATATGTGTGTGAGCCTGTATATGAAAGTTCTGCAGTCAGTATCTAACCATGTGATTACTGTCAGTATGTGTATGTATATATGTGTGTGTGAAAGTTGATCACTGTACAAACCTTAATCTCTATGCAGTTTTGTAGATATTTACACAGATTCTAACTTGTATTTTCTAGAACGAATTTAATATGGTATTACACTTGCTGACTTAACATACTTATTCATTGTGTGTATATACATAAAGTTACAGGAGGCAATAAATTGTTTTCTTTTTTTACAACTACTGTTATTTCCATACATTATATATTACATGCTGCTGATTGTGTCTGTCTCATTGCCAGTGTTGTATGTGGCTATGTAGACAGATATATGACTTTTACAATTGAAAAATAGACTTAGATGTATCCTTGTGGTTAGGGGAGAGCACTCCAGTCTACTGCCCTAGATGCAACTGTGGAAAACACCAATTTTTCCTTTTAAAATTTTCCTCTACAAATAAGGAGAGCAGTTAATGTTTCCCATACAACTTAGGAGGGAGAACAGTTAATGTTTCTTATTTTCCCATACAACTTAGGAGAGTAGTTAAAAAAAAAAAAATTTTTTTTGTTTTTGTTTTTTGTTCTCTACAACTTAGAGAAATAGTTTAATCTTTACTTTTCTTTTTCTTCCACTTCTTAATGTTTCATATTTTCTTCTGTTATTTAGGAGAACAGTTGTATTTGTGGCTATCCTCCGAATAACGGTCCCAAATTATCGTGACCAAAAATATACCCTAACAGGGCCTCAGTCACATGTCAATTGCGAACTTCCGGGGACTATACCGCCACCGCCGAATTGCGGACTGTACAGGCACTGCCGAGAGTATCTCCCACGCTGCTACACGCGACGTGGATTGGGAGTAAACTAGATGGCTGGGACTCCTAAGCAAATAAAATAAAGGAAGCTGCAGGAGATGCGGTAGCTGCTGCTCGTGAGTCCCAGCCATCTAGTTTAGCCCCAACCCATGCCGCGCATAGCGGCATGGGGAAATTCTCTTGGCGGTGGCAGAAGTCGGCAGAAGTGTGCAAGTTAAGTTGCCAGAAGTCCGCAATTGACATGTGACTGAGGCCCTGTTAGGGTATATTTTCGACCTCGATAATTTGGGACCGTTATTCGGAGGATAGGCTAATTTGTCTATCTGTGTGTACGTCCTAGGAGGATAGCTTAATCTATCCCAACCCCCCTCCCCCAGGAGAGTTGTTTTGTCTTTTTTTTCCCATCTACTACATAAAGCAAAGTCGGCTCTGTGGCTAAGTCGATGTGAACGCTTTGTGATGCCGGGTTCGATCCCAGCTGCGGGCCATGTGCCTTGCTTTGGTTTCGACAGTGATATCAAGAAAGCCGACCGTCCAGAAAGCAATGGCAAACTACTGGACGTAAATTTGCCTAGAAAAACCACACAACAGCCAGGGGCTGTTGGGGTTAGTTCTGCAACGTCCTGTAAAGGGTACACAACTAACCTAACATAAGGCAAGGATGATAAAGAAGTTAAAGAAAGGCAGTTTGTAGATTCAGGCCTAGCGGACATTTCTTTCTGATTAATTATTCAGATTATATGCTCATGGAGTCTTCCTGTATTTGACTGAAATTGTCAGTTGGCGTAACTAAATGAAGACATTACAGCTTTACTCTTGATCTTATTATGTATGGTTTAAGAACTGATGCTTGCTTTGTGCAGATATATGACCTTTGATTTAGATATTTTTCTTATTTGTTCTTAGCCACTCCTCTTCCAGTAAATAATGCCAAAATTCTTCTACTCTGAGCAACATACCACCATATTTGGTCAGCTGTTGTCTCACAGTATCAGACAAATGATGTTTTATATGTTATGTTTGGTCTGAGTATTCTACAAGAATCTGGCTAGTTATATGAACATGTAGACCACTTTTCAAAGAACAGACTTGTACTTTTTTTGGGTAGTGTTTGTCTGCCTGCTTGGATTTTGTTACAGAATATACATTTCTTATTGACAGATGCGTATGTGGGCAGTCACAGTGTAGTTCTTCACTACTGGTACTTACTGATGTCTAACATTTCTCCTACATATTCATCCCATAATAGCAGTTTGTCAGCACATTATTGTTCTGTGTGGAGGAGATGTGTAAATAGGGGTATGTGTTTAGAGAGGGGATATTAACATGTTGTACATTGTCACAGAACTTTTATAATGAATTTTAATATATGTTTCATTTAGAACAGCCTGTATAATTTCATATTTATTGGAAAGCATGCTGCACAATTTGTGTGTGCATTTTGAAACAAAACATAATGTAATATGATTTTAAATTACTTTTTTGCAACTTTTAAATTACGATATTTGAAGAGTTACCAATGACATTTCATTTCCACTGAGTCTTCACTTTCCAGCAACACAAATATTTGGTGCTTTTTTCAGCATTCCAAGTTCAGTCTCTTCTGCTAACAGTATCATTCAGTTGTCATTTATTAGCCTAGTTTGGCGTACTCTTCACCCCCCTCCCCACAAAACTATTGTTCTTTATCTGTTTACATTTGGGATATAAATGAGGGTAATATGCACCTTTCAGCTGAAATATATATATAGTTCCTTTTTTTCTTCTAATCTCCAGATGGAAGAGATATAATTACATAAACTATAAATTTAAGAAATGGAATTAAAGACACACTAAGAGATAAATGCCTTTATGCCAGGATCAGACAGCTGACCAAGACCTAATCTGTCTTGAAGATCAAGAGGGGCATCTTGAAAAGAAAGACTGCAACTTTTCCATCTGGAGAATAGGAGAAAAAAAAATGGACTGAAGTCTAAGAGCAAAAACTGCATCCCAAAAATTTGAGACAATATTTTTATATTCAGTCTTTATGTTGTTGTTGGTCACAATGTTTTTTTTTTTTTTACATTTTAGCCTCACGTCTACTGTTATTTGTTTTAAACTGCCCAGTTCTATACCTGATGCTTACCATGTCTCTGGCAGCACAGTATGATTCACACAGTGCCTCCCTTACAATGATCAACTATAACAATTATTTCTTACAGAAAATACAATTCAACAGTTGTAATATAATATGTCTTCTTGTGTGTTTTCTGTATTTCCGACATATTTATGTTTGTGTTGTTAAATCAAGTGGTTCCAATTCTGTGATGTCAAGGACAAGAGTTTGAGGCTTCCTACAGTTGGGAAATTTCCAAACATGACCTGCCCCATGTGGGTTCCAGGGCCTCCTTCTGGGGGCAAAAGAATAGACCCACTGCCCCCCACCCCCAACAGACATGTGGTAAACGGCCTCTATTTAGAGGCATTTCCTTCAAAGTCAAGAGTGCATCTGCCTTAGAGCGAGGAACCAACAATTTGCATTAAACAAAATGGATGTGCAAACAGAACTGTTCTGGAACATGAGCAAAGTCCAGAGCTGGACAAATAACCAGAACTTTCTACCAGAGTTTACAGCCAGTGAACACAAAGCAGAAGAAAAATACATGACATTTGAACTGTCTTAGCATTCGATGTACCGCAAAGTCAAAGCCAAAAGGATGTCCAAGAGAAAAGAAACCCTAGGATGAATGTTGCTGACAGAGACTAAAAGTGCCGGAATATCTCATGCATATCAAAAGGGTTAAACAGGATAGTACTAAAAAAAAGGGGCTAGACTACAATCTGTATGTGATGTACACTGACACAAGGATGATGATGATGAAAGTCAAAACCTTTCCTGCGTGCTGATTTATCACATCTTATTAAATCTATTCTGATCTGTTCTCTGTGTGGATTTCGGGAGTCCATTCTGGAGAATGAAGAATAAACCATCTGCCTCTCTACCAAGCATGACATAGAAGGTGCCTAATTAGGGCTATTTCCATCAGGCTAAGTGGCAAGTAACCAAGAGTCGACATACAAATAAGCCACATATGTAAAACTGATGTGCAAGCAAAACTCAAGGTCTGAGTCAAGACCAAAGTTTAGGAGTAGACGAACAGCCAGAAATTAAAACCAGAGTTTTCAGCTGGTGAGTGCTAAGGAAAAGATCTTATCTTTTGTGGAAAAGACGGGTTTCACAACACAATATTCCTAAACCACACAATATTACAAAACCATAAAATATTCCTGAACCACACAATATTTTCTATGTTGGCCACACCCTTAGAATGGATAAATCAAGACTTCCTTACCAAGCCCTCATTTGGACACCACAGGGGAAAAGATCTCGTGGAAGACCAAGGGAAACCCTACGAAGAACTATCATCAGGGAAGGCTCACTCATGGGCCACTCAAACATCCAAGACCTACAACAGATTGCAACGAACCGCCATGCACGGAGAGTCATGACCTCTGCCCTATGTGCCGCACTCGACACAAGAGGAAAGACTAACACAATATTTCTAAAGACCGCAGCCGGTGCACTGTGGCCAACTTAGGTGTGTGTGTGAAGACCATGCAGAATTCTATTTTATCCTCTATGAGAGTGACTGTGGATTAAGGGTTGTGGACAGTCTCACAATTCAAACTCATTGAGGTTCAACGTCAGCCGCCAAAGATTTAAAGGCCGACCACTCTTAAGTTGATTTTAACAAAGTTAACAGCATCATATCATTTAGAAAGCAGTTGCAAACTCGTTAACCAGCAGGTCCTTTACAGAACGTCGCTCTCATCATGGCACCCTCAACGTATTTCTCTCTTTGGCCCCACTGATCCAGCCCTATGTGCTTTCATAGCCAATATATCTTTAATGGCTCAAGCTGCAAACTGCTGAATACAAAATGCCTAGTTGAGTTGAGTCAAGAATTGACATCACAGCACTCTGGGCATTCCCCATGCATGCTCAGTCCTCATCTTCAGCAGCCTAGTAAAACGAACATAACAGTCAATACTTGCTGAGTTGATACAAGAAGTCCTGAAAAAGATATGCAGATAATTTATAGGTTTAAGTTGCCCGGCTCGCTAGCGTAGTTGGCTAAACCGGATTGCGCGGTGACCGGGTGAAAAACTCCTTGTCCAGGTTCACGCCCAGGGGTAGGCGGAAAAAGCCAAATTTCTCCCAGATTTACGGTATTTATCATGGAATCAAGGCCGAAGGGTTGCCATATCCATAATACCAAGCCTAAGGGTTTACAACTCATGGCTTCTGGATACTAAAAAAAAAAAAAGTTCATTTAAGTACAATTAAGTATGTTATCTATCCACACGTGTTGAGACAGGCACTAAAAGTGGTGACGGCTGTTTACGTTTAAATTGGCGTGTATTTTTGCAGCATTGCAAGTACACATAGGGCTTTTATGACTCACTGCTTGCATCAACAGCGAGCTGCAACTCTGGGTGGCAGACAGTGTTGGTACATCTGACGACTGCCTTATGCTTTTAGTTTTGTGGTCAAGCTTCAAGATTTTGCTGGGTCAGGTGGTAGGGACAGTTGAGGACACTGTTGTGTAATTTCCACTGGCAAAAGAATTAAGCAATTATGGAGAGACATTTCTGCAGTGAAGCTGGAACCTTGATTAATTAACTTTCCTCATAAGGATGGTGAAGTCTGGCCCGCATTGATTGTTACATTTTATCACATCACAGATGAATGGTCCCTACTGGGATGACATGCTTTCCTTCATGGATGATATTTTTGTCTTCTTACTTAACTGTCAGATTGTGTAGGACACTAAGACTGTTCTGTAAATATCATGCAGACATGACAATGAGAATGCAGACATGACGATGAGAATGCAGATATGACAATGAGAACGCAGACATGACGATGATAACGCAGACATGACAATGAGAACGCAGAAATGACAATGATAATGCAGACATGACGATGATAATGCAGATATGACAATGAGAATGCAGACATGACGATGATAATGCAGATATGACAATGAGAACGCAGACATGACGATGATAACGCAGACATGACAATGAGAACGCAGAAATGACAATGATAATGCAGACATGACGATGATAATGCAGATATGACAATGAAAACGCAGACATGACAATGAGAATGCAGACATGACAACGAGAACGCATACATGACAATGCGAACGCAGACATGACAATGCAGATATGACAATGAGAACGCAGATATGACAATGAAAACAGACAGCAGCTGAGTTTACAAATTTATTTCACCACAGGAGCAGTCAACACTCTACTCTTACATGCACACTTCTTTCACTGACTAATACATTTCTCATGTATCCAATGACTCAACTATAGCTCTTGACTGCTTGTTCTAATTTCTCGATAATTTAGATCTTCATTAAATAGCTGTATTTAATCTATCACAAGACTGTTAATGACTAACCTATATTCAACCGCACAATGTATGATAAACACCCGGTGACATAAAGTGCCATCATTCGGATCAGAATCACCCCGGCACATGTCCCAGAAACCCTGTTCAACCCATCTGTTATATTTACGACCCCCGACAAATGCCAAAGTAGGGCTTTAAAATAAAAACTGCATCCAACATTGGGAGGGGGTTGGTTAACTGGTAATCCTTTCAGCATGCACCTTTAACTCATGTTGTCTGAGCGGCCTGTCTTCCTGGACACACTTTCTTCAGCTGAGGTCAAGTTTAACTGTTTACTACTGCCCTCTGTAGGACTGTCATCTTGGTCTGTAAGTGTAAAACTTCCATCTTGGTCTGTAAGTGTAGGACTGCCAACTTGGCCTGTGACTGTCTGACGGCCATCTTGGCCTGTGACTGTCTGACTGCCATCTTGGTCTGTGACTGTCTGACTGCCATCTTGGCCTGTGACTGTCTGACTGCCACCTTGGTCTGTGACTGTCTGACTGCCATCTTGGTCTGTGACTGTCTGACTGCCATCTTGGCCTGTGACTGTCTGACTGCCAAACTTATCTGTGACTGACTGACTGCCATCTTGGTCTGTGACTGGACTGCCAACCTGGTCGGTAACTTTACCCTTAACTTGTCCAGTTTCCAGCCAAAACAGATCCTCTGTGTGATCAATTCAGCAAAAAATTAATAAAGAATTAATAAAAAACAGAAAGTATTGCTTGTAATCTTTTAAAATATATTTTCCTTTAAATTTTGGCAACAAGCCACACTTTATTTGCAGTGCTTTCTAACATCTGGCAAATATCTTATCTGGCATACTGATTTATCAATCAACTCTTTTAGAAATGGGAGTCGCCGAGGCGGAGCGGCTAGACGCTCGCTGCAGATCGGAAGGTTGTCGATTTGCTCCCTGGCGGAGCCGGATTTTTTTCAAAAATGGCCTTGGCTTCCAAGCTTCCAAAATGATAGAAATGTCTGGACCACTGCTTGAATAAGACAAAGAAAATGACACTATATGGGGGAAATCCTGAGAAGTGAGCAGAGAATCACCCAGCCTTGAGTGGGTACCGGGTGCAGTCCGGGGAAGTAAGGCCACCAGCATGATGCTGATCCCATCACCCACCTTGTGCCGATTGGTATATAAAAATATAGGTCTAGCCCTATATGCCTAAAGGCGAGGGAAAAGAGTCCTTTACTTTATTTTTTTTACTTTTACAAATGATTGTTTCTAAAGTCCCTGCTGTGTCACGCTGGTAGTCATGACTATCTACAACCTTCTATCACGTATACTCTCAGTCAACTCTGACACAGCTGATCTTCCGTAGTCCATGATGTCAAACTGTCCCACATCGTCTCTCTCTGCCTCCCTCCGCCTCTCTTCCCCTCCAACTTTCCCACCATCACGATGTACTCCAGTTTTCTCTTTCTCATGACACTACCAAAGAATGTGTCTCCCCCAGATGTGGGCAATTTAGTGCTCCCAGGCTGACCCAACCTAATCTGGGTATCAGGTAATGTCCTGGGAATTCAAGGCAGACAGCGTTAGGCTGACCACAGGACCCGTCAACACCTGATTGGTCTATCAAAATATGAGTCTAGCATCATATACCCGAAGTGCTGCTGCTTCTTTTGTCCTCCTGCTTATGCCGTACTGTGTCACAGAAATGAGTTATGTGTAGTGTCCTGTCTTTTGTCCTCCTGCTTATGCCGTACTGTGTCACAGAAATGAGTTATGTGTAGTGTCCTGTCTTTTGTCCTCCTGCTTATGCCGTACTGTGTCACAGAAATGAGTTATGTGTAGTGTCCTGTCTTTTGTCCTCCTGCTTATGCCGTACTGTGTCACATAAATGAGTTATGTGTAGTGTCCTGTCTTTTGTCCTCCTGCTTATGCCGTACTGTGTCACAGAAATTAGTTATGTGTAGTGTCCTGTCTTTTGTCCTCCTGCTTATGCCGTACTGTGTCACAGAGAGGAGCTATGTGTAGTGTCCTGTCTTTTGTCCTCCTGCTTATGCCATACTGTGTCACAGAAATTAGTTATGTGTAGTGTCCTGTCTTTTGTCCTCCTGCTTATGCCGTACTGTGTCACAGAAATGAGTTGTGTGCCGTGTCCTGTCTTTTGCTAATTGCATAGCTTGTGTTAATATCACACAGCATTTCTGTAGTGTCTCTTTTATTCCCTCCACCCATATCTTTCTTGGTCGACCTCTTGCCATATAGCCTGTATAGTAAGCTCTAGCTGCTGGCTGATTGTGTCCCGTGCTGACGAGATGACCAAAACATTTGATTCTTTGATGTTCTATGAAATCATTTACCAGTACAATGCCCACCACTGTTCTTAGTTAGTTCTTCACTGGTGACTCTTCACATTCTTTGATGTTCTATGAAATCATTTACCAGTACTATACCCACCACTGTTCTTAGTTCTTCACTGGTGACTCTTCACATTCTTTGATGTTCTATGAAATCATTTACCAGTACAATGCCCACCACTGTTCTTAGTTCTTCACTGGTGACTCTTCACATTCTTTCCACTGCCTTTCTTATGCATCTGATCACACACATTTTCATTTTCTCTTATCTTCAGCACATGTGCCACTGGCATAAAATAGCTTTTTACTTACAGCTGTCTTTATCGTAGATTTTCTGAAAATGTTTTTGATTTTTGTGGCCAACATACTTAGTTTGAGTTGGTTGAGAGCCCATACTCCATTTGTAGATGAAAGACAGAGGAAAAGGAACTGAAATGACATGACATGCATAAACAGCACATGTCAACAGCAACAGTATCACAAACCTGCAGACAGGATATAAAGGTCAGCAGTCTGCTCCTGGCACTTGGGGTCATGGTCAGGGCCTAGTAACCACAGGGACTCAATGTCATAATACTCTCTGGTTTCACCATAGAATACATGGAGCACTATGTTGCCTGTTTGAATGAACATACCCCAGTTTGACAGCAAAGCAATATGATAAGGGGTGTTTAATAACAAGAGACAATACAGCAGTATGATAAGGGGTGTTTAATTACAAGAGACAATAAAGCAGTATGATAAAGGGTGTTTAATTACAAGAGACAATATAGCAGTATGATAAAGGGTGTTTAATAACAAGAGACAATACAGCAGTATGATAAAGGGTGTTTAATTACAAGAGACAATATAGCAGTATGATAAAGGGTGTTTAATTACAAGAGACAATATAGCAGTATGATAAAGGGTGTTTAATTACAAGAGACAATACAGCAGTATGATAAAGGGTGTTTAATTACAAGAGACAATATAGCAGTATGATAAAGGGTGTTTAATAACAAGAGACAATACAGCAGTATGATAAAGGGTGTTTAATTACAAGAGACAATAAAGCAGTATGATAAAGGGTGTTTAATAACAAGAGACAATACAGCAATATGGTAAAGGGTGTTTTATTGCAGCAGACAATACATACAACAATATGGTAAAAAGTGTTTAATGGCAGCAGACAATACAGCAATATGGTAAAGGGTGTTTTATGGCAGCAGACAATACAGCAATATGGTAAAAAGTGTTTAATGGCAGCAGACAATACAGCAATATGGTAAAGGGTGTTTTATGGCAGCAGACAATACAGCAATATGGTAAAAAGTGTTTAATGGCAGCAGACAATACAGCAATATGGTAAAGGGTGTTTTATGGCAGCAGACAATACAGCAATATGGTAAAGGGTGTTTTATGGCAGCAAACAATACAGCAATATGGTAAAGGGTGTTTTATGGCAGTAGACAATACAGCAATATGGTAAAGGGTGTTTTATGGCAGTAGACAATACAGCAATATGGTAAAAGGTGTTTAATGGCAAGAAACAAAATACAAATATGATAAGGGGTGTTTAATTGCAGGAAACAATAAAGCAATATAGTAAAGGGTGTTTAATGGCAGCAGACAATACAGCAATATGGTAAAAGGTGTTTAATGGCAAGAAACAAAATACAAATATGATAAGGGGTTTTTAATTGCAGGAAACAATAAAGCAATATAGTAAATGGTGTTTAATGGCAGCAGACAATACAGCAATATGGTAAAAGGTGTTTAATGGCAAGAAACAAAATACAAATATGATAAGGGGTGTTTAATTGCAGGAAACAATAAAGCAATATAGTAAAGGGTGTTTAATGGCAGCAGACAATACAGCAATATGGTAAAAGGTGTTTAATGGCAAGAAACAAAATACAAATATGATAAAGGGTGTTTAATGGCAGCAGACAATACAGCAATATGGTAAAAGGTGTTTAATGGCAAGAAACAAAATACAAATATGATAAAGGGTGTTTAATGACAGGAAACAATACAGCAATATAGTAAAGGATGGTTAATGGCAGCAGACAATACAGCAATATGGTAAAAGGTGTTTAATGGCAAGAAACAAAATACAAATATGATAAGGGGTGTTTAATTGCAGGAAACAATAAAGCAATATAGTAAAGGGTGTTTAATGGCAGCAGACAATACAGCAATATGGTAAAAGGTGTTTAATGGCAAGAAACAAAATACAAATATGATAAGGGGTGTTTAATTGCAGGAAACAATAAAGCAATATAGTAAAGGGTGTTTAATGGCAGCAGACAATACAGCAATATGGTAAAAGGTGTTTAATGGCAAGAAACAAAATACAAATATGATAAGGGGTGTTTAATTGCAGGAAACAATAAAGCAATATAGTAAAGGGTGTTTAATGGCAGCAGACAATACAGCAATATGGTAAAAGGTGTTTAATGGCAAGAAACAAAATACAAATATGATAAAGGGTGTTTAATGGCAGCAGACACTACAGCAATATGGTAAAAGGTGTTTAATGGCAAGAAACAAAATACAAATATGATAAAGGGTGTTTAATGGCAGCAGACAATACAGCAATATGGTAAAAGGTGTTTTATGGCAAGAAACAAAATACAAATATGATAAAGGGTGTTTAATGACAGGAAACAATACAGCAATATAGTAAAGGATGGTTAATGGCAGCAGACAATAATACTAAATCAGGGTGTTGGAGAGACAAAAGTGTGAGCTCAAACAATTCAGAACCTGGTGAGTCCACAAGTACACAGACTGTCCTGAACAACCCAGCATGCATCTTGCTATGTGACACTTACAAAATGAAGGCTTTCCTTTCACTTAATGTTTTTTTTCTTCTTTTTGTAATCAATTATTTTAGATTACCACTTTTTCCCTCCCCTCCAGGACTGTATTCTAATAATAACAATCCCATGACTCAAACAGTGACTATTCAGTTGAGAATCAAACAGATGCAAAACCCAGAAATCTAGTTCAACCTCAAAGTTATCGTAGGGCAAATAATGGCTACAAAGATGCGCTTCAAGAGCATGAGGACGGCCGCCAAAAAATGGATCGACAACATTAAAGACAATGTGCCTTCATGGCATGACAATAGCCAGTGGCAGCACAAAGCACTGGAGCACAAATTTTTTCTCCCCACGACGCTTAACGGCAGATGATGATGATGGCTATGAAGTAACCCGTAGTCAATTGTGTGGGAGCTATTGATTATATAATACAGCCCTGTTTTCTACTTCCCAATTCGCACACAAAATAGGATAAGAAAGTGTTTCTGGCTTTCCCAATATATGGCACTAAAATAACATTTCCACACACACTTTCTTAAGATAACAAATACTGAAAAGCTTGCTGACCTAAGTCCATGGCACACCAGTCTGCCTTGTCCTTGCCTTCTATAACCAAAGTGGGGTCTCGTTTGGCTTTCTTTCTTTTGTGCTAAAAGAAAAAATAAAAACTGTTTAAACAATAAATTAATCCACATATCAAAACAAAAGCAGTCAATAATCAATCAGGTTCCATCTCCATGTTATAAGTTAGCTACAACAGATCTCCAACTCTTTCTGGGTTTCGTACTAAATGTACACTTTTTCTTTTTCTACAGATGCAAACTTCAGCGGAAATTTTTGGTTGTTTATCCACTTCTGAGCCTCAGTCTTCTTCCAGAACCTCAATTTTCCATGCACATCCACTAAAAAAAATCTGGCTCACTTGTTAGCTGACTGTTGGTTCCTTGCCGCTCACACAGTTGTGCTCCACCTTTGGAATAGGATGTAAACTCTTTCAGACTGCTGTTTGTCCCACTGTTTAATGTTATCTTCCCATTTGTTTCACTGTCCAACTCTTGCTCACTTGCCTTCAGCAATATTTCCCTTGTTTCTTTGAAATTGTCCTTCAGCAGCTCCTGTTTTGATTCCCAGTCTATTCAGAACCACTGTAATTAACTGTTTTTGTTTCCACAAACAAATAACCAAACTAAAGGCTGTTAAAACCAGGGATTAATCAAAATAATCTAAAGTTACTAAAAATGAATGGAGGTGTCTGAGAAGGGCTTCACCAGTGATCAAAGGAAATAGAAATCAGGAATGAAATCATAAGAGAAAAAGTCGCCACAGAACTGATTAAAAATTACATACAAAGACTTAGAGAGAATGCCCTGTGATACTATACCATACAAGGCATTTACCAAAAGAGAAGGACGTGCACAAGGTAGACCAAGAACAAGATGGAAAGATAGCACCAGAGAAACTCTACAACACCGCAATGTGTCTATGGTCAAGGAGGCCGCCAGAACAGCAAGAAGCAGACCCTTACATCTGCCTCGACTTCTTCTTCGATCCTTCTGTCAGAAAAACATATCAGGAGGCCAGTAGCCTTGATGACAGCTATCATGCAGTCCACATTACTCTGGACCATACAGCTTTGTCATGACTAAGTCGCTTCTCTGTTGGTAGGCCTGGAGGACATGCGCAGCATTTTCAGGTGCCAAGTTGCAGGGGCACGTCTGTGTGTTACCTATGCTGAGAAACTTATACTTTGGTAAAGTCTATTCTTCTCCATCCTTAATCTGAATATAATATACTGTCCTTCTCTAGAGAGGCGATGAGGCCAGTCTCAGGGAAAGAAACTTGATTTGGTATCCTGCCATTTTTTCTTGAATAATATAACATAACCCTTGACCCGTTAAGGGCATGGAGATGTATCGATGAAAACACCAGCACACACAAAAACCACCATCTTTCTCTGTCTTCCACTTGACCAACAAGTGTATGATAACTTAGCCCTGTCCATTTCTTGATATTTCCATTCCAAGTTTTTTTGCCCTCCTCTTCTCTGACTACCCCCCCCCCCCCCAGTGTTCCTTGAAGTACAGTCTCTGCAATGAAATCATGTCTCACCACATGCCAGAACCAAGCTAGCTTTTCCTGAATACTAGTTTTTATTAATGTCTTAGCTCCTGCTGGGTTGTCACAATTTCACGGCACCATGTCACTGCCACCTCTGGCTAATTTGTGTGCTATTTCATGATTCATTAACATATTTACAGGCAGGTTTCAAAGTCATGGGCAATGACAACAGCTCACAGAAGCCAGCTGCAGGCCTCGGAAATGAGATACCTGAGAAAGGTGGTCCAAGTGACAAGAAGGGACAAAGTCCGCAATCAGACAATACGTCAAGATCTTGATACCCAGCCCTTACTAACCCGAGTGGATCAGTCACAGCTACGATGGTTTGGACATGTGTGCAGAATGGGAGAAAATCGGCCACCATGGCAAGCATGGGAGGCTAAGAACCAGGGAACCAGACCTCCGGGACGACCCAGGGTGCGCTGGGAAGACAACACCCGACAGTCCCTGACTGACAGAGGACTGGAATGGAACAAAGCCAGAAAGAAAACTGCTGATAGAGACGTCTAGCGATCTCTCTGGCAAACCTCTACACCCCAAGGTAGAAGAGGAGCGACTAAGTAAGTAAGTAAGTAAGGTTTCAAAGTTATTCTCTCTACATACCACCCACAGCATTTCATCATTGATAGCCTGCAGATGGCGCCGTGACTTTGCAGACACAACAACCATATCATCACAGAAGTTGGCTTCTGGGGGAACTGGAACGGTGACGATGTTCTCAGCACCGAGATGTTCTAGCAGTGTCACCAATTCATGCAGGTCAAACACGCCATTCTGTCCTCCTGCAAAGTGTTCAGAATACAAAAGTAAGAACTGGACAATTCTTTATGGAGAGCAAGAAAGTTAGCTAGAATAGGGGAGGCACAGAGAAATACATGAACACTGAGCATGATAATTATGGCAGTTTTTCTCGAGACAGATGAAAATGGTAAACTTCTTTTGTCATCTCACTGATACCAGGTTGTAACCCAGTGTAGTGGTTTTGTCATCTCACTGATACCAGGTTGTAACCCAGTGTAGTGGTTTTGTCATCTCACTGATACCAGGTTGTAACCCAGTGTAGTGGTTTTGTTATCTCACTGATACCAGGTTGTAACCCAGTGTAGTGGTTTTGTCATCTCACTGATACCAGGTTGTAACCCAGTGTAGTGGTTTTGTCATCTCACTGATACCAGGTTGTAACCCAGTGTAGTGGTTTTGTCATCTCATTGATTCCAGGTTGTAACCCAGTGTAGTGGTTTTGTCATCTCACTGATACCAGGTTGTAACCCAGTGTAGTGGTTTTGTCATCTCACTGATACCAGGTTGTAACCCAGTGTAGTGGTTTTGTCATCTCACTGATACCAGGTTGTAACCCAGTGTAGTGGTTTTGTCATCTCACTGATTCCAGGTTGTAACCCAGTGCCGTGGCTTTGTCATCTCATTGATATCAGGTTGAAACCCAGTGTAGTGGTTTTGTTATCTCACTGATACCAGATTGTAGCCCAGTGTCGTGGTTTTCTGTATTTGTCTTGGCGCTTCATCTACATCATTTATCCATAACTTTCTTCCTCACCTTCCTCCCAGATATTCTACTGTAAATAGTCTCATATGCAGTCTGGTCTGGCTGCATTCTCACTAGATGGCTAAAACATTTCATTCTTTGTCTGTCAATATAATCCAGGCACGGTCTTATTCCAACTTTCTTAGTGTTACCGGTCCAATGTCGGCAAGAGTCCGTCTAATAATACAGTTATTCAGTAAACAACGCGCGACTAATGCCATCGTGCTAACGTCACATACGTTCCATCCATAACCTTTCAATCGATAGTCTCGCAGTTCCACTGTTGTGACAGATTCTGGTGGCGGTGTCGTAATTGAAATGCTCCTTGCCCTAACCCTAGGGGAGAAGTTGAACATAGGACCCAGGGGAGAAGCTAACCCTAGAACCTTGGGGAGAAGTTAAACCTAGCACTCAGTGATGGAGCTACTGACACCCTCAATGATTTGGAACCATTATTCGGAGGAGTAATTCCCACTGTATGCTGTAGATTCGCTGGAAAGAAGTCAGCAATTTACATATTATTTTCTTAGCCTTGATAATTTGGGATCGTTATTTTATTCGAAGGATAGCCACAAAAAAAATTATAAGTTATAGATATGAATTAACAATAATATAAAATATATCTCACTCTTCAAGCTGATGGGTAGAACCTTCTCAGGTTGGATCTGCTGCTCCATGTGGCTTTTCTCATCAATGTAATCATACTCCTCAATATCTTCAGCCACCTGATAGTCGTACTCAAATTCTGTGTCCCTTTTGTTCACACCTATGCCTAAACCATTAAACTTTCTCTCTAGCTGACTAGTATCTGCTGCTATCCGTGTATGCTTCTGATCTTCTTCATCGACTGTTTCACTGTTCAGCTTTCGAGAATCATCTTCTTTTACCTCTTGTTTAAGCGACACCAACTCAGGGTCTGCTTCTTGTGTTTGTTTTACTTCAGGTCCTGTGTATTTTTTCAAGTCGCCACTAATATCAACATTACTCGAGTGCGATGTTCCACACCGGCATGAATTACTGAGCCGTCGGTGGCACTTAGTATTTGCTGACTGCAGCGATAAATTTGCAAAAGTTCCTGAAACTGCTGATTCGCGTAAAAGCAGCAATCTGTGATGATATATTTTAAAGGAAGCTTTAGCGTGTCTGTGTGTGCAGATGTCTCGGTACGTCCTCGTCGAAGAAAATGTCTTCTTGAAAACGGGAAAGTAACGTCTTAAAATTTGTTTCGTCGACATCACATCTGTTTGCAGAATGTATCAGTGTTTCCTTTATTTAAATACGTTCCGTCTTATTAGCGTAAATATCTTTTTAGTATAGGCAAACTATCACTAAATGATTAGTATCTCGAAAGAAAGCACAGCCCAAACTTTCGTTTCCAAATTGCCCTTAGTTAAAAACCGGAAGTAGCGACTTGATGCAGACAGACGGTGTAGTAGGATTTACTGATCACCGATATAAGAATTAAAAACATAACTTTCATGCATGTATATGCACCAACTTCAACAGCAGAGGAGGGCGAAATTGAAGATTTTTATGCCATATTGCAAGACACATTAAATAAAATTAATCAGAATGATATAATAATAATAATGGGAGATTTTAATGCGAAAGTAGGTACAGGCAGAGCTGAAAATGAGAGACACGTTTTAAGAAAATTTGGATTGGGTAATAGAAATGAAACAGGAGAAAAATTGATTGAATTTTGCATAGAAAATGAATTAACAATAGCTAACACACTTTATAAACCACACCCTAGAAGGCTTTTCACATGGACATCCCCTGACGGTGTTACCAAAAATCAGATAGATTACATTTTAATACAAAGAAGATGGAGATCGAGCATAACATCTGCAAAAACCCTGCGAAGTGCAGATTGCGATACAGATCATCAGTTACTAGAAGCAGATCTGAAATTAAAACTCAAAAAGCTTACCCGAGGACCAAGGCCTTTTCGATTTGATCTCACAAAAATACCAGATGCATACAACGTAGAAGTGAAGAACCGTTTTGAGGTCTTGATGTCTGTACAAGAGGAAATGACACCTGATGAACTGGCGGTACATGCTAGGGATATCTTGATAACAGCAGCTAAAGACTTAATACCCACCAGGACTAAGCAACATAAACCATGGATCACACCATACACGTTAGAACTAATAAAACAACGAAGGGAACTGAAAAAGAAAGGAGAAACCAATGACAGTAGGATGAAGTATAAATTATTAACACGAGAAATAAGAAAGTACACAAGAAAGGATAAAAATCAGTAAGTACAAGATTGCTGTATTAAAATAGAGCAGCATCATAAAAATGGAAGAGATTACGAAATGTTCAAGGAAATGAAGTTATTGACAAGAAATTTTCAACCTCAGTTAAATGTTATTTGTGACAAGTTGGGAAATACTTTAACAGAATCTAGACAAATTCTAGGAAGATGGCAGGAATACTGCAGCGGAATGTATGATATGAATGACAGTGAGGATATGAATGATATACATGAACCAGTAACAGTAGAGGCAGAACCTGAACCTTCATTAGATTAAATTTCATGGGCAATAAGGAGCCTGAAAAATGGTAAATCACCTGGATGTGATGAGATACCAGCTGAATTGATTAAAGCGGGAGGAGAAGAAAGCATAAAAATCTATCATGCATTGTGTGAAAAGATATGGAAATATGGTATTTGGCCAAAAGACTGGAAGAGAACTATCTTCATTCCAATACCAAAAAAGGGTGACCTGAAATTATGTACAAACTATCGAACTATTGCCCTGATCAGTCATGCAAGCAAAATTCTGCTAAAAATTATAATGAGAAGACTGCATAAGAAAATGGAAGAAGAGATTAATGTAGCTCAGGCTGGATTTAGACAGGGAAGAGGTACAAGAGATCATATATTCAACATGCGTTTAATAATAGAGAAGTGTAGAGAATTTAATGTAAATCTGTTCTTATGTTTTGTAGATTATTCAAAGGCATTTGACTGTGTACAACATCAGAAGCTTTGGGAAATCATGAGGAATATTGGCTTTCCATCACTTATAGTGCAGCTCATTAAAATGCTCTATCAAGATCAGCAAGCAGCAGTCAGAATAGATGGAGAGACATCAGACTGGTTTGGCATCAAGCAAGGAGTCCGTCAGGGATGTGTGCTGTCACCGTATTTGTTCAATATGTACGCCGAAAATATAATGAGAAATGTAAGAGATGATATAAACAAGGAACAATATGATACCCTAAACATCGGTGGTCATGAAATACCAGAAATTCGTTATGCTGATGATACAGTATTACTATCAACATCACAAAGTGGTTTAGAAAACTTATTAACCTCACTCCAAAGAAATAGTGAAAATCATAACTTATTTCTTAACATAGCAAAAACAAAGATAATGCATACAAACAAAACTGCCATGGAGAAGGAAATATATGTTAATAAGGAAAGATTGGAAGTGGTGGAAAATTTCGAATATCTTGGGTCACTGGTTACCAACAATGGTGACACAATGAAAGAAATTAAACGGCGACTATCAATTGCTCTTCAAAGACTAAAACAACTGAATAAATTATGGAATTGTACAGATAGAATTACAAAGGTCAGATTTTTAAGAGCATGCATCTTTCCCATTGCAACATACGCCTGTGAGACCTGGACACTTACTAAACAAGCGGAACAGCGCATAAATGCATTTGAATATAAATGTTACAGACAGGTTCTAAAAATATCTTGGGTAAAGAAAAGAACAAATGCATCCATACTTCAAGAGCTGAATATTGAGGAGGATTGGCTAGTAAAGACAATAAAACAAAGAAAATTGAAATATTTTGGTCACTTGAAACGTCATGGAAGTCTAGAGAGAACAATAATGGAGGGGTATATGCCTGGGAAGAGAGGAAGAGGAAGGCCAAGGAGAAGATGGGTGCAGGATGTGGCAGATGGTCTCCAGATGGGTGTATCAGACGCAGGACATCTTGCTCACGATAGGAAGGTTTTCCGGAGGGTTGTTATGACAGCGAGGTTCCGCGAGGGACATGCTACTAAATGAATGAATGAATGATATTTATAAGAATCGGCATTATACCACAACGGGCATACTAATACATGCTTTATCTCCAGCAGCAGATGTCTTTATCTGTATATGCTAACTGTCAGCACACTGATTATACACACGTCGTTCTTTTCCTCTCATACGTCCCTCCTTGCCAGATCCACTCCTAATTCCTCGTTCACGCATTCTTTACACATGTTCATCATCATCATCATAAACCACTTCTGCCGTTAAGCGCAGTGGGGAGGGCTAGTTTGCGATCCACTGGACGCTGGCTGTCACTGGCTATTGTCATGCCGTGAAGGCGTAGTGTGTCTTTAATGTTGTCGATTCATTTTTTCCACGGCCATCCTCTTGCTCTTGAAGCTGATCTTCTGAGATGTAGTGCTTGTGATGGTAACTGGTCTTGCTGCATTCTAACGAGATGGCCGAACCATTTTATCTGATGTTTCTCAATAAAACTAGTACAGGGTGTCGTTTCCAGAATTTGTCTGATAGTATCATTATTCACTAGATCTCGGATGGTCAGGTTGGCTGCTTTTCTCAGGCATCTCCTCTCGCAGGTGGGGATTTAGCGTATATAGGCTTTAGATAGAGTCCATGTTTGGCACTGGCTGCTTAATGTTGGAATAAATATGCTATTAATAATCTGTCTCTTTGCACTCATAGATATGCTTGGATATCTTAATAATGGTGACAATTGGTGTACATGTTATTTCATTTAATATAGTGTCTTTTGTCAACATTCGTTAATATATGGTCTTCATGATATCTCTCTTGTCCGGTACGAGTCTTTTTCTTCTTCTTTCGTTCGCCTGAAATAAGTTGTCTATATCAGCAGTTTTGTCTCTTGTATAAATTTCACTGTCGTTGTTAGTTCATTCAGTGGTCCATAGAGTTTACGTTCCACTGTTGTTCTTTCTGGCCAAAAGGTTTGCCTTAATGTGTCAAATTAGGTGCAGTCCTGGAGTACATGCTCTGCTGTCTGGGGCACACTTCCACAGGTGCACATGGCTGATACATCTATCTTGAATTTTGTTTACATGTGGTTACGTAATCGGTTGTGCCCTGTTCTGAGGCGGAGGATAATGACTTGTTCTGATCTGTCCATAATAAAATAGTCGTCTTGTGCTGGGGCTGGTGGTTTCCTGTCGATTTAATGATTCTTTTCTTTTGGTGGTATGTGACTGGTACATCCGGCTGCTCTTTTGTCGCACCTTCCCCTGCCAGTTGATCAGCTTTCTCATGTCCAGGCACTCCACAATGAGACGGTATCCACTGCATTACGACTCTTCGCTGAAGGCTGAGTTGTGTCAGCAGTGTTTGCAATTCTGGTAGTTTCCTAGACTGGAGTGCTTCAAGTACTGATTTAGCATCTGTCAGCATTACCACATACTGTGAACCAAGATTGGTATTTAGCAGTTTCTCTGTTGCTATCTTGATAGCTTGAGTTTCTGCTTCATAGTTATGGCAGTACTTTCCGGTTGGTACGCTGGACTTATCCCTAGTACCATCTGGGAAATCAATGTACACTCAAGCACCATTTCTTACTGCACTTTCTGCGGACCCATCTGTATAGACTCTGGCCTATTGTTCTTGTGGGTATTCTTCATCAATATAACTGAGGGTGGCCATTCTGCGTTGTACACTATCTTGCTCTTTCTTGTCAAATATCCCTTTCACATTTGTCTGGATTTGTACTGTTAGTTTGCATTTTTCTCTCCATGGGGTTTGTTCCGGAATATTTTTTAGTGGGCAACCAATTTCTGGAAGGTCAGGAGTTTGTCTACATATTCTTTTTGCTTGGTGTATAAAGCTGCTTCTTTTTAACCGTCCCAAGGCTAGGTTCTTAAATCTATTTTCCATCGGGTGATCTGGCATACTGAGGAACTTTTCAGCTTGTATTTGCAACTTTGTATCTCTGCGTTCTCTCAGTGCCTGTGTTTTCCCAGCTTTCTCCATTTCTAATATGGGGGTTGATTTCATCCCTCCTGTGATGACTCTGAGTGCTTGATTTTGCACTTTGTCCAACTCCTTTGGTACTAGATGCTGAACACCATGCAGTTGACCCATATTCCAAGTGTGGAAGTATGCTCTGCTTGTAAACTTTATTGAGTATTTTCCCATCGGCTCCCCATGTGGTTCCACTTAGTTTTCTTAGTATTGCTGTCTTTCTCCTGGCTTTGGTTGCTGCCTTGTTGATATGTTTTCTCCATGTCAACCTGTCATCAAATGTGACTCCTAGGTATGTGGGCTCTTTATTATCTCTAAGGGGTATTCCGTTTATTTTGATGATTCCCGCTTTTTGCTTTGGGGAGAGGGTGAAGAGTGTAGTGCTAGAATTGTCTGTGTTGATGCTGACACACCATCTATTGGCCCATGCCTCAAGTGCATTTGTAGCCCGCTGTAGTGTTTTTGTGGCTATTGTTGCATGTTCATTGGTGCACCACAGTACCAGGTCGTCGGCATACATTGCCATTTTGATTCCATTTGGTATCTCAGCAACCAGATCGTTGATGAATAAGAGGAAAAGTGTGGGCGACAGGACACCACCTTTTCCATTTATTTTATAGTTTCTCATCCTCTTCAAAAAGCCCCTCCTTCCAAACCTTATCAGAAGCTTTTCTTAAATCTATCCATGCCCGAGTACCAGTAGAACTTTCTAAAGCAAGCCTGTTGTGTCTGGTAATGATGTTTTCTAAAGCACTTTGTGGTGTATGTACCACTGTAGTCTGAGGTTGGTGATGCGCTCCATTGTTTTACAGAGACAGCTCGTGAGGCTGATCGGTCTGTAGTTGGAGGCATTAGAACTATCTTTCCCAGGCTTTATGAGGGGTATCATAATTGCCTCTCTCCAGATCTGTGGAACATTCCCTGTTGCCCAGCAAGCATTAAATATATGTAAAAGATTTGTTTTGGCTACTGTTCCTAAGTTTCTGATCATTTCGTTTGATATACCATCTGCTCCTGGTGACTTCCACATTTTCAGCTTTGAAATGGCCAACTCCAGTTCACTAAGTGTAATTGGCACCTCTAGCGCCTCTGATGATATATTATATCTCTCTTGTCCGGTACGAGTGTTCCCGTAGCTATCGCGTTTTTAGCAAGAAAGTCCCCTCTTTCATTCCCTCGTACTCCTGCATGTTCCGGACAGTATATCCAAGTGATTCTCCTCAATATTGGCGTATTGATGCTTGGCATCCACTCTTGCTACATTAGTCAATTTTGAAGATTCGGCAGTACCGACGGAGAATCAGACACAATAATTCCACTGCTAACTTTGTTTTCTGCTATCCAAACCAGAGGTGAGTTGATTTCCTCAACATCCATCCTTATGCTTGAAGTTGTAGAAAAAAAAAAAAAAAACAGCTCCATTTTGTTCTTTAAAAATTTTCCTGTCATTTTAGCTGTAGTAGGAATATGATCACTCAAGTTAATGGATTCGTATTTGTGTCCACAATAAATACAGCCCATTAACCACGTATTGAAATCAACAATGAAAAGATTGAAAATGTCACAGCTTTGAATATATAGGCTTAATAATAAACAAGCCTTAGAAAAGGTGCAGGAGTTTTAAGGAAAGACAGAATACGAAATTAGACGAATGCTAGGAATAAAACCAGTCTTACGAGTCATCAAAGAGCAGCAAATGATGTGGTTTGGACACCCAAAAAGAATGCCCTGGTACTGTCTGCCACAGCGAGCCACAATAAAACGTTACAACGGGTATAAAGAGAGCGGAAGACCTCGGAAAATATGGAGTGATGGCATTAAGAACAGCCTTGCAGAAATGAACATCAATCTTAATAGTGATATTGACAGAGATCATCAAAGAACGTTACATCTTCCCCGACACTTCACTGTGGTACAAGGTGGAAGAGAAGAAAAAGAGGAATGATCAACGATGGCGACTGCACGAAATAAGTCAGAAAAAGACTGGCTTTAGCAATGCAGAGGCTGAACGGCATGAAGAACATATGACTTTGCACCTGCAAGCAAGATAAAGTAAAAATTTTGAATTCCTGCCTCTTTCTCGTGGCAACATGGATGCGAGTAGTGGTCTCTCACTCAGTCCTGAAATACGCAAATCAGAGCTCTTGAACTAAAATGCGACAGGGAGGTTCGTAGAAAACCGTGGGCCAAGAAAAAGAAAAAACGACATCCTGCATGACTTGAATATCAAGAAAAACTTGCTCCTAAACAGCATCCACTCACGAAAGTTGGCGTATTTTTCAAGAGCCACAGTGATTTTCTTCAGCATATTTATTAAATCGCTTAGTATGCACGCATGGGCGAATTCGTGAGTACACAACCGTATCAACGCCCTTGTTGCAGCCATGGTCTCCCTTGTGAGGCTTTTAGCTGTAACATCAGAGGCTCACTCATCTCTTTAATGTGTTTTTTCCCTTAGCACTCACCGTGAACACCCATGCACATCGCGTGTCCTGGGTACCCGATCCATCTGTGTAGACCATAGCATCATTGCCATCTGTGTTCTCACCAATCAGTGTTTCGACTACTGTGTCCACTTTGCCAGAATTCTGTTCTCTACCCCTTCTGCATACTTAGTTGTGGAGAGAACAAAGTTCGTAGCAGTCATAGTTTTCATTGCCGATAAACATTTCTTGGCCTTGGAATTGTGGGGTCTACATGCTTTTTAAAGGAAAAGCGTCTATCAAATGGTATACCTAGGTCTCAACTCAACATTCAACATTCAGAGTTCTTCCATCGATGTTAGTATCTTCAGAATGTGGTTATTCATGGACAGCCAGGTGACTGTCGCTTTAAATGGGTTAATTTTGCCTTTGAGATACTGCACCAGAATGAAATTTGGTTTAATTCCTTTTGTAGCTAAAAGATTATGTCTCTGTTCCTGCCCCATCGGTAAACGATCAATAAGTTGTTCTTTCGTGGTCTGGATTTTGTAAATATTGAACAGGACTTTAGACGGAGGAGAACCTTGAGGCAGGCCTGCACTGACGGTTAGTGGCTGAGAAGACCAAACACCACATCGCCAAGTTAATGGATGGAGGAAATGAGGACACCCAAAATAAACTCGACCTAACAACATCGAAAAATATATTGCCAAAGATTGGAAAAGAAAAAAAATTGTAAGGAAAACATAAAGCATTTTCAGCTTTACATAGCCACCTGTTTCCTATTCACGTTTTTCGGTCCATCTACACACTTGCTCAGCCTGGTCTAGGTCAGAGGGGTGTCACGCTGACTGTTTTCTTCGAAAAGAGTCTCTCTTGGAACCTAGGCTCAAGGTAGGGAGATTTAGGTAAGGGCAAGTTCTAGACGTTCTGGGGTCGTTAAAAGCAGTGTCGTCGTATAGTATAGACCAATTGACATCGGCACTGATGTAACTGGAGGTAAGACAATGTGATACCCCTCTGACGTAGAACAGTCCGAGAAAGCATGAATGAAAGGCCAGCCAGTGTGTAGATGGGCCGGGAAACGGGAATAGGGCCATCACTTACAATAAACAGAGGACATTGCCGAGATTAGCCTTCAGCAACAGAACAACGGCAAGAAACCGAACACAACACAACACAACACACACACACACACACACACACACACACACACACATACACACACACACGTGTACACATATGGACCAGTGGAAGTGATCACAATAAGGTATGAAATATTATCCAGACAAATAGAAACAAATAATAAATGCCAAAATTGTATGATTGTATGAAGCAGGTAATACTTAACTGGAAGATTCTGAATTGTATAGAGAACAGAAATTAAGCAGGTATCGCTTATTTGGAGGGAAGAGGGAAAAGGGAAATCTAATCAGTTAACTTGAAAGGGTAATGGAGAGTAGTTACCAAGGGTGGAGGGATAAGAAAAAGTGACACCTAATCAGTGATGTAAAGGGCTGATGGAGACGAGTTACCATAGGTGGAGGGTGAAGAAAATTCTAAGAAAAACGTAGATGAGAGAGGTCAAAGGTGCTGGACTAGAAAGAATGCACCGTGTGCTCTATATGTCGTAGTAACAGTAAAGGGCCCTTTCCCACGCCATTAGACGTTCTGGACATATGATGTATAGGGACATTTTATAGACCAATCAACACTTGATATATAATGTGGTCATCATCACACTGGCTGTCTTTACTTCCCAGGACTTAACTATGTACACATATTAAGCTGGGTCGACTTGGGAGCCAACTTCATTTTCAAAAGAAAAAAAATCGGTTCGATGCGAATTTTAATCTACAGCCTTCGGGCCCGAAGCGAGCGACTAGCCGCTACACAACGGTAGCTTCTGTAGAATAGTAGTTTTAATAAAAATATCCTGCTCAACCCTTAGATTATAACTGGAATATAGTGTTCATTGAGTTCTAGGAAAAATATATTTGTTATTTTATGTATTGTGTAATTATTTATTTGTGATTTTGTAATTTGCATTACTGCTTTCAATATTGGTTTCTGTACACATTTCTGAGTTGTGTTTAAAGAAAAATAATGTGCTGACTGTCTGTCTATACATTTATCCATCTATATGCCCGTCTGTCTGTAAGTATGTCTTTCTAATATCTGAAGCAGTACGAAGTAAAAATGATTTAGAGGGCATATGATGACCTTCAAGCGATGTCAAGGGATAGGATGATTGGATACGATTTGACTGAGAGCCTATGATCCATTGACGGATAAACGGCGAAAGAAAAACAAAAGTTAACCAACGTTTATTTTGTCGTTCGTGATTATGGTGATATTATGAAGCTCACTAGAACTACTGCTCCTGTGGACTTATATTTTTATCACATTTTCAGGGACAAAATGGTAAAGAGTGAGAAGGAAGAAGAAGATGGGAAAGATGAAGAAGAATAACAAGAAGAATCAGTTAATTGCTGTATCCTTACCCGGGCATGACTGCAGGTTATACTGGCTGGTGTGGCCGTTATGGGTACCCTAATTATAAATTCCTTGGAATTTGAACGGGGTATATGGGCTTACTCTATTGGTCTGCCACCAGCATTGATATTATATAGTCTCATTGTGTCAAACCTTCAGGTCCTGTTGGTCTGCCACCAACATTGATATTATATAGTCTCATTGTGTCAAACCTTCAGGTAATGTTGGTCTGCCACCAGCATTGATGTTATATAGTCTCATTGTGTCAAATCTTCAGGTCCTGTTGGTCTGCCACCATCATTGATATTATATAGTCTCATTGTGTCAAACCTTCAGGTACTGTTGGTCTGCCACCAGCATTGATATTGTATAGTCTCATTGTGTCAAACCTTTAGGTCCTGTTGGTCTGCCACCAGCATTGATATTATATAGTCTCATTGTGTCAAACCTTCAGGTCATGTTGGTCTGCCACCAACATTGATATTATATTGTCTCATTGTGTCAAACCTTCAGGTTCTGTTGGTCTGTCACCAAGATTGATATTATATAGTCTCATTGTGTCAAACCTTCAGGTCCTGTTGGTCTGCCACCAACATTGATATTATATAGTCTCATTGTGTCAAACCTTCAGGTCCAGTTGGTCTGCCACCAACATTGATATTATATAGTCTCATTGTGTCAAACCTTCAGGTCCTGTTGGTCTGCCACCAACATTGATATTATATAGTCTCATTGTGTCAAACCTTCAGGTCCTGTTGGTCTGCCACCAACATTGATATTATATTGTCTCATTGTGTCAAACCTTCAGGTCCTGTTGGTCTGCCACCAACATTGATATTATAGTGTCTCATTGTGTCAAACCTTCAGGTCCTGTTGGTCTGCCACCAACATTGATATTATATAGTCTCATTGTGTCAAACCTTCAGGTCCTGTTGGTCTGCCACCAACATTGATATTATATAGTCTCATTGTGTCAAACCTTCAGGTCCTGTTGGTCTGCCACCAGCATTGATATTATATAGTCTCATTGTGTCAAACCTTCAGGTCCTGTTGGTCTGCCGCCAGCATTGATATTAAATAGTCTCATTGTGTCAAACCATCAGGTCCTGTTGGTCTGCCACCAGCATTGATATTATATAGTCTCATTGTGTCAAACCTTCAGGTCCTGTTGGTCTGTCACCATCATTGATATTATAAAGTCTCATTGTGTCAAACCTTCAGGTCCTGTTAGTCTGCCACCAGCATTGATATAATAGTGTCTTATTGTGTCAAAACTTCAGGTCCTGTTGGTCTGCCACCAGCATTGATATTATATAGTCTCATTGTGTCAAACCTTCAGGTCCTGTTGGTCTGCCGCCAGCATTGATATTAAATAGTCTCATTGTGTCAAACCTTCAGGTCCTGTTGGTCTGCCACCAACATTGATATTATATAGTCTCACTGTGTCAAACCTTCAGGTCCTATTGGTCTGCCACCAGCATTGATACTCAATAGTCTCATTGTGTCAAACCTTCAGGTCCTATTGGTCTGCCACCAGCATTGATACTCAATAGTCTCATTGTGTCAAACCTTTAGGTCCTATTGGTCTGCCGCCCATACTGTGCCAAATTTTTCAAGTAGCAGTTCATGAGGATAAACGGCACTCAGGCACTCAAACTTCACGGCAAGTGGCTCCCTTCCTTTTGCCAGCGGGAAAAAAGCCCACAACAGAATACCCCTGCCTGTCTCTTGAGACAACATTGAAACAGACACGTTCTAAATACATACAAATGGTCTGTTTATGGCCCGCACAATAACATTTTATTAAAGAAGGCCACCGAAAGGCTCAACAGACTAAACTCGGTTTAATAATATATTTGCTCCTGTCTGAGACCAGAGACAAATTTCTGAAGCTGTATCCAGCAGTGCAACACAAAGCAGATGACAGACAACATAGTCCTAGCGCAGTGGCTCTCAACCTTCATATGCCGCGACCCTTTAATACAGTTCCCTCATGTTTTGGTGACGCCAACACAATTATTTTCCTTCTTAATTTCAATGAATATGTGTTTTTCAATGGTCTTAGGCGACCCCTGTGAAAGGGTCGTTGGACTAAAAAAAAAAGGGTCGCGACCGGTAGGTTGAGAACAGCTGTCCTAATGGAATCAGATATAATCAAAGTCAGCCCAGATGAGCCTTATAATCTGATTTGATTTCCAGCTCTTTGCTATTATTGCTTGTTGACATTTTGGTAGAGGCCGACCAAGAGAGATGATGCTGGATGGGCTAAAACGATGGCAAGGATGTATATCATCAAGAGAGCTGTTCCAGTCAGCCAGGGATCGTGATCTGTGGAGACGCCTGAGCGCCTACGCCAGTTGGCAGGGCACATTATGATGTTGCTGACATTTTGGGCATGTGTTTTGTTGACCCCAAAAATGAATATTTATGCGCTTGTTGATTTTGCAAATTCAGACCTGATGTGAGAGAATGGTGCGGCGGGAAATGACCAGCATATCTGACCGACACTCTACACTCCAGTAACCAGTTCGTACGCGTAAGCATTAGCAGGCAGCGATTACATTAGAGAGCTTGTCAGGGCCTGACTGGCGTAAGCATGTAGCCTGCGTTCTTTTCGCAGTGTTCCACACATGAACCGAATGGATTTATTTGTAATGGATTTTAAACTGTAATAATAAATACTTACCCACCACAACAATGGAAAGATGGTGTAATCTTCAAATTACCTAAAAAATGTGATTTATCCGATTGTAACAACTGGAGAGGCATCACCCTGCTTTCGATATCAGGGAAACTATTTTGTAGTATGCTACTAGAAAGATTGAAAAAATCCATAATGAAAGATTAAGGGAAGAACAAGCCGGTTTTAGATCCAAGCGGTCATGCATAGACCACATCTTTACTCTTAGAATAATTGTTGAAGATTCTACAGAATTCCAGTCGAAATTATTGATCAACTTTGTCGACTTTCAAAAAGCCTTCGACAGTATCCATCGTCCAACACTCTGGAAATTGCTTAACATCTATGGTTTCCCCATCAAATATATCAACATCATAAAATCTTTTTATAATGAAACACGATTCTGTGTAAGAACTGATTCCGGCAATTCTGACTGGTTCCCGGTGGAAACAGGAGTGAAGCAAGGCTGTGTCCTATCGCCGACTTAGACCTAGACTTCGCCGACGACATAGCACTCCTGAGTTCAGAACACACAGACGCCCAAGAAAAAATCAATCGACTCCAGAAATTCTCAGAACAAATTGGACTCCAAATTAACACCGCAAAAACAAAAAATCTAGACTTTACCAACAGTTCAGTTGATATCACGCTGAACAACAACAGCCTTGAAAAAGTCAACAGTTTCACTTATCTAGGGAGCAAGATGTCATCTACAGGAGATAGCGCACCAGAAATACCATTTAGAATAGCACTGGCATCTAGTGCCTTCAATAAACTGTCCAACATCTGGAAATCAAAGACACTTAGCAAACACACAAAACTCAAGATCTTCAATTCTTGTGTGATTCCAGTACTAACCTATGGATGCGAGAGCTGGAAATCAACGAAAACTCTAGACACAAAATTAGACAGTTTTGAAAATAAATGCCTTAGAAGAATACTAAATTTCAAATGGTCAGATTTCCGAACAAATACACAAATAAGGCAAGAATCCAGGCAAGAGTATGTGTCTAATTTTATACGAAAACGCCGCTGGAACTATGTCGGCCATGCCCTTAGAATGGATAAATCAAGACTTCCTTACCAAGCCCTCATTTGGACACCACAGGGGAAAAGATCTCGTGGAAGACCAAGGGAAACCCTACGTAGAACTATCATCAGGGAAGGCTCGCTCATGGGCCACTCAAACATCCAAGACCTACAACAGATTGCAACAAACCGCCATGCATGGAGAGTCATGACCTCTGCCCTATGTGCCGCACTCGACACAAGAGGAAAAGACTAATAAATACTGCATGTTTCTTTGGCAATGGAAAGTGCAAGATGTGAATACAGCATTTACATGCTTCATGCAGGAGAAAGGAAAGACGGACATATAATTAAGCCGATACTGGTACCACCAGAATTCTCAGCTTCTGATGATGAGGATATAGCGCGTGTGGGATGTCATGAGTCCTGTGACGTCGATTCTTGACAACACGATCCTGATATGTTGAAGTAAGTCATCGACACGGAGAGATTGGTGAGAACATGGTTTTTACACACTGGCTCAACTATTCTCAACTTTCGTATCATTTTGTGAAGGAACTTGTTTCTATTTGTTTTAAAACAGTTTGGGGATTTTGTTTCTTCTTAATAAAATAGAACCGTTTAGTGTGCTCAGTGTATCAAGAAAGGTAGTCACAATATTTGAACAGAAAAAAATCCGGACTGATTAAAGACCTAATCAGGCGTCATTTATTGGGTATCAATTAAAACAAACTATAGACGCCTATAGGATGTCTCCTCCCAGCGATTATATTGCATGTTTATCCATTCATGCAAGCAGACGCTTATGTCTGAATAAAAACTCCCCCTAGCGGGCTGACTCACCCGACACTGGCTACTAAAAACTCATTTTTAACTATACAAACATAATATTACACCCAGTGTACAATGTAGTGTAGAAAAACATAAAAGATAAGGTGTCATATTTAATTCTAGTATAAAAAAGCAAGGAAGAAGCGGAATGTCTGTGCATGGTGGGAATTAGATATAGAAAATTGGATTTGTGTGAGCGATACGCGCTACTGATCAGGTAGCAGACGAAGCTCATCAACATCCGGTAGCACCGGAGATTACCGACCACTCCCGAACCGTTGTTATTACAATGGCCGACTGCTTCTGACTTGTGAGATGGGGATTCGTTTTAAGATCGGCTACCGTGATTGTGTGTTAGACATGAGAAAAATCAAAAGATGAATTCAGGAGACCAAGGGGCAGAAGGTGGAGCTGAAAAGGATGTGGAGTATTATTACAGGCCAGGTAATTTTTATTTGGAAATTGTAAAGTGCCAACTTGCAGGCGGCAGTGAGTCTTGGACGATGCCAGCTTTGCTCACACTCACTCTGTGTGACTTCCAGTGCACGGGCATCGAGCACGGTGCCATCCTCGAAGATAGTGCCATAATTATTCTGTCTGCCCTACACCTTTCTGTTATATTACAAGTTGTATAGTAACCTTCAGTTTTTATAAAACGGCATCTTAGACCTTAATTTTAATAAGAACAAAGAATTGAATTATATTTCTATAAATTTTTGCAGTGATATTTTAAGTTACCTCCCGTTGACTTTAAACTAATAGGAATTCTATCGTATTGTTTGGCCCTTACACGTGAAAGCTAACGAGTCCACATTTTCCCTCCAGCCGACAGAGGATAATATATGTTATTTTTGTGTACTCTAGTATCAGCTGGAACTGTAAGTTACAGACAATAATATCCCAGAGACTGATTAGTCCTTACCAGGTTATATATAACCTTAGCACAGTTTTGATGCATTCATTTCCCTAATGAACATCTCTTGCCCAGAAACCACTTCCTCACAAACCCATACTGTATATTACTCAAAATATACTGTTTTATTATCCCTTGTTTTGCTATTACATGTAAATACAGATTATTTGAGACTAAAAAAATCGGCCAAAAAATCTGGACATTGACAAGTGTTATGTGGACATATCCTGGGAAGAAAAAGTGATCAGTTGATATTGACTGCATAATCCACCAACCACTGATTGGTCTTAAAAAAGAAAGTTGGTCTAAAACCACATGCAAGATGCATCAAAGGAAGGGAAGGGTCAGTGACTTACTTTACTTACAAGTGTAATGAATTTTATTATAAATGGCAGTATAGTGATGGTACCAGCACAGATGTTGAAGTTTAGCTTGTCTTCTTCTAAGTGTTCACCAGCTGTAAACTTCGGCTGAAAGTTCTGGCTCTTTATCCACTTATGTACTTAATTCTTGCTCCAGAACTGGAGTTTTAGATGCACATACATTTTACAAGTCTGGCTTATTTGTATGCAGACTGTTGGTTTCTTACCTCTCAGGCAGATGCACTCTAACTTTAACAGTAAGTGTATTCCCCCTCCCCCTAGTAATTTATATAATTTTAAATCTGTACTGCAGTATCTTTTGTGGATTGTTTTTACAATCATTGGAAATATATAGAAGTTTTTAGCTATGCACAGTCAGTGCCAGTACAGTGTGGTGTAGTCAAACATAAAGGATAGTGGGTAATATTACATTCTGGTATAAATTACAGTCAATTATAAATGTTTTAACAGCGGCCGTTTCTATTTACTTTAAGTAGACTGCATTTCTTTTTAATTGTAGAAAAAACTAAAAGTATTTTTGCCAGCTTTAGAAGGACACAGTCACGCATATCTAATGTTTTGGCTTATTTGCTTATTGGAGTAAACAAAAGCTAACAGACGATATAGTGTTAGCACATAATATGGTAATGAGTATAAAGGACACATAAACTAATGTACAGATTGAATTTAATTATGTGTATCTGCTTCCTTTTTTAGGACCGTTCCACAATGAATCACAACTCCCGTTCTTTGTACGCCCACCTTCTGACCAAATAAGACAAATGATTCATGAAGGATGGATTGAAAGTTAGTAAATAAAAACATGATTTTAAGCATTTGGTATTAATAATTGGAATATATCTGATAGACATGCATAATTAGTATAGTATTAATGCACTCAGTCCAGTAATAGGTAATGCACAATATGGCAGCCCAGATCATATTGCTAGCCTCCTCTTTCAGAGGACAACAGGCTACACAGAGGTAATATTTTGTGCAGACTTAGGGTGCCCCAATAAATTTGTTTTATAAAATTTGAACAGGGTTTGTTCCAGTTGGATTCTTCTTCTTTTTCTTCTTCTTCTTCTTCTTCTTCTTCTTCTTCTTCTTCTTCTTCTTCTTCTTCTTCTTTTTCTTCTTCTTCTTCTAATATCGCCTCACTGATACCAGTTTGTAGCCCAGTGTCATGGTTTTCTTTATTTGTCTTCACTTCTTGGGTGGCTTGAGTGATGGATTTGTTTAACCTTTTGCAGGTTTTTTCTACACCATTTATCCATATCTTTCTTGGTCTTCCTCTTGCCTTCCTCCCAAATGTTCTACTGTAAAAAGTCTCATATGCAGTATGGGCTGGCTGCATTCTCGCTAGATGGCCGAACTATTTAATTCTTTGTCTGTCATCCAGTTGGATTAGCCTCCAAAATGTGACTCTTTGAGTTACAGGGGTGTCACACCTTTAGGTTGCAGTTCTAAGGGCAAATACAAAAAAAAAGGAGCTCTGTTCATATTTTTCAAATCCACATGGCGTCAGACTTACTTTATATGTGACCTTAAGTGGGTAACAGGTAAAGACCTTGGAAGTAAAAGTGGCCGGCAGGATGTAGCCAACATCATCTGTCAAGTGTCCATTAGTCTATAAAGTAAAAGTCTAGCACTGTATGCCCTATATGCCTGAAGGCATGAAAAAGGTTCTGAATATATTATTGAAACTTGCATTATCACATAGTTCAATCGAGGTCACAGTGTAGTTATTGCTTCTTTTGTGTTTTGTTGTGTTGCTGTTACGCCAATTCCTTCTACAATCAGTAATGGCTTCAGTAACAACACTGGTTAGTTTCAGCTTCATAACACCACTATATAGGTTTTGTTGAAGAAAGTTTTTGATACTATGTTTTCTCCATTTGGGTTCTGGGTCCCCATTATAAAGGGGGGGAGAGGAGGGATAAACTGACTGCCGCCCTAACAGGCATGTTACAACTAATTAGGGGTTTCCTTTGAAGCTGGAGGCAGGAAACCAACAGATCTGCTTAGAAATAAGCAAGATCTGCAAAACTGATGAGTATGCAAAACTCAAGTTCTGAAACAAGACTATAGTCCAGAAGTTGATGAACAGCCAGAACCTTCCTCTGGAGTTTACAGATGGTGAATGTGAAGAAGAAGAAGAAGAAGTACCATTACTATGTAAAAAAGATCACATGATAAATGTGAAGTTACCATAATAATCACTTAAAAATGAGAGTTTAAAATAACAAACTTTGGTGATGGGAAAATTACAGTACACACCCAAGTGACAAAGAAAAAAAGGCGTATGGGGAGCCTTTGCTGATTTCAAATTATCAGCATCTCTTCTTGTCAACATGAAGAAAGAAGCAGGATTTAAACATGGCATTAGAGCATACATATATTAAACAGGCATCTGGGTTTTTATATCTTTACACAACATTCACTGAAGATGGTAAATTAGATTAAGAAATTGACATCTGATGCAGTAAAGCAGTCCAAGTATTGGGACAGCTGGCCCCCCTCTTACAGTACAAAGCAATCCCTATCAGCACAGAGAGACATCTCATACAAAGCATATTCATTCCCACCCTATACTACCAGTGCCAGACATGGTCACTCACAACAAAACATAAAAGAAAATTAGTAACCATGCAAATGAGGTTGGGAAAGACTGTAGGAGTGACCAGAAGAGATTAAAATCAGAATAAGGTCATACGAGATAAAGTCGGTACAGAACCAATTCTTAATTACATACAAAGACAGCGAATCAAATGGTTTGCCCACTTGGAGAGAATGCCTTTTGATGCTACACCATACAAGGCATATACTAAAAGAGGAGAGGGACGTAGAACAAGAGATAGACTAAGGACAATATGGGAAGATAACCCCAGAGAAACTCTACAGCACCATGATGTGTCTATGGTCGAAGCAGCCAGAAGAGCACGAAGCAGGACCTTATATCTCCCTCGACACCGGAAGTAATAAAAGAGGATGTAAAGATGAAGAAGAAGCATTCCTTCTTGCACCAATGCAGACTCTGCCTATTATCCAAGCCATCTCGTGCATGAGATCATTAGGCTTACCAAGAAAATAAAAGATTTAGTATGTTGTCCAGAAAAGCAGAATTGTTCCTGCAGTTGGGAAGAGTAATGCAGCAGTGAGTGACCAGGGGAGTGACCAGGGGGTCTTGTCAGCACTCAACATTCACAGAAGAGGAGATTCAGGTTTACCATCAGATTGCTACTGGTACCATTGTAATTGGAACGCTGACTTCTAAAGATGGGAATGCAGTGCTTATGTGAATCTTCACTGTGCTGTGATTTCAATACTAACTCAGCTTAGCCATCATGCAGTGGATACCAGCCCACTGATGTTACCTTGAAAATAAAAAGGCACACATACATACATACATACATACATAAAATACATAATCTGTCTATAAAAATGGATATAAGAAAACAACAGATTACAGACCATAGCATGACATAAATTGGATATAAGAATACAAACTGAAGATTACAGATTATAGCATGACCACATCAGTGTGCTATTAGATTGAAATTATATTTTTTGATAAACGATATATTTAAAGAATAATTGATGTATTCGTGATCATTCAAGATTTATTCTTATAGTATACTAGATTTAATTTTCTGGCATCGCCTGGGAGAGATTAAAGCAATCTACATTCATTCTAATTAATTGTACTCGCAAAATTTATCTAGGTATTTATTTAGGCTGTGGAATATTATACCATACAATGTTTAATAAGCTGTAGAGTTCAAGAAAATCTGTTTTAAAATCGGATTCTATAGCCATATGTCAATTTAATATGACAATGGGCCAAGCCTAAGACTTGGAGTGATTAGCTCACAGTTTATAAATAAATGGCCAAGGGATGTAATAACATATGTTAAAAGGTTTTTGCAAAGCATATAACTCCAGTGAAATGTACCTTTGAGTGATTGTTGGTTACTATGCTGTAATATGCCAAAGCCATGGTTGTAAATATGATTGTTTTTGTGACGACTGTAGCTAGAACAGCACCTGTAATTTTAACCCGTCCATGCTTCATCTTTTGGGAGGAGTCAGATCGATTGCAAGTTTTCTGACAAACACATGGATTTTGTGTTTTATATTATAGACTCTGTGTGCCATCTGTCTTTTTATGCAATCCTAATAAAAACCAATACATTTTTGATACAGAGATAGATGTTTTTGACTTTACTGAAAACAAAAAATCAGATCGTAACTTTTATTGTAAATGTCCTTCTATGGTTATTTTCTAAGGTGGCAGAAGAAATGATGGATTGAAGGCAGCTGATATAGTCCATGTGTTGCGAGAGAGGATAGCCTACCTCTCAGGTTGGTCTTAGAAGAATTATATACATTTATTTATTTAAAGAATGCAGGGTTTTATCAAAAGTAGGTGTATTGTCCTGTTTATTATATTATAGTGTCAGAATTGATGAATGGAGGAGATACCAGCCTGTCTTCTTCTTGCTACCTTTAGCGTCTGTTCTTTATGGTTGTGAACATGGTTTGTAATACTGAGATTTCATTTTTGATTCCAGTTGCGGGTAGTTTGACATCAGACCACTCTATGTTGATTTTGGCTGTGGTATAGAGAGCTGACTATTCAGAAAGCAGTGGCAGACTACTGAACATAAAAATTGCCAAGTACAACCTCAGAAAGCTAACTGATGTTGGGATTAATTTGCAGTGTGTACATCTAAAGGTTTCACAATTAGTTTTACTATTCCCCTTTAAAGCATAGCTCAAACCAAGGTATCCTATATTTTACCATCTCCTACAACCCTGCCACCAACCTTCTCCATATTATTCAACTCTGTCTCTACTTACTTGGGATACGTTTAGGTCTTCCTAATTCTTTTTGTCCTGTGGGTTACAGAGTAAGGACATTCTAGTCATACTATTATCAAGTTTTCTCAATGTGTCTATACAGCACCTGAATGATTCCTTCACTTCTTGATTTTCCAGTCCTTCTTGATTTGCCAGTCTCTTGCCACTGAAGATAAATGTTTTCTTGATTGTAGAGAGCAATCTCTGTTATTTTCTGGACCGAAAGGGAAAGAAAACTGTGTCTGTTAATAGAGAGAAGGGAGAAGAAGCATCAGTAAAAGGAGGTTGATTGGGAAGTAAGAGGTATTTTTTGGTACAGTAAAATGTGTTCAAGAGTTCACAAAAATTAAAAATAGCATTTTAAATGTTACCTCAGTAGGCGAGGTAATAAAAAATAATTTACACACATTTTAAACCATGCGTGATTAAAATAAATCTGCATTGATGTCATTAATAGAAACAGTGTTATGATAACACGTTACCTATTGGAATTATGAATACAGTCCTAATACTGTTTTATTTCTTATGACTAAAGACTCTTGCTAAGCCATAACCACTGCACCTGGACATCTTTTAGTGCCTTCTTTAATATATTTAGAGTAAAAATAGGCCAATGGATAAAGTAGTTAGTCAGCTAGGTAGTTGTTATTTTGTCATGTATCTTGCAGACCTTCCATTTTCTTGTTATGAATACATTCACATATACACACACACACACATATATGTATGTATGCATGTATATATGTATATATACACACACACTATATACCACAATGCGCAAGTTATCTTGATATCCTTCAGCATTGTTTTCTGTGTTTAGTTTTGCATTTATTTCAAGACAACATGCATTCATCTGCGTTTTAGGTGGGCGAGACAAAAGAGGTGGCCCTATTCTGACTTTTCCTTCCCACACACACCCAGAAAAGCTGAAGTATGATGACTTGAGGAGGCTCATGACTTACTTAGCCAGTGTTCCAAGGTATGCCACAGAGACAGTGTTCCAAGCTGTGTTACTGAACCAGTGTTCTTTGGTGTGTTACAAAGCAAGTGCTCTATGGTATCTTACAGAGTCAGTGTTCTAGACTATCTTACAGATCCAGTGTTATAGGGTGTGTTACAGAGAAAGTGTTCTAAGATATGTTACAGAGCCAGTGTTTTAGGATATATACAGGGCTAGTGTTCTAGGATATGTTACAGAGCCAGGATTCTAGGATATGTTACAGAGCCAGGGTTCTAGGATATGTTACAGAGCCAGGATTCTAGGATATGTTACAGAGCCAGTGTGGTAGAATATATACGGGGCTAGTGTTCTAGGATATGTTACAGAGCCAGGGTCTTAGATGTGTTACAGATCCAGCGTTCTAGGATATGTTACAGAGCCATTATTCTAGGATATGTTACAGATCCAGTGTTCTAGGATATGTTACAGAGCCAGTGTTGTAGGATATGGTACAGATCGAGGGTTCTAGGATATGTTACATAGCCATTATTCTAGAATATGTTACAGATCCAGGGTTCTAGGATATGTTATGGAGCCATTATTCCAGGATATGGTACAGATCCAGGGTTCTAGGATATGTTACAGAGCCATTATTCAAGGATATGTTACAGAACCAGTGTTCTAGGATATGTTACAGAGCCAGTGTTGTAGGATATGTTACAGAGCCAGTGTTGTAGGATATGTTACAGAGCCATTATTCTAGGATATGTTACAGATCCAGGGTTCTAGGATATGTTACAGAGCCATTATTCTAGGATATGTTACAGAACAAGTGTTGTAGGATATTTTACAGAGCTAGTTCACCAAGGTATGTCACAGAGACAGTGTTCCAGGCTGTGTTACTGAACAGTATTCTTTGGTGTGTTACAAAGCAAGTGCTCTATGGTATCTTACAGAGTCAGTGTTCTAGACTATCTTACAGATCCAGTGTTATAGAGAAAGTTTTCTAAGATATGTTACAGAGCCAGTGTTTTAGGATATATACAGGGCTAGTGTTCTAGGATATGTTACAAAGCCAGGATTCTAGGATATGTTACAGAGCCAGGGTTCTAGGATATGTTACAGAGCCAATATTCTAGGATATGTTACAGAACCAGTGTTCTAGGATATGTTACAGAGCCAGTGTTGTAGGATATATTATAAAGGCTAGGTTAGTGTTCTAGGGTATGTTAAAGAGCCAGTGTTCTAGGATATGTTACAGAGCCAGTGTTCTAGGATATCTTACAGAGCTAGTGTTCCAGGATATGTTACAGAGCTGATGTTCTAGGATTTGTTACAGAGCCAGTGTTCTAGAATATGTAACAGAGCCATTATTCTAGGATATGTTACAGAACAAGTGTTGTAGGATATTTTACAGAGCTAGTTCACCAAGGTATGTCACAGAGACAGTGTTCAAGGATATGTTACAGAGCCAGTGTTCTAGGATATGTTACAGAGCCAGTGTTCTAGGATATGTTACAGAGCCATTTTTCAAGAATATGTTATAGAGCCAATGTTCTAGGATTTGTTACAGAGCCAGTGTTCTAGGATTTGTTACAGAGCCAGTGTTCAAGGATATGTTACAAAGCTAGTGTTCTGGGATATGTTACAGAGCTATTTTTCTAGGATATGTTACAGAGCCCATGTTTTAGGATATGTTACAGAGCCATTGTTCTAGGATATGTTACAAAGCTAGTGTTCTAGGATATGTTACAGAGCCAGTGTTCAAGAATATGTTACAGTGCTAGTATTTTAGGATATGTTACAGAGTTAGTTTAAATGATATGTTGCAGAGCTAGTGTTATAGAATATGTTGCAGAGCTATTTTTCTAGGATATGTTACAGAGCTCGTGTTTTAGGAAATGTTACAGAGCCAGTAATCTAGGATATGTTGCAGAGCCAGTGTTCTAGGATATGTTACAAATCAAGTGTTCTAGGATGTGTTACAGAGTTAGTGTTCTTTGGTATGTTACAGAGTCAAAATTATAGTTTATGTTACAAAGTAAGTGTTCTTGGGTATATTATAAAACAAGTGTTCTATGGTATGTTACAAAGCAAGTGTTCTAGGATATGTTACAGAGTTAGTGTTCTAGGGTATGTTACAGGGCCAGTGTTCTAGGGTATGTTACAGAGCCAGTGTTCTAGGGTATGTTACAGAGCCAGTGTTCTAGGATATGTTACAGAGCCAGTACTCTAGGGTATGTTACAGAGCCATTGTTCCAGGATATGTTACAGAGCCAGTGTTCTAGGATATGTTACAGAGCCAGTGTTCTATGATATGTTACAGAGCCAGGGTTCTAGGATATGTTACAGAGCCAGTGTTCTAGGATATGTTACAGAGCCAATGTTCTATGATATGTTACAGAGCCAGTGTTCTAGGATATGTTACAGAGCCAGTGTTCTATGATATGTTACAGAGCCAGTGTTCTAGGATATGTTACAGAGCCAGTGTTCTATCATATGTTACAGAGCCAGTGTTCTATCATATGTTACAGCGCCAGTGTTCTAGGATATGTTACAGAGCCAGTGTTCTAGGATATGTTACAGAGCCAGTGTTCTATGATATGTTACAGAGCCAGTGTTCTATGATATGTTACAGAGCTAGTTTTATAGAATATGTAGCAGAGCCAGTGTTCTAGGATATGTTGCAGAGCCAGTGTTCTGTATGTTACTGTTCCATTGTTCTATGATATGTTACTGAGCCAGTGTTACAGGGTTTGGCACTGAACCATTTTTCTAGGGTATGTTAATGTTCTATGTTTGTTACTGAGCAGGTTTTCCATCTGTTTTTGAGCCAGTATTCCAGGGTATATTACAAAGTTAGTGTTCCAGTTTAAGTTACAGATCCAGTGTTCCAGAGTATGTTACCCAACCATCATTCTAAGATATGATACTGAGCCAGTTTAGCTTCATGCCTAACTTCGGAATACATGCATACTGAAATGATCAACACATGGATGGGCAGCATTGTTGCCACTTTTCTTTGACAAAAAAACATCCAAAACAGAGTCAAAAAGTATCTAAAAACATCTAAATTTGTGTGGGGAAAACATCTAGAAAAAACATCCAAATGGAAAGAGTCACAAATTACATAGCAATTTTAATTCTTCTTCTTCTTCTTCCGTTCGCATGAAATAAATTGTCTATATCTGCAAAGCTGTCTCTAGTATGAATTTCACTGTCTTTTGTAATTCACTAAGCGGCCCGTAAAGTTTGACTTCCACAAGTGTCTCTTTTGGCCAAAGGTTTTGCCTGAAAGCGTTGAATCTGGGACAGTCTTGAAGGATGTGATCTGTTGTTTCAGGTGCCAGTCCACAAGTACACATGGCTGATTGGCCAATCTTAAATTTGTTGTACATGTGGGAGCGAAGTCGATTGTGCCCTGTTCTAAGGCGAAGGATAATGACTTGCTCTGGTCTGTCCATAATATGGTAATCATCTTGTGCCAGTTTCGGTGGCATTCTGATTGATTTGATCATTCTCTTCTTCTGTTGATAAGAGACTGGTATGTTAGGTTGTTCTTCAGTTGCACCTTCCTTAGCTAGTTTATCAGCTTTTTCGTTTCCGGGAACTCCACAGTGGGAAGGTATCCACTGCATTACTAATTTACAGCGGTTGCCTAGTTCGGATAATAGTGTCCGTATGCTTGGTAATTTTCCAGACTGGAGTGACTGAAGTACTGCTTTTGCATCTGTCAGGAATACCACTGGTTGTGAAAAATACCCTGTATTTAGTAGTTTCTCTACCGCTATCTTGATGGCTTGAACTTCTGCATCATAGTTGTGACAGTGCTTTCCCGTTGGTAATTTGGCTGTATCCCTGGTATTATTAGGATACTCAATGTACACTCCCGCACCTCCGTTTCTGACTGCGCTTTCTGCTGACCCATCTGTGTAAACACGGACCCAAAGGTTCTGCGGGTATTCATCATCAAGTAGACTGAGGGTGGCTGTTTTGCGCTGCATACTGTTTTGTTCTTCCTTGTCAAATACCCCTTTCACTTCAGTCTTGATGTGTATTGGAAACTTATACTCCTCTCTCCAGGGGGTCCGTTCTGGGACAGCATTTAAGGATCTATCAGTTGCAGGTAAATCAGTGATTTGTCTGCCGAGCCGTTTGGCCTGGTGGATAAAACTACTTCTCTTTAGTCGTCCCAAAGCTAAATTTTGGAATCTTTCATTCATAGGGTGACTGGGCATACTAAGAAACTTTTCTGCTTGTAAAAGCATCTTGGTGTCTCTGCGTTCACTCAGTGCTTGGGTCATCCCCATTTTCTCCATCACAGCTATAGGTGTTGATTTCATACTGCCTGTGGTAACTCTGAGTGCTTGATTTTGCACTTTGTCTAATTCTTGCAATGTGGTTTTTGATGCCGAGCTCCATGCTGTTGATCCGTATTCAAGATGTGGTCGAACACTTTGTTGGTAAACTTTTCTAAGGATTTTCCCGCTAGCACCCCATGTGGTTCCACTTAGTTTTCTCAGAATGGCTACCCTCCTTCTGGCTTTGGTTGCTGCCTTGTTGATGTGTTTTCTCCATGTTAATCTATCATCAAATGTTACACCGAGGTATGTGGGCTCCTTATCCTCTCTCAGGGGTACTCCATTTATATGCATGACACCTGATTTTTGTTTAGGAGAAAGGGTAAAGAGGGTGGTGCTGCATTTGCCTATGTTGATGCTGACACACCATTTGTTGGCCCAATCAGCCATTGCATCTATGGCTCTTTGTAGCAGCCTGGTGGCCACTGTCGCATTTTCATTTGTACACCAGAGTACCAAGTCATCAGCATACATTGCAGCTTTAATTCCATGGGGTAGTTCAGAAAGCAGGTCGTTGATATAGACTAGGAAGAGTGTGGGGGACAGAACACCTCCTTGTGGGACGCCATGGCGCAGCAAAACTTTCTTACTCTTAAGTCCATCTATCTGTACTCGGGATCTTCTGTTATACAAGTATGCTTTCACCCATTTGTACATTCTCCCATTCACCCTGCAGTCTCTCAGTTTCTTCAGTAGACCTTCTTTCCAGACCTTGTCAAAGGCTTTCTTCAGATCTATCCATGCCGTTAGCACTAGCTTCTTTTCCTGGAAGGCATCCTCAATTTCTTGTGAAAGGTAAGTTGTCTGGTCTTCTGTGGAGTAGCACTGTCTAAATCCTGCCTGCTGCGGCGTGAAAATGTTTTCACTTTCCAAGTACCATTGGAGTCTAAGGTTGACAATACGTTCCATTGTTTTACAGAGGCAGCTGGTAAGACTGATCGGTCTATAGCTGGAGGCATCAGAACTGTCCTTTCCTGGTTTAAGCAGAGGTATTGTGATTGCTTCTCTCCATATTTGAGGAACTTTGCCACTGGTCCAACAATGATTAAAGATCTGTAGCAGCTTTTTTTTGGCAGTTGTTCCAAGGTTCTTGATCATTTCGTTGGTGATACCATCAATTCCAGGTGATTTTCCCATTCTCAGCTTTGATATTGCTAACTCTAACTCGCTGGATGTAAATGCTGCCACCAGTGCCTCAGGAATTATATCTTTTTGTCTTATATGTTGTTTGTTTTCTTGAACCTCTCGCTGTTTCTCTGGGCTGACATTAATGTTGCTGTCTTCTGCAAAGGAATCTGCAAAGTGGTCAGCTGCCTGTTTTCTTGTTAGGATGGCTCCCTCTTTGCATAGTGCAATATTACCATTTCTTCCTGTATTCTCATCATTAATTTGCTTAATTAACCTCCACAACTTCCTTGTGTCTCTTTCAAAGTTTAGAGACTTTGTCTTTTCTTGCCAGCTTGCCCGTCTAGCCTGCAGTTTGGCTCTTTGAAATTTGGCCTTTGAATGTTGGTAGTTGTTAAACTGCTCTTGACAAGGTCTGGTCTCAGCTTGTTTTCTTTCTGTTTCCATATTGTTGTGCAGTTGCTCCAGATCGCAATTCCAGTACGGTTTGTATTGTTTACGCGCACCTCTTGGAACTGCTTCTAGGGCTGCCTGCAGCATGCGTTTGCTCAACTCTTGGACTACTTTTTTTACGTCGTTATCTGTGTTTAGATTTTCTAGCAGAACATTTGTGCGAAGCTGATACAACTTCCAGTCTGCCTTCTTAAAATTCCACCTTGGCAGTGTGCTGCTCTCTCTTACAGACTGGCTTTCTATAGTTAGAAAGACTGGCCGGTGGTCACTGCCTCCTAGTTGCTTCCCAACAGTTCTGGTAACATTCAGTTCCATGTCTGGTGAGTGAAAGGCTAGGTCTGGTGTCGAGGTGGTATGCCATGCTCTAGAGTAGAAGGTTGGTGGGTCGGTTGGCTTATTAACGAGGATGAACCTATTCTCATCCTGCCAGTCCTCTAGTTTCTCTCCTCTCTGGTCCATATGATCGTAGCCCCAACTTTGGGAATGGCTATTAAAATCCCCACAAATGATCATTTTTTCATTTATTAGTACTGTATCCAGTGCCTGAGGGCGGTCGCTCGGACAGTAATAGTTAGTCAGATGTAAATCTGTATTTTCTAACTTGAGCTCAAGTGTTTGGTACTCAGCACCTTCCATGTATGTTTCGATCCGGCCCGCAAGGATGTTATTTTTGACCAGGGTAAGAATTCCACCTTTTCTCCTGTCTTTGCGGTCAGATCGGAAACACTGGTAGCCTCTGATCTTAAAGGCCATATCTTGTTTGAGATAAGTCTCTTGTAGGCAGCATACATGTACATTCTCTTCGTTCAAGACGTTTTCTAATTCTAATTTCTTAGTATTTACTCCCTCCGCGTTCCAGTGCATTAATTTAAGGCTAGCTGTATTTTCTGCTTTTCTGGTTCTACGGGGCATTAGGGGGAGGCTTCGAGTATTTGAAGCTGGACTCTTTCTTCTTGTCTTAGGCCGGTAAATCGAACCACGTGTACGTGAGTGGGTCGCATGGTGGAAATCAAACTTATTTGCAGATATAGAAATATTCCCTGTTGCGTTTGTGCGTGGCATCCTGATTGCTGTGGTGCGCCTCCTGGCTGGTTGCCTCCGACTTCAGCCCCTTGTTTTGCTAGAGTAGACTGGGGTCTTACCCGTGGACTCCCATGTTTATAATGGGAGCGTGGCTCCTACGCGGTTACATTATCGGAATTAGGACACGGCCGCCGCCGTGGCTATTTTGTGGAAATAATTCCGTTATATCACCCCTAAACCACATAATACTTGTATCCACGAACAAGAGAATATCCATCGTCAATGAATTCGTAATAATCGCACTTTGTTATCAAGAGAAAAACACCGATTAAGTGAAAATTTTAGAATAAAATCGAGTGTCGCCGCAAACACGTCCTCACGCTGCCATTTCTAAACCGGAAGTCCAGCAATTTTAATGACTTACCCTATAGAATCATGTTCTCATCTTTACTGAAGTCTGTCTTACAAGATACACAGGATAAACTAAGCTTGGATGATGAAGTTGAGGCTTCAGATCCACAATGACTCTGGTATGCTTTAGCTGTTCCAATTTCTTTTAATACCTAATCAGGGAGCTGATAAGTGGAACAGCCTTTTCCTACTCTTATCAGGCTGAATTTTTTGTCAAGATAGCATTTAAGAGGTCAAATTTAATCCTGTTTCTTAGGTTAGATTTGATAAATTCACTCAAAATGAAAAAAAAAAAAAAAACATATATAAAAACATCTACCATCTAAATGTCAAAAACGCCATCTAAATGCAAGGAAAAACATCTAAATCTGGATGTTAAACATCCAAAGTGGCAACACTGATGGGCAGTTATGTGCTGTGCAAGCAAATGGGTCACATGGTTATTCTAAAATGTTCATGGTGAACTATACAGTGTAACAAAGGACTGAGATATTTTGCTTTCAGGAAAAAGGATATGTCAGTTCTCTAGCATGCACCTGATGAGATAGTTAAATATGCCAGGCATTTGATAGTGCTGTGCATTTTGTGTGCACTCATCATTTAAATTGACAACTGGAAAACATTGTTTTCAATCTGTCTACTTTTTTAGTTATTTGAGGGCCTCTAGTCTTTATTATTTTCTATTAATTACACTTGAGCAATCAAATGATTTGGTCATCCGGTCAGATTGTAATAAAATCAGCCAGCAGCTAGAGCAGACTACAAGTCAAGAGGCCGACGAAAAAAAAGATGGGTGAAGGGAGTAAAAGAGACACCACAGAAACACAGTATGACATAAACACAAGCTACGCCACAAGCAAAAGACAGGAAAATACATCTAACTCCTCTCTGTGACGCTTTACGGCATAAGCAGTAGGACAAAAGAAGAAGAATGACAGCAGAGCAGGGAAAACTAACCATCAAAAAGACATAAATATGGGCCATGAATAGAAGTGTTTGTACAGAAAAAGGTATACCCATGTGTTACCATGGCCAGTAGGCGACGCAAAGAATAGTAGGACTTAACATGCATGTCAGAGATGACTATGGAGGATTGGTGTGAAACTGCTTTATCATGCTTAAGAAGACTGCAGCTTGCAAGTATTATTATTTATGAACAAGGAAGCCAGGGTAATGCAGTAACAAGACATCGGCCTAAAAATCTTGGATTAGAATTTGCTTTTAATAAGATTTTTATAATTAACAATTTACACCCAGGTTGATCCGGTCTAAAATGGGTACCAGGAAATTTTTTGAGAAGTAAAGGTAGCTGCCATAGTGTTAACCACATCACCTTTTGAATGCTGATTGGTTTATAAAAAAATATGCGTCTAGCACTGAGTACTCATTATGCTACTGGTTTGACAAAGATCCTTTACCTTTTTGTTGCTGTTTTTTTTTTTTTTCAAAACTTTAAAGGGTTTGGTTTAGGTTGGTTAAAGGGCCCATGCTCAACTGGGAGCCTTGTTATCCTTGTCTAGTGCAATTGATGTTTCACAAACCCTACTTCCCCTGTGGGTTTTAGGGTCCCATTTTGGGGAAAAGAAAAAGACTAGATCCACTGCCTCCTAAAAAGCATATTGTAAAATGTGACTACTTAAAGTGTTTCCTTGAATGCGTCTGCCTGAGGCGAGGAACAACCAGTCTGCATGCAAATAAAGCCAGATCTATAAAATAGATATGCACACAAAACTCAAGTTCTGAATCAAGACCAAGGTGCAGAAGTGGACAAAACAAACCCAAAAATGTCCGCTTGAGTTTACCACTGGTGATCACTAAGAAGAAGAAGAAGAAGAACACAAACCATAGGAAGCCTATAATTAAATTTCTGAAATAAGCATTTGATGTTTACTGAGCAATGTTACGAGTTGAAACTAACTGGCAATTAACCTGAACATTGACAGTGATGAAGTGCGTGATCGGGGATTTACAATGATCCTGGATATGAGAGGGACCAAGTGGGAGACAGTCAAGCCTATCCTCAAAGCCTTGCAGGTAATGCATTCACTAATGTCACTTTAAATGAAAATATTAGTCGAAAATGTCTAATTTTGACTTTTCTTGTTGAACATTACTCTAGACTGAAAATGTATAGAGATTCTTCCTGGTCAAACGTCAAATTTCAGAAACCAGTTCACAAGAATTCAGAAGGAGAATGAACCTAGCATTACAAAGAGTTAACGGCATACAGATAGCATGTGGCACACCTCTGGCAACAAATAATTGTGTGTGTGTGTTGAGAACAGACATCTTTCTTATCATAACCCCTGGGTGTGATGCATGAACATTTCACAATCACTAAAATATGTTTAATTTTTTATTTTTAAAAATTAGTTGTTAAACTCAAATTTTACAAACTCTCAGAATGCTATAGACAAAAGGAATATAAAAAGGTTCCTTTTCCACGCCTTTAGATGTGTTGGGATTATAGGTCTAGACCAATCGGCATTTGGTGGGTGATGTGGTCAGCATCATGCTGGCCGACTTTACTTCCCAGGACTGCACCTGGTACCCACCCAAGGCTGGGTCGACTTGGGAGTCAAGGTAATTTTTAAAAAATGTCAGGATGCGAACACACGACCTTCTGATCTAGCCACCAACGCCATGGTGACTTCCTTTAAAAAAGTCCAGCTCCGTCGGGACACGAACCCATGACCTTCCGATCCACAGGCGGGTGTAAAGCCGCCAACGCCATGGCGACTCCCAGTTAGAAGGAAAATACTGACCTCTAAAAATCATTTGAACTTTGAAAAAGACTGACTGACAAACCTCATCGTTTCTCAGAAACTAAAATACTTCAGCCAAATTAACAGTGGATTAGAAAGAATAGTGATGAAATGCATGGATTCTTAAAAAAAAAAGGGGGGGGGGGGGGCCAAAGTATATGTAGAGTGGAATACAGGAACAAATTTCCCCTTTTTTATTGTAAATACTTGCAGCACATTTTTTGACAGGACTACAAGTGGAAGAAGATTTTGCTAGAATTGAATAAACTTGCATTAAGAAAAGTGTTTCACAGTTGGAGCATGGGATTTCACGACAGCTGTTGCCATCACATGTATTTATTGTGCATCTTCTCCACACTCAGCTGTAAACCTTTCTGCAATATTTTCCTTTATGTATATTCCCTTTCTGATTGTTCTCCTCCACTTAACAAGTTCCATGGCCTTTTGTTCTCATGAATCTACCTAAGTACCTGTATCATTCAGGTCCCACTTGCACACATCTTTATATTAAAGTAGATACTGCTGACATCTTCTGTAATTCACCATAGAGGATGTTTTCAAGGACTCTACCATGCTCCAATCCCAAGGTGTGACCCAGCCTCCGTAGCCTTTGGAGACTGAGCATTGAGAAAACCTGCTATCTCTATTACCTCAGTGTTTATGATCTTGTCTTTTCACTTAATGCTACTTATTCTTCTTTGGCATCACATGTGAAAGCTATCTTTCTAAACAACTGGGCATTAAAAGGGCCAATGTATTTCAGTTTCTAATAAATGTTACTGTTCATGAACCAATTTATTTTGAAGTTCAGAACTTAAAGAATGTCACATTTCTCTTCTTGATCCATAGTATTCTGATATTTTGTTTTCTAACATTGAAGTTCAAAAGCTCCACATTTGTCTTGATTAGTAATCGCAAAAAAAAGTTTGTAAATGAGATTCATTTCTTTGTTGCAGGACAGATGTGTGTTCACAGTTTGGGTTGTTGGTGCTATGCTATAGATTTTTAGTGTGGTTTAACCTCTGCTTTGTTTGCTATTTCTGTTAGTATCTGTGGCTTGGTGTTGCAAAAACACTTCATAATGCCAGAGTGCCAGATTTGATCCCAGCTGCAGATTATTTGGCAGCAGTCTTGCATTATTTTGACAGTGTAACGAGAGCCGACCATTTGTAAACTACTGAAAGTAAATTTGCCTAGAAAAACCGCAACAACTAGAAAATGCTGGAGTTGGTTCTGCAACGCCCTGTAAAAGATGCGCAACTAACTTTTGCTATTGCCATCCTTCTTTTGACACCATTATTGTTAGCTACAGTATATAAATTTTGTCATTTTCAATTTCTTCAATGATTATAATTCTTGGTTGACCTATAGTTTTGCCTGTTGACTTTCATGTTTTGTTGCAAAATGAAACAGGAAGTGTAAATCATGAATGAGATCTGCAGAAATGCACTTTGTTTTGAGGATATTTTCCTTGCTATCTAATGATGTTCATATGTGTACTTCTTGAATACTAAGTAAATTTTGTATTTCATTTCAGGAATGTTTTCCTGGAAATATTAACATGGCCTTCATAATTAAACCTGAGAAATTCTGGGAAAAGCAGAGGACAAGCCTTGGTAGTTCCAAATATAACTTTGAGGTAAATTGTGTTGTGTTAAGTTATCACAATCGACACTGCTGCACTCTGGGAATTCCCATGCCTGTTCAGTCCTACAATGGGAGATAAACTCACTGCCTCTTAACAATCATATAGTAGAAGAATTGCTCATTGTGGTTTACTGTGTTGGGCCAAAAGCTGCAGATTTCACAACCTAGCTGTAAACCACAACACAGCATGCCAACCACCCTTTTAAGGGTGCATACAAAAGAAGAAGAAGTAGATTTTATATAATTTTACAGTTACTGAGCTTTCTTAATTAACTTCTATATAGTCAAGTATCTACAACATGCAGATAATTGAGAGTGTTCCATTCTGTTTCAGACCAACATGATATCATTAGATAGTCTGAACAGAGCTATAGAACCTTGCCAGCTGACCAGGGAGTTTGATGGCACACTAGAATATGATCATGAGCAGTGGATTCAGCTGCGTCTGGTAAGTTCACAATGTCATCTTCTGTATCATCATCGTCATCATCATCGGGGTCGTTATCATCATCATCGTCATCATCGTAGCAGGTCTTTTGCAGAACATCGCAGCCTGACTGAAAGAAGCTCGGTCTCTTGCCAGAGCTCTTGCTTCATGCACTTTTCTGCTCAAGGTGCTATTTATGTACTGTGTCCATCTTCATGCTGGTCGGTTCCTGCTTCTCTTTCCTGGCACTATGCCATGCGCTACAATTTTTTCCAATCGGCCCAAGCGTTTGGTCTGGCAAAAATATTTCAGTTTCCAAATTTACTAGCCAGTCTTCCTTGACGTTCAGGTTTTTTAGAGTGTGAGTATTTTTTCCTCTTGGTCCATGGTATTCTATCTTATCTGTCTGTGTGTCTGTCTGTCTGTCTGTCTGTCTATAGCATTTCAGTTCAAAAAGCCCTTGGTGACTCCGGGTAGTCTGCAACTCACACCCCTAAGTTCAGATCAGTCCATGAAAATATTTTGTTTCTCTTGATAATTGGATCTGCTGTCACTGAGTTACTAGAGCCCACAAGGAAAGCAAATAATGAGTAGCTTGAGATTGGCTACTTTATTCTTCTTCTTCCTCCTTCTCCTGCTTCTTCTTCATCTGCTTCACCTCCTCCTCTGCCTTCTTCTGCTTCTCGTTCTTCCTCCTCCACTGTCTTTTTCTTCTTCTTGTTCTGCTCCTCCTCCGCCTTCTTTTGCTTCTTTTTCTTGTTCTCCTCGTCCTCCACCTTCTTCTGCTTCCTCCTCATCCTTATCTTTCTCTCCTCCACCTTCTTCTGCTTCCTCCTCATCCTTATCTTTCTCTCCCCCTCCTTTTTCTTCTTTCTCTTCAGTTTCCTGTGTGCTGACCCTTAAAAGGCGGTTGACAGGTAATGTTATGGTTTACAGCTAGGTTGGGATATCTGCACCTTTCTGCATACACTGAGCCCACCTCTATCCTTTTATGATCTTCTAGTTTGTTGTGCAGTGTAGGTGGTGGGGCCGACACTGTATAACTGAACTCATAATATCCTCCGAGACACACAGGATGGACAAACACAACTTGCACTCTTTCATGACAGGATTGCATTGTTCGTTGGGATATTTGTTCTTGAGGTAACAGCACAGCCAGTCAGCCAACCTTCTCTGTCACAGTCTTTGACTAAACATGACCAAACTCACTATTGAAGTCTGATTCACTGCAGGTGTACAACAAACTTGTCCTTTTGCGCCAGCTTTTACATATCTATTGTGTTGCACACACAACTAGTCTCCCATCATTCATTTGCTTCTCTATTCCCTGTGGTATAGTTGTCAGCACACACAGTCGCAGGTCATAACAATGGAGGTCTCACTTGGCCTTCATCCAGTTGTATTTTACTTTTATGTTGGGTTTTCCTGTCTAAGCCAGGGGGAATTTAAGATCTGCTATTATTTATGTAAATTAGGTTTCCTCTAACCTCGTAGTAGACAGTTGCCTTTTTACACTGCTCAACACATCCAATACAGCAAACTCTTAATTAATGGCCTTTTTTTCTGACGTGCTGGCATTGGGTTTACTTTGGTTGTTCTCTAAAATAGGGCTCAGTAACCCACACAGAGAGGCTGCTTCACTCTGTACCTACAGAATCTAACCAATAATTTAACAGGTCTGCAAAGGGTTTTGAGTGAGTGTCCCAGGGGCCAATACTGTACTGAGAGAAGGAAAAAGAAGAAGAAATTGGAACTTTACTCATGACAAATGCACCTATCTCTCTATCTGAGTGACCTCAAGTTCAAATACCCTAGCTGTATGGACATTTTGTCTGTGACCACATGGTGGTGTGTAAAATGAACATGAATTTTCTGCAAGTTAAGGCAGCTGGTTTGATGCATATTATTCCTCACCTTTCAAAGCTGTCATTTTTGTTAAAATGTAGGTCTGGCACCTTATACCTAACATTTTAAGATGGTATGGAAATAAAGTCATTTTAAGCTTTCTTATTGGAATTCCTACCATATGGTGGTTGTCAGTGTTACGTTCCCTGTCAAAACGTTTGAGACCGCCTAAAAAATATGTGATTTTCTTGGAATATTGCATACACTCCTATTTTAGGGCTCTGAAAGGCAATCATTGAAACTGTCATTTTGCTTTAAAATCAGTGTTGATAAATGCTCCATAAATGTGTGAAAATAAGTTGTTTTCTAGGTGGTCTTAAACTTTTGGCCACCACTGTGGATGCATGTTCTGATGTGGGTTTTTTTTGTTAAGAGAAAAGGTGTTTTGAATTTTGTCTTTTAACTTCTTTTACTTAAAAGCCGTCCAAAAAACATAACTTTCATGCAGGTATATGCACCTACTTCAACAGCAGAGGAGAGTGAAATTGACGATTTTTATGCCATACTGCAAGACACATTAAATAAAATTAAACAAAATGATATAATAATAATAATGGGAGATTTTAATGCTAAAGTAGGTACAGGCAGAGCTGAAAATGAGAGACACGTTTTAGGAAAATTTGGATTGGGTAATAGAAATGAAACAGGAGAAAAATTGATTGAATTTTGCATAGAAAATGAATTAACAATAGCTAACACACTTTATAAACAACACCCTAGAAGGCTTTTCACATGGACATCCTCTGACGGTGTTACCAAAAATCAGATAGATTACATTTTAATACAAAGAAGATGGAGATCGAGCATAACATCTGCAAAAACCCTGCGAAGTGCAGATTGCGATACAGATCATCAGTTACTAGAAGCAGATCTGAAATTAAAACTCAAAAAGCTTACCTGAGGACCAAGGCCATTTCGATTTGATCTCACAAAAATACCAGATGCATACAACGTAGAAGTGAAGAACCGTTTTGAGGTCTTTATGTCTGTACAAGAGGAAATGACACCTGATGAACTGGCGGTACAAGCTAGGGATATCTTGATAACAGTAGCTAAAGACTTAATACCCACCAGGACTAAGCAACATAAACCATGGATCACACCATACACGTTAGAACTAATAAAACAACGAAGGGAACTGAAAAAGAAAGGAGAAACCAATGACAGTAGGATGAAGTATAAATTTTTAACACGAGAAATAAGAAAGTACACAAGAAAGGATAAAAATCAGTATGTACAAGATTGCTGTATTAAAATAGAGCAGCATCATAAAAATGGAAGAGATTACGAAATGTTCAAGGAAATGACGTTATTGACAAGAAATTTTCAACCTCAGTTAAGTGTTATTTGTGACAGGTTGGGAAATACTTTAACAGAATCTAGACAAATTCTAGGAAGATGGCAGGAATACTGCAGCGGAATGTATGATATGAATGACAGTGAGGATATGAATGATATACATGAACCAGTAACAGTAGAGGCAGAACCTGAACCTTCATTAGATGAAATTTCATGGGCAATAAGGAGCCTGAAAAATGGTAAATCACCTGGATGTGATGAGATACCAGCTGAATTGATTAAAGCGGGAGGAGAAGAAAGCATAAAAATCTATCATGCATTATGTGAAAAGATATGGAAATATGGTATTTGGCCAAAAGACTGGAAGAGAACTATCTTCATTCCAATACCAAAAAAGGGTGACCTGAAATTATGTACAAACTATCGAACTATTGCCCTGATCAGTCATGCTAGTAAAATTCTACTAAAAATTATAATGAGAAGACTGCATAAGAAAATGGAAGAAGAGATTAATGTAGCTCAGGCTGGATTTAGACAGGGAAGAGGAACAAGAGATAATATATTCAACATGCGTTTAATAATAGAGAAGTGTAGAGAATTTAATGTAAATCTGTTCTTATGTTTTGTGGATTATTCAAAAGCATTTGACTGTGTACAACATCAGAAGCTTTGGGAAATCATGAGGAATATGGGCTTTCCATCACATATAGTGCAGCTCATTAAAATGCTCTATCAAGACCAACAAGCAGCAGTCAGAATAGATGGAGAGACATCAGACTGGTTTGGCATCAAGCAAGGAGTCCGTCAGGGATGTGTGCTGTCACCGTATTTGTTCAACCTGTACACCGAAAATATAATGAGAAATGTAAGAGATGATATAAACAAGGAACAATATGATGCCCTAAAAATCGGTGGTCATGAAATACCAGAAATTCGTTATGCTGATGATACAGTATTACTATCAACATCACAAAATGGTTTAGAAAACTTATTAACCTCACTCCAAAGAAATAGTGAAAATCATAACTTATTTCTTAACATAGCAAAAACAAAGATAATGCATACAAACAAAACTGCCATGGAGAAGGAAATATATGTAAATGAGGAAGGATTGGAAGTGGTGGAAAATTTCGAATATCTTGGGTCACTGGTTACCAACAATGGTGACACAATGAAAGAAATTAAACGGCGACTATCAATTGCTCTTCAAAGACTAAAACAACTGAATAAATTATGGAATTGTACAGATAGAATTACAAAGGTCAGATTTTAAGAGCATGCATCTTTCCCATTGCAACATACGCCTGTGAGACCTGGACACTTACTAAACAAGCGGAACAGCGCATAAATGCATTTGAATATAAATGTTACAGACAGGTTCTAAGAATATCTTGGGTAAAGAAAAGAACAAATGCATCCATACTTCAAGAGCTGAATATTGAAGAGGGTTGGCTAGTAAAGACAATAAAACAAAGAAAATTGAAATATTTTGGTCACTTGAAACGTCATGGAAGTCTAGAGAGAACAATAATGGAGGGGTATATACGTGGGAAGAGAGGAAGAGGAAGGCCAAGGAGAAGATGGGTGCAGGATGTGGCAGATGATCTCCAGATGGGTGTATCAGACGCAGGACATCTTGCTCAGGATAGGAAGGTTTTCCGGAGGGTTGTTATGGCAGCGAGGTTCAGCGAGGGACATGCTACTGAACGAATGAATGAACTTCTTTTATCTCTTTTCCCGATCAGTCTTGCCAGTTGTTACATTACAGTTAAAATTTTTCTCTTTTCATAATGTATTGATTACCTGGTTCTGTTTCTTTTGATAAACTGTCTTTATGCCTCAGCCTGTGTATGTATTGTATTTAGTTGTTAGTTGTGAATTCTTTAAGGACGTTGCAGAACCAAACCAGCATTTCTGTTTGCTTTCTGTGGTTTTACTGTGCAGTAAATTTTATGTTCAGTAGTTTGCCATTGCTCCCTGAACATTCAGTGCTCCCTTCATTGTCAAAATCTATGCAAAGTGTTCTGCTGCTAACTCTACAGCAGCTGGATTGAACCAGGTATTTGAGAATTGTGAAGCCTGTTTGCAATGCCTAATGCATAGGTGCCGACTATGTGTCCAGCACAAAGGGTTATATCTCTTGTCAGTGTGTTCTTCGTATGGGGATTACGGGCCCTGCACCCCCCCTCCCCCCCCCATTGTGGGAGAAAAAGAATAGACCCACTGCCCCCACCCCACAACAAGCATATTTTAGGAGGTGACTAATTAGGGGTGTTTCCTTTCAGGTCAGCGTGCATCAGTCTGCGAGGCTAGGAACCATCAGTTTGCATACAAATAAGCCAAATCTGTAAAATGGACGTGCATCCAAAACTCAAGTTCTGGAACAAGAGGAACGTCCAGAAATGGACTAACAATCAGAACTTTCTCTTTTAGTTAACAGCTATTGAACGTTAAGAAGAAGAAGACGGAGGAGCAGGAGGAGGTGGTGGTTGTGGTGGACTCTATTCCTGGTTGTTGTTTCAGATTTTTTTTTAAACATTTCGAAATGCAAGGTATTTTGAGCTTGTTATAGCTTGCTTTTCAGGATAGAATACATTGCAAATGATTTATGCTGTGCTGGTATTTCCAGAGGGAGATGGTTATCTGCAATTTATGTTGTTGATGACGCTTTTCTATTTTAATAAGTCTTTCTGTAATCTGTAAACAGCACAGGTAAGAGATCTGCTGATAGCAACAAGTCACCTGTATATTGCATTACCTGGGTATCTTTTAACATGTTTACCTGAGGTTAACACCCAGTCTTGTTAAATTGGTAGCAGTGATTTCTTTAAAAGTTGTGGTGGTGTAATGACTAGACGCTCGCCTGCCAGCCCGAAGGTTAAGGTTCAAATATGCATAGAGTCAGTTTTTTTCCTTTTTAGAATTGACCTTGGCTCTCATGTCGACTCAGCATAAAATGGGTACCAGCTTATGTCTTAGGAAGTTAAAGTGGTTGGCAGGATGTTGATCACATCAGTCATTGCCGTATGGGTTATAAACCTGATATGTCATTGTAGGATTGGATACACCACTGGCATCATTGTGTCCTTTACTTTACTTGTCCTGCGGGCCATGCGCCTTGCGTTGGTTTCGACAGTGGTACCAAGAAAGCTGACTGTCCAGAAAGCAATGGCAAACTACTGGACGTAAATTTGCCAAGGGGGAACCACACAACAGCCAGGGGCTGTTGGGGTTGGTTCTGCAATATCCTGTAAAGGATACGCAACTAACCTAACTTTACTTATCCCCGTATAGGTTCTGGGGCTCCATTTTGGAGAACAAAGAATAGACCCACTACCTCTCTAATGAGCATTTCCTAATTAGGGTTGTTTCCTTTAAAGTCTGAGCATCTGCCTGAGAGGCGAGGAACCAACAGCCTGCATACAAATAAGCCAGATGTGTAACAACTAGAACTTTCTATTGGAGTTTACAGCTGGTGAACACGAAGAAGAAGAAGAAGAAGAAGAAGAAGAGGAAGAAAAAAAAGACTTTCTTTATTTAAAGATTCTTGTGAGGAGAAGACAGTGAGAAGGGAACTAGTTATCATACCCTGAGTATTCTGACATAGTATACATGAAGAGATTTTCAGGAAATATTATGTGATGTAAAAGTTACTTTGGAGGTCTCAGCATGAAGTGGTCAAGCTCCCGGCTTCTTGAATTAAGAAGAGGAAAAACATCGACATTCTACATGCATTTAACAGAGAACTAGCTCATAAACAGCGTCCTGTCCCGAAAGTTGAAGTATTTTGGCCACATCAGACGTCATGGTGGCTTGGAAAAGACAGTGATGGAGGGTACAGTTTGTGAAAAGCAAGGCAGGGTTTGACCTCCATGAAGATGGATACAGGACATAGAAGATGCAATGGCATTGAATGTACCTGGGGCTGGAGCGCTGGCTGGGGTAAGGGACACTTTCAGGCATGCTGTGAGGAGAGCGATGTTCTGTAAAGGACTTGCTGATTGATGATGACTCAGAGAGTTAACATGAGAATTTATGATTATGTACATTAATATGAGAATTTATGATTGTTTTCATTAACCTGAAAATTTATGATTGTGTTCGTCAGATGTTGGAGGAATTTATTTGGAAAGCTTTAGACTTGCTGGACAAGCTGGATGAGCTTGGGGAGATCCTCACCAACCCAGAGTTGCCTGATGATTTGAATGGAGCACAGATGGTGCTGGAGGAGCACAACCAGCTGAAGAAAAGAGTCACGATGGCCCCAGTGGAGCAGCTGGCCATGGAAGGGCATCAGATTTTACAGAGGATCACTGGGGAGTATGTTGGTAAGGCTTCATATTGTTTAGGAGAAGGGGGATGAGGAATGTGGAGAAGTGATCTGTAAGCTTTTGAGTGTGCATAAAGACAGGGTAATTGAGAATGAGTGCCTGGATTTTAAATCGTTATTATAAAAGAAGTATTTATAGGTATGGCATCTTAAAATGTTCCAAGAATTTGAATGTTTTGTGTGACCATGAGGCTTAAAATAGTGCAGAGTAGCCAAAGAACTTCCACCACCTGAAAGAGAGGCTTGCTGCAGCAACTGCTTCTGTAATTCTGGACACGATTCAGAAGTTGGAGGCGAGGAACCAAAAGTCTACATATTAAAAGCCTGATCTGAAAAAACAGATGTGCACACATGCTCATTTTTTCTTTTGAAGTTGGATGCAAGGAACCAAAAGTCTATATATTAAAAGCCAGATCTGAAAAAACAGATGTGCACACATGCTCATTTTTTCTTTTGAAGTTGGATGCGAGGAACCAAAAGTCAACATATTAAAAGCCAGATCTGAAAAAATAGATGTGCACACAAGATTGTTTTGTTCCTTTGAAGTTGGAGGTGAGGAACCAGAAGTCTACATATTAAAAGCTAGATCTGAAAAAACAGATGTGCACACAAGATAATTTTTTTCCTTTGAAGTTATAGGCGAGGAACCAGAAGTCTACATATTAAAAGCCAGATCTGAAAAAAAAAACACAGATGTGCACACATGCTCATTTCCTGGAACAAGACCAAAGCCCAGACACAGATGACCAACCAGGAGTTCACAGCAATGGAATACTAACAATAAAAACAGCAAATAATTTTCTGTTTCATCAACAAACACATTTTTGCAGATATAAGACCCTGATCATTCCAGTAACACACACTGTACATATGTCATCATGATCATCATTATCATAAACCACATATAAGATGACTGCCATTAAGAAATAAATTGACATAGTTCGTATACAGTGAAGTTCATACTAGAACAGCATTGCAGTTATAGATAATTTTTTTCAAGCAAACAAAAGAAGAAGAAGAACAGTCTGTAACCCTCCAAATTTTAATGTAAAATAATTTTGGAAAGCCTATTGTCTTACACACAGAAAATACAGCAATTGCTTCAACCCTTGTTTTGTCAGTACCTCACTTGTTTACTTGATCATTCTCCAGGGTCTAGTGGCAGAAAGTATGTCATATCTGGCAATGCTGATTTCCAGTCTGCTGTTCCCCAAATCTCCCAGCTTCTGGACAATCTTCAGTCTACCAAGCAGCACCTCAACCAGCTGTGGACTGTCAAGAAAATGAGGCTTGAGCAGTGTTTGCAGCTGAGAATATTTGAGGAGGATGTAGAGAAGGTCAGTGTTCGGATGCCACAAGATTGACTGCAGCAAAAATTAGCATTTCTTTAAACACTTTGGTTATTGACGTTTCCCCTTGAATGTTACGGGGCCCCATTTTGGGATAAGTCATAAAGGTGATTAATTAAGGGTTTTGCTTAAAATCAGATGCGTTGAAACAAAAGGTGCAGATATCACAGCCTAGCTGTAAATTACAACACAGAATGCCTACCACCATTTTGAGGGTGAACACAGATGAAGAAGCAGTTATTAATATTTAGGGTAACTAAAAATTAAAACTTAAAATTTGGATAAGATTTTTGCAGTCCTATACTGAGTTGAGTTGAGTTGATTCAAGAACTGACATCACAGCAGTCGGGGCATTTCCATAAGCGCTCCCTCTCCATCTTCAGCATCCAATGCAGAGTTCCAATGCCAATGGTGCCACTAGCATTCTGATGAACATCCGTTTTGCCTTTCCTCTGAGTATCGAGCATCAGCCAGAAACCCCTCATCACTCCCTGCTGCATCACTCCTACCAGACTATGGTCATCTTTTTTCTCCTCTGAATTGTACATGCCTTCCCAAATGGCCCTAAGCACGTCTGCCTTATTTTGCATCAGTATTCCACCAAGTTTTGCAGACCAGCCAGTCTGTCCACTTGTTCATTTTTCAACACACGTCTTGTTCATTTTTCAACACACGTCTTGTTCATTTTTCAACACACGTCTTGTTCATTTTTCAACACACGTCTTGTTCATTTTTCAACACACGTGCGTACCCTGGAGAAAAGATCCAGACAAAACTGCTCCCCCATAACCTCCGCCATGTACCTCACAGTCCTGTACTGTGAGCTTCTAGTATGTTTAACAAGATTGACAGTGGTAAAAGAAAAAGGACTTTTATGGGAGAGTATCAGGCATATGATGGTAGCATGTTTCTCATTAAACACTTTTCTGATCGTCATTTAGAATAACTACTGGTTACAAGTTTATTATACCATTTATAGCTGGGATAAGATGTCTGCACTCTTATTCTGTGGTCCATTGATGTGATTCATAGTGAATTCTTCTTCTTGTTTTATTATACCATTTATAGCTCAGATAAAATGCAATCTTATTCTGTGGTCCATTGTAGTGATTCATAGTGAATTCTTCTTCTTCTTATTTTATTATACCATTTATAGATTAGATAAAATGCAATCTTATTCTGTGGTCCATTGAAGTGATTCATAGTGAATTCTTCTTCTTCTTATTTTATTATAATTTTTATAGCTCGGATAAGATGTCTGTAGTCTTATTCTGTGGTCCACTGATGTGATTCACAATGAATTCTTCTTCTTCTTCTTTTATTATACCATTTATAGCTTGGATAAGATGTCTGCAATCTTATTCTGTGGTCCATTGATGTGATTCACAATGAATTTTTCTTCTTCTTATTTTATTATACTATTTATTGCTCGGATAAGATGTTGCAATGTGGCTCTGCTAGGGGTTTGATTTAACTCGTCACATTGCTGTACTGACTTTCTTAGGTACACACAGTTACTAAGAATACACCAGACGACCAACTCTCAGTTATTGATCTTTATTGGCTGTTCCCACAACTGCATTGTCCATGAGCTCACTTGTGTTCCCGTGGTTGCTAGGCATGGCTGATTCATGATGACATTTCCAACTATCTCACACGGTGATTCTCTCTGCCATTACCTTTTGGATCATACATCGGAATCAGGCTCACCTAATGTACCTTGTACTTGTAAACAATTGAAACTTGTGATCTGTAGACATTCATTTCTGCTCTCAAACAAATACACGTGGTCAGACGCTTTGCATTCTTCTCAGCTGTTCTCTCTCATTCGACCGCACACATCCAGGTCCAAAATTCAGCTGACTTCCTACCCTTTCTGGGTTCACACCATCCGTTCAAGTCTCACGCTTTCCTCGTATCCCTATTCACTCACCACGGAAAACTCGAGACCTGCTTATCTCGCTTTCCTCCTGTTTCACTAGTCCTCTGACCTTGTCCCCCCAATCAGGAACAACATTACAGGTGTCTTATTCTGTGTTTCACAATGAATTCTTCTTCTTAGTGTTCACAGGCTGTAAACTTGGTGGAAAGTTCTGGTTGTTCGTCCACTTCTGGAATTTAGTCAAGACTGCATCTATCTGAGAGGCAAGGTACCAACAGTGTGAGCACAGAAAAGCCATATTTGTAAAAAGGATGAGCAAACAAAACTCAATTTCTGGAATGAGATTAAAGTCAAGAAGTGGGCGAACAGCCAGTACTTTTCGCCAGAGCTTACAGTCAGTGAATATGAAGAAGACGAAGAAGAAGAAGAAGAAGAAGCAGAAGAAGAAGCAGTAGAAACAATGTAGATTAAAAAAAAAGTATTAATTTTAACATAATGTTTACAGTTAGGATTGTAAATTTAAAAAAAAAAACTATATAATTCTAATGTCCCCAGATGTTTGAGTGGATCAGTCACAACCGAGACCTTTTTCTAGTCAACTATACAGAGATTGGAACCTGTCACCAGATGGCAGTGGAGCTTGAATCAGAGCATTGCCAGTTTGCCACAAGTGCAGAGGTTTGTCTTGTCTTTACCTATATTCTGTAGCTCTTTCTGTATTAGGCAGCCCATTATATGCTGGTTGATTCGTCCAAAGATCAATTACCCCTTATATATGTTTATATCACAGATAGACATGGAAGTCTCCGTGACAGAATGGTCAGGATGTTTGCCTTGCACTGTGAAGGTAGTCAAATCATTTCATGAACATGTCGACAAATGTAGTTTTTAATGGGGAGATCATTGGGAGTCATCGCTGGAGCAATGGAGTTAGTGCTCTGTGTGACACTGTCAGCAGGAGACTAATCATTCTGTGGAGAGAGACCGAGTCAGATAGGGTAACCAGATGCAGTGAAGTCTGTCCTGTCTACTTCAGTTTAACCTTATCCTTTATCAGAGACGGTTATTACATCAATGTACACTTGATAAATTATTAGCTTTGCCCGGTGTCTGTGTACATTTTTTTTTAAACCCATCCAGACTCAAAAATGTTGGCTGACTTAAAGTAGATCTTTTTGATAGTTCAAATTTGTGATTATCTGATACTAAAAGAGTTCAAATATTCAAGAACAAAATGAATGATAGTACACCTTCTCTCTGACATGTGCGACTTACGACTGTTCACACTTATGACCACAAAAACAAACACACACACACATTAAAAAAAAAAAGGAAATAAAAGTTTTTTGCAGTAAACAAAGCACTAGCCAGTTTAGAAGTGATTGACCCACATACTGAACGCTTGGTAAAGGTTTAACATATAATTACAAATGATATGCGTCTATTGTTATGGGGAAAGAAGAAAAAACTATTGAAACAAAGTTCACGGTGATCCTCAAAAACCATCTACCTCAACCCAAGAACTTAGTTTTTAGTTTCACTTTATCCCAAAAATAGTTTTTATTTTACAATATGGATTGGGGATGGGTGGATGTGGAATTTTATTGAACAGTTTTTGTGTGATCTAATTTTTTTACCAACCAAAAACTGACATTTTCCAGAAATTAAAATTTTTGTCTCAAACTATCATTTCACACTCTAACAGATACTCTAGAGGAGTAGTTTGTCATTTTGAAGCAAATTGGTAGCAGAAAAGGAGATAGGCAAATGAGGAAAAAACAGGTTTTACTAAGAAATTTCCCCAACAATTTTTAGTGTTGTACCACATGCCATTGAGTCCAAAACAATTATTTTACACATGAATAGACACTTTAGATGTAGAAAAGGTAATCTAGATGTGTAATTTGACATTTTGAAGCAAACTGGTCCCAGAAAAAGAGATAGGCAAATGAGGAATAAAACAGATTTTACTCTGAAATTTCCCCAACAACTTTTGGTGTCTTACCATTTCACATTGGGTCCCAGACAATTATTTTACACATGAATAGACACTGTAGATGTAGAATAGGTAATCTAAATGTGTAATTTGACATTTTGGAGCAAACTGGAGGCAAAAACTGAGATAGCCTAAAAGTGCTCAAAATTTAGATTTTTCCACAGACACGAGTCTGTCGGGTTTTTCCAGCCAGAAGTTTAGAGAGAACAAAAATGGAGGGGTATATGCCTGGGAAAAGAGGAAGAGGAAGGCCAAAGAGAAGATGGGTGCAAGATGTGGCGGTAGATCTCCAGCTGGGTGTATTGGAGGCAGGACATCTTGCTCAGTGTGATCAAGAAGTTTTTCGGACGATTGTTATGCAATCAAGGTCTGCAATGGACATGTCACTGACTGACTGGTGTGTCATTTCAGAATGTGTATGTGAATATCACAAGGATTCTAGGCATGGCCCAGCGCATGTGTGACTCCGGCCATTATGCCTCCAACACCATCAGAATGGAAGGTGGCAAGCTGGAGAGGGAATGGAAGAGCCTGGCTGCTGCACTTGAAGATAGGAGCACTGTGCTGCGCATGTCAGTTGTCTTTCATAAAAAAGCTGAACAAGTAAGTATGTTTATATCAGTCAATCAGTCCTCCTCCTGCCCTGAAGCACATCAGGCAGAGACAACAAGTAAGCATGTTTATATCAGTCAATCAGTCCTCCTCCTGCTCTGAAGCACATAAGGCAGAGACAACAAGTAAGTATGTTTATATCAGTCAATCAGTCCTCCTCCTGCCCTGAAGCACATCAGGCAGAGACAACAAGTAAGCATGTTTATATCAGTCAATCAGTCCTCCTCCTGCCCTGAAGCACATCAGGCAGAGACAACAAGTAAGCATGTTTATATCAGTCAATCAGTCCTCCTCCTGCCCTGAAACACATAAGGCAGAGACAAACTGTCGCCACTCAGTTCGATCCTGAGCCAGCCTCTCTATCTCCAGTTGTGTCCTTTACGCAGTCTCGAGTTCAGCCTCATAGGTTCGCCTCCAAGTGCCCCTGGTCCTGCCTTTTCCTCGCTGTCCTTATGGTGTCCATTTCATTGCCTTTCTCGGCATCTCTCTTTTTTCATTCTGAGGACGTGTCCAGTTCACTTCCATCTTCATTTTTTTGATTTCTAAATTTACATCTTCTAAGTCTGTCATTTGTTGTTATCTAGAATTGCTGATTTTATCTTCCCATATGGACCCCAACAATCTTCTGAGAAGTCTTCCCTCAAAACCTCTAAGCATGCTCTCTATCTGTGTCTGTTTTCCAAGTTTCTGCTCCATAGAGGAGAACTGTCCTAACGCATGTTTTGTATATCCTGAGTTTAGTTTTAGTGCTGTAGATGTTTAATCTCTAGACACTCTGAAGTCTGTTTATATGCTTTAGGTAATAATTTGGGAAATATGAGCTTTCCATATATTTATCTCAGTTTCTTAAATATTTAAGCCAAATGTCACCATTAGAAGTCATGTTTGGTTACATTATGAAAAATAATTGGAACCTGTGTCAGTGGGAAAGATAAATGAAAAGGAGACAAGAAACGGAGGAATTAAATTGCTATGGTCTTTTGCTATAGCATGCAAAGGTCTTGTTTAGGAACATTAAGCTCTCATGCGGGAGATAGAGGTTCAAATCCTCTGTAAGATGGAGGATTTTTTCTGTTGGGGGCAACAACAACAACAAAAATCCCAACCTGCACAGTCTGTGCGACTGCACTAACTATGCAGCTCTAAATTTCAGGCTCAAAGACCGCTCTGCCTACAATACACAATTGGTAAATACAGGCTGTTATTGGCAGTTTGTGTGTGTATGTGTTTTCTTTTTCTTTTTTTTTTGTGTGTAGTGGAAAGTTTTCAGCACATGAATTGATACCTACTGTTGAAGTTTGTGAGGTGTGAAGGTTGAATACAGTTATTAATTATAATATTATTGCGTGGGCCTAAAATGACCTGCGTAGAGATCATAAGAATTAAAATATTGTTACGTGGGCCTAAACTGACCAGCTGAGAGATCATAAGAATAATAATATCCATTAGCTCCAGTATAATTCATCTGTTAAAAAGCAGTTGCATATCACCCTACAGGATATTGTACAGACCAATCTCAGCATTTGTGGTTTGTTTATGGTTTTAATCTGCAACTTTTATGTACAGTAGTTTGCCCTTGCTTTCTGAACCTGTCCATAAGTGAACCTGTATACTGCCAGAATTTCAGTTTAACTTATCTAATCAGATACAGATGTATAAGCATCAGGTGATGAGATACCAACATTTTAGTCAGTTGGATGTATTCTAGAGTCATAAATAGTTTTTAAAAAAAGGTTAAAAAAAAACTTCATTACCTGACCACTAAATTAATTCTAACTTTTAGTGGTGATAAAGCAGGCTCTTTCCACTGCGATACTTTTTCTAGGATCACTGAAGTTGTGTCACCTCCACAGTAAAAGTTAAAAAAAAAAAAAAAAAGGTAACACCCTTCATGCATATTGGGCATATAGGGTTGGACCTACATTTTATAGATCAATCAGCACTCGATGAGTGATGTGGTCAAATCATGCCGTCTGCCTTTACTTCCCAGGACTATAGCTGGTACCCTCTCAAGGCTGGGTCGACCTGAGTCTCCACAGTAAAGACTGGCTGAAATAGATCTTCAGCACACTCTCTCTCTTGCCCTGGATGTTCACTCTCACATTGCTGAACTGAACTGAACTGAATTTCTACCCCACCAGGACATCACACAAGCGATAAACACTCGATGACACAATGTGCCACCATGTGGATGAGGATCGCCGTGGAGAGGTCCCAGAAACCGCGTTCAGACATTTGGCCATATTTATGGCCTGCGTATATTGCAGCCCCTGGCAAAAGCCAGAGTAGGGCTTCAAATGACAAAAAATTTCGTCCTATAAAGGACGAAATTTGATATGCAATAACACATTGCTGTCCACCCATTTCTTGATGTTATCTTCCTACTTTAAACTAGAAATGTTCTCATAATTTTTGGACAGCGGTATGAGAGTCGCACCTTGGAAGAGATTGGGGCCTCACCACGCTAATATTCCCAAGGACTACAGTGGTGCACTGTTGCTGATCTTCATTGTGGAGATAGAACAGAACTTAGAACAGAACTTTAATTTGTTTAAATTAAAAAAAAAAAACTAGAAACAAAAGAACTGTGAAGTTTGAATGACACTGTGGTGACTAATTTACACTTTCAGTACCTGGCCCAAGTTATTGTGTGGCAGAACACGTGCGAGAACCTGAAGATACCCTCTGGTATAGAAGACCTGGAGGAGGCTCTGCAGCAGCACCAGAATCTCATTGAAACAATCAGCCAGACGTATGCAGAGGTGAGAACTGATCGACTGTCAGCACAGTCAAGTGTGTACGGCTTCATGTACATAAACAAATAATAAAATAAATGATTCTGTTCACAACAGGGGTGCATCAGTCATATGTTTATAGACCAGTTGGCACTTGATGGCTGATGTGATCAAACATCACATCAGATATCTTTACTTCCCAGGTTATTTCCTGGTACCAGTTTTAAGAAGTCTATCTGGTCCTGATTGGAACCTAAGAATTTTAGGCCAGCAGATGAACCTCTCTGTGTGGTGTAAATGTAATGGGCAGTTGGTGCATTTTGTTGTGGTTTACAGCTTGGTTGCAATATCTGTGCCAGTTGGCCGGACACATCTGATTTCAGCAGACTCCTAATTAGTTACCTTTTATGACATTCATTTTTTGGGGAGGTGGAATAGGTCTGCCCCCCCCCCCCCCCCCCCCCCCCCCCCCGACAAGGTTGTGGATGCCCCCCCCCCTCCCCCCCCCTCAGGTAGAAGCTTTTGGATATGGCCAGTAACCAAGTTTGCACCACTGACATCAACACATTTTTATCTGTAAATCTCTGACCCTGCATATGCTCTCGTATTTTTTTGTTATATTAACCTGTCACCGGGAAGGCTAACCCGGTCAACAAATGCCCGCAGAAGTCGGACACTCTGCAAACACCGGTGACCTCCAGCAGTGCCAACTCAATCACCGCCAAGGCAGACTATTCTGAAGCAGCAGGCCATGTGCTGGATGTAGTTCATGAGGTAAATAAATTTTTTGTGTGTAAAGATGGTGACCACGTCATTTGTTCATTTAAATTCTGTTCCTACTCTAACTGCTCACATTTCCGTTTCCAGAAAGCAGGCGGTACAAAGATCCCTTTCCACATCTTCAGGTGTATTTGGTATATAGGGCTAGACCTATATTTTATAGACCAGTAGGTATTCAGGGACTGATGTGGCTGGCATCATGTAAACTTCCTTCACTTCCCAGGACTTTTCCTGGTATCCATTTAAGGCTGGGTCAACCTGGGAGCCAAGATCATTTATTAAAAAAAAAAAAGTCCGGTTCTGCTTGGATTTGAACCCACGACCTTCAGATTGGCATGCAAGCATCTAGCTGCTTCACTACGGCGGCTCCCAGAGCAAACTGTTATTTCTCATGATTTTGCAGTTTACTTTAAAAATGTAAAAGAGACCATTTGGTTGGGCATATGTCTACCAGACTTATATTTTTATAGACCTGTGTTGTTGGCCCATCACGAGTGATGAAGATATCACTCATCCAAAGTAGTAGTGATCAATGATTATGAGTACGAAGGTGGCTAATTAGTCCAATATGAGCCTGGAAAGTTCTTAAGCAGTTCGGACAACAGATGGAAGCTGCGGTAAATGGGGGTTTAGCAGTACGATTCTTTCCTGTCTGCCTCCTTTTCTCTGCCTGTGCAACCTCCGCTGCCTGGCAGCCGATACACCATGCCTGAGGGACCTCAGTCAACCCTCAGTGGAAGATATGTTTGTTGTGGTCAGTTTATGGATATATAGGGTTAGGTCCCATTATTATATGTGATTTGTAGATTGAATTAAATACTCCATTTCATGGGATCACAGGGTCAAGGACCTGAATAGCCGTGACTTAGGAAGAAACCGTGGGGGTTAGGAATGACCGAGAACCACGGTCTTCATGCCTTGAATGAAGGGACTCACGTGGGGATATGAACCTATGGTTTGTAGATTACCTGTTAATTCCACATAGTGGAGAGAGAGACACACACACACACACACAGTCCAGTGCCAAAATTCCAAAGGAGCAGACGTGTCAGCTGTCCAAACCTAGGATAGAATTCTGAAATGGAAATAATAGTAGTAAGATTTTCTGGTTGCTTTCTGGTTCTTGATGGCACCGTGAAGAAAACAGCAGCTAGAAATTGCCTCAGTAGTTACCCTCCAGTTTAATGTATGATGATGCGGCTCATATCAGAGTGTAACATTGCCAAGTAAACTATGTGTGTGTGTTGTTTAACCCCACCAGATCCATACAACAAGCGACCAACACCTGATGACACAAAGTGTCACCATTCAGAGGAGGATCACCCGGGCACAAGTCCCACAAACCCTGTTTAACTGTTGGGTTATATTAGGGCGCCTAGCTACAGCCGGTAAGAAGGTCGTGGGTTCAGGTTCTGACAGAGCTTGACTTTTAAAAAAAATGACCTTGGCTCCCAGGTCGACCCATCTCAAATGGGAACCAGGTGCAGTCCTGGGAACTAAAGGCGGCCAGAGTGATGCTGACCATGTCATCCACCAAGCGCCGATTGGTCTATAAAATATAGGTCTAGCTCGATATGCCTAATATGCCTGAAGGCGTAGAAAAGGGTCCTTTACTTTTAACTACATCCAGGTTGGGGCTTTAAATTAATGAAAAATTGTGTCCCACATTTGGATGGGAATAACATTTAAATCATGTGTGTGTGTGTGTATTTGTTAGGCCAGTATGGGTTAAAAGTGTATAAGCTGGGCATGTGTGTGTGTTTGTGCGCGTGCGTGCATATGTATATATGTATATATATATATATATATATATATATATATATATATATATATATATATATATATATATATATATATATATATATATATATATATATATATATATATATATATATATTTATTATATATATTATATTTATATATTTACATAAATATGCATATATATATATATATATATATATATATATATATATATATATATATATATATATATATATATATATATATATATATATATATATATATATATATATATATATATATATATATATGAAGAGATTAAGTTAGGCCAGTATGGGTTTAAAAAGTATATAAGCTGGGCATATGTGGAGCATGACAGTTTCACATTCAGTATAAATCACACTTTGTTCATGACAGTGATTGATGGACACCCAAGTCAATAATGAAAACTTCCAAAGGCATGTAATAAATGCAACACACATATATCATTAAGACTTAGGCAAAGATGTTCACAGGCAAATGGAGTTTGGGAATTAAAGCCCAAGTATTACTGATGAATCAGCCAGAGCCAGTCTATGTGATCATCCTAGTAACTCAGAGTGGACCTGTAAATAGAGCATGAGGCATTTCATCAGAGTTCTATTTATCCAAGTTTGGTAGGTGTCACTGCACTCCTCAGTTCATGATGATCTGAACAGGCTGATTCGGTTGGACTGCTCCTTTTGTGGTTGCCCTGGTAAACACAGACAGAGTTTGTACACTGGAGCTTGACAAAGCTCCTGAGGAAGGTTCTCTTTGATGGATGACAAATGGGTGGCCTGCAACAACTGTCTCTTAGCCACTGGAGCCCAAACAAGCTCCTGCAGAAGGTTCTCCTTGATAGATGACAAATGGGTGGCCTGCAACAACTGTCTCTTAGCCACTCGAGCCCAAACAAGCTCCTGCCATGTTGGAGTTGTGGTAATAGGTAACTTTAGTGGATGGTGATTGGTCAGACTGCTGATTGTCTGCCTGACTTCCAGGGAGGTATCATCCTGTGTCAAAAAGGAACTTAGAATTAGTAGTCATCTCAGGAGTCACATGCCCAGCTCAATTTATTACCTTCCACCCTTCTCAGTCACTCAGAGGACAGCTCTCAGGATAATGAGACAGTTCAATCTTCATGTATCTCTGTCTGTCAGTCAGTACAAGAGATAGACAAGTTCCACAGTGGAGATAGATAGACTCTAGTACACATAGGACATCATCTCTCCACATTTTCATGTGCACTTGTAGACACACATCCCATCTCTTTCTCACATATATATTATTTCCTCCACCAACTGCCATAAGTCGAGCCTGTGTTGTAAGTGTCTACTATAAATAACCTCTGACGTCACAGAGTCTCGCTCGCTGTACTTTGACCCAGTTAAATCTGTCGGCTTGAATGACTCCACCCAAATTCCTTACTAGTTAGTTAGAGAACGTTCAGCCTGCTAGATTAAAATTGGGACAGGTAGGGCACAAACTATCAGCTTGCGAAGGAAAAGGTTTGATTTAAGTGGCTGTGAGTACTTGGACACCAAGAACGGTCTTGTTTTGTGCTGTCTCATAGCTGAATCTTTCCTCCCTGCAGCAGCGGGTTAACTTTATAGAGACATATATCATGGTACTCGTAAACTATAATCAACTTACCCAAGCTCAGGATTCCTTCAAAGATTAAACTGGTATTTTGTAGATTAGTACGCCAAGGAGTAAAAAGGCTTCTCTGAATTCTGAATATTAATCCAGAAAATATCTATCCCACAACTGTAAGTTTGAAAATGTAAACTTCACAAGACGTCTAGAGTCTATAGAAATACCTATTACGCCAGATAAAGGTATAAATAGATATGAGGGACTATATATCAACCTGGGGGGTGGGGGGGGGGGGGAGATTTTACTGTCAAAGGGAGTAATTTGACTGTTAAGGTGGATGCAGTTCAAAAGTGGACCCATTCACAGTTTAACTTACATAAAGGGGGGGGGGGGTGGGGGGGGGGGGGTATAAGAATTTTAGAAAGGCTTAGATGGGGCACAACACAAAAAAGTTTAGGAAACACTGGCTTATATAGTAATATTACATCCAGACATCAGTATGACTTGTAAGAGAAATAGATTACAAATAATGTATTCATGCCTAAAGACTACACAACTAGTGCAGATCATGGTTGTTATAAAAGGCTCACCTATGTAAAATTAACACCTGTGAGTAAAGCTGCTAATGACCATCCAATATCAATTGAGAAATGATACTGTCAGACAGATAGTGTAAACTTCTTCTTCTTCTTCACTTCCTCTTTTTACCATTTCAGGTGTTGAAGTAGATATAAGGTTCAGCTTCTCGCTGTACTGGCCCCCTCAGCCATAAACACATTGTGCTGTTGTAAATGATCTCTGATTGAGGAAACAGTTTCTTATTATTCATTGATAAGTAAAAGTTTAAATGATTTGGTCACCTCATTAGTGTGCAACCACAACAACTACCAACACAGGCTCCCCGCATAAATATGATCTGATCTGAAAGCAAGAGGTTGCTCAAAGAGACATGGGTTGATGACATTAAATGGCGATAGCAAGTGAGACCCGTTGACTGCTGGATTGTAATCTGTCCCTCCCTGCGACTCAAAGGTGGAAGTTGATGATGGTAACATTCACCATGAGAAAAAGGCAGTCATAATATTTTGGACAGATTCAAGGAAGAGGAGAATCGGAACATGTTACATATCTCAGAAAAGAAATAATACCCTTGATTGTGCAACAAAATATAAGCGCAGTGCTGATATTCTTCTTGGGTAATCTTTGAGAGGAGGCTGTAGCATTTATGAAGGCATCTGGCTACCAGATTGCAGTGGTTAGGGCATGTGGAGAGAATGTGAGATAACAGAGAGACAAACCTGCATACACACAAGAGCTGGCTAAGAGTAGACCACGAGGCAGACCAGGAAGGCAGTGGAGAGATAATATTGAATATCGAGTGTATATGAGGAAAGAGAGGGCAAATCGATTTTTCGCTGCCTGAGCTACTGAATGTAGTGCTTGGTGCAGCTATGTGAGCTGTATTTTTTATATGGAATGCTTTCATTTGTGCAGTTGTTGTGTCGTGTTATTAATATGGCCTGTAACCGGTTTACATGTGAGCTGGTGAAATACCTTATGTAATAAATCTACCTGTGTATAGCCAGCTTATCGTGCCCGACTACTTCCATCAATGATAAAACTGCATTTGTGGTGGCGACTGTTGGCTTTGGCGCCTCTAGCAGCTGCCATTTGCATTTACTGCGTATTTCAGGATTGATCCCAGACTAATTGTTTGGTCAACAGTTTTTCAAATGAGACAGTGAGGGATATTTCATTTGATTTGCACTTGCACAGGAACGGAGCAAGTATGGGGCACCTGATTGTAGTGAATGTAAAACCTCGACTAAGACTAAGAGGGCCAGTCACAGAGATGAATGGAGATGGGTGATATCTGGAACAAGGAACCTCTAGGGGTTGGAATGCTAAAGAAGAAGAAGTAAAAAAAAAAAAAAAAAATCCATATTAGGTTCTTCAAGCTTTTTATGTCTGTGGTACATTCTTGATTAACTTTGCTTCATTTCTGAACATTGCCCTCTCAGGTAATAGACTGGCTGAACAACCATGGGGATGTCTTCTTGAAGAAGAATACCTCCATTGGGAAATCTTTACAGAGAGCAAAAGCATTGCAGAAGAGTCATGAACACTTTGAGTCTGTGGCAAGGGTGAGTAGAATCGTTTGGGTAGTGTTGTTGACACTGGGGCACCTTTGGTTTCTGCCCTTTGATCCCGTTCCATGTGCTGTGTTAATGCAAGGGCTCATAGCTGTTATTGTTGTTATGAAGGGGGCCATGTTAGCGCAGTCAATAAGAAGCTTGCTTTCAAATCCAGCTGCGACTTGTTGCAGCCCACAGTCAGTCTTCGAAACCGGGCGGCTCCCCGGGTTCACCCAGCCTCTAGGAAATGGGTACCAGAGTGATACTCTGGGGTAAATGGAGGAAAGTCGCTGTAGCTACAGAGTTACATGCAAACGGCGACACAGGCGGACAATTCTTATCAGCTGGCCGTACTGGTGGCAGAGCACTTATGGTTTATAATCATGTGCATTGACGCTTCACATCTCCCGACTTTACCTTTTTTTAAAATTGTTGTTATGAATATACTCATACCTTTAGTTTCTGCCCTTTGTGCTGTGTTAATGCAAGGGCTCATAGCTGTTATTGTTCTTATGAGTATACTCATACCCTTAGTTTCTGCCCTTTGACCCAGTTCCATGTGCTGTGTTAATGCAAGGGCTCATAGCTGTTATTGTTCTTATGAGTATACTCATACCCTTAGTTTCTGCCCTTTGACCCAGTTCCATGTGCTGTGTTAATGCAAGGGCTCATAGCTGTTATTGTTCTTATGAGTATACTCATACCCTTAGTTTCTGCCCTTTGACCCAGTTCAATGTGCTGTGTTAATGCAAGGGCTCATAGCTGTTATTGTTCTTATGAGTATACTCATACCCTTAGTTTCTGCCCTTTGACCCAGTGCCATGTGCTGTGTTAATGCAAAGGCTCATAGCTGTTATTGTTCTTATGAGTATACTCATACCCTTAGTTTCTGCCCTTTGACCCAGTTCCATGTGCTGTGTTAATGCAAGGGCTCATAGCTGTTATTGTTCTTATGAGTATACTCATACCCTTAGTTTCTGCCCTTTGACCCAGTTCCATGTGCTGTGGTAATGCAAGGGCTCATAGCTGTTATTGTTCTTATGAGTATACTCATACCCTTAGTTTCTGCCCTTTGACCCAGTTCCATGTGCTGTGTTAATGCAAGGGCTCATAGCTGTTATTGTTCTTATGAGTATAATCATACCCTTAGTTTCTGCCCTTTGACCCAGTTCCATGTGCTGTGTTAATGCAAGGGCTCATAGCTGTTATTGTTCTTATGAGTATAATCATACCCTTAGTTTCTGCCCTTTGACCCAGTTCCATGTGCTGTGGTAATGCAAGGGCTCATAGCTGTTATTGTTCTTATGAGTATAATCATACCCTTAGTTTCTAGCCTTTGACACTGGCCTTTGACACAATGTCATATGGTCTGCACCTTCTTTCGATTCTGCACTTTAACACAGTGACATATGGTCTACACCTGCTCTTGGACTTGTGACCTATGCGATTTACAACCATCCACTATTACAACCAGAAAAAAAATAAAAATAAATAGAAATAGTAAATAAAGAAGGAAAGCTATATTGATAAGGTTAAATGTTCCAGGAAATAATGCTTAGAATGTACACAGATGCCTATGTACAATAATCGTACGTACATAGACTGAATGTGTGTGTTTTATGTTCAATTTCTGAAACCTGTTTGAATTAAAATAGTGTTGAAAAATAAAAATTTGATTTACGACCAGTTTGACTATGACCTGTTAGCTGGAATGGAATTTGTTTGTAAGTTGAGGAGATCCTGTGCATGTAAGTGTTCATAAGCTGTTGCTGATATAAGGATATCTTTGATTTCTGCTCTTCCACCCATTATCTTTTGGTGTTATATGTGTAAGTATTCATAAGCTGTTGTTGATATAAGGATATCTTTGATTTCTGCTCTTCCACCCATTATCATATGGTGTGATTTGTTTAAGTATTCATAAGCTGTTGTTGATATAAGGACATCTTTGATTTCTGCTCTTCGACCTATTATCATATGGTGTGATATGTGTAAGTGTTCATAAGCTGTTATTGATATAAGGGCATCTTTGATTTCTGCTTTTCGACCCAATATCATACGGTGTGATATGTGTAAGTAAGTGTTTATAAGCACTAAAAAAGATGTAATACGGAATCTTTGTGTTGTTTAGTAATAGTGTCACTGTACTTTCTGGGGCTGTTTACCTCAGTCAGTCGTCTGATTTATTATATCAGGTAATTGTTATTGTTTTATTTATTGATGGTCCCCAAGTGGGTTCCGGGGCCCCACTGTGGAGAAAGACCCACCACCTCCCCACCAAGCATGTCGTAAGAGTCTACTAATTGGGGGTTTCCTTCAAAGTCAGAGTGCATCTGCCTGAAAGACAAGGAACCAAGTCTGCTTGCAAATAAGTCAGACCTGTAAAACAGATGTGCACGCAATACTCAGGTTCTGGAAAAAGTGTAAAGTCAGAGATGGGTGAACAACCAGAATTTTCCGCCAGAGTTTACAGCTGGTGAACACGAAGAAGAAAAAGATTTATTGATTTGATGCCCCTGTCCACACAACTTTTGGAACCAGATGTTCGCGATTTGGCAGTTCACAACTTTGCATTAGTTTCGACAATGGTATTGACAGCCGACCACTCAGAAATCAGTGGCAAACTAATAAACTTAAAATTTGCTTAATAAATTCACAAGCTACCCTGGCAGATGCTGGGATCGGTTCTGCACTGTCCTGTGTAGGATACACAAGTCACTTTTAACTCATGCCTACTGAGGCATAGCGGCGTCCGTGGCTAAGGCGTTGTGAGTCCGACTCGTGAGCCAGCATACCGCGATCGAAACCCACTGCAGGCTGCGTGGATTTTTATCGTGGTATGGGACGTCGCAGGTCGACCCAGCCTAAAATGGGTACCAGGATGGGCTGTCCTGGGAAAGTAAAGACAGCCGGCGTAATGCTGACCACATTACCCACAGAGTGCTGATGGTCTGTAAAAATATGGGACGCTCTGCCCATATGCCCGATGCGCCGAAAGGCGTGAAAAGGGATCTTTACTTTACTTTATTTTTTTACTTACTGAGGCATCAGTCCCGGCTCTGTTTCCAACAGAAGCAGGATAATTTTGTCTGAGCAGTGCAGCTTTGGGATTTACCCTCTTGTCTGTACCTGAAGATGGTATCAAGCATCTTCAGGTACATTTGACACACTAGATGTTGTGAGGGCCCTTTGGGAGTGAGTGAACAGTGTAGAGGCACAAACAGGTCATTATAGTCTGAGGGAAATTGCGCTGGGAAGAGTTACCAGGAGATCTGGCCGACGCTCAACACTCAAGAGAAAGGCGAGACGGATGTACAATCAGACAGTTACTGGTGCCATCGGAATTTGAACTTTTTGCTTGCTGCTGAAGATGAGGACAGAGCGCTTATGGAAGTGTCCCAAGTGATGTGATGTCAATTCTTAATTCAGCATTCAGCATTCAATTTTGTCAGAGCAGTAAAGCTTTGGGATTTACCGACTGCAGGTTACATTGAGCTGGTATAGCCCATGTGATGCTCTGATAATAATTTCTTTGAAGGTTGAATGGGGTTTCAGATTTGCTCTGTTAACTTGCCATCCATGGTGAGATTTTGTAATCTCTGGGCAGTCAAACCTTCAGGTAGCAGCCATGGAACAAAAATTTTCTTCGGCGATTTTTATAATTTTTTTGAAGATGAAACGCAGCAGGGGTTAGAACTTTTCAGCCAGACTTGTATTTTCTGGCTTAAAGTATGTGGGGGTCTGACTCCAGCAGCAGGAACTGCTGATGGAATTTCTTTGTGCTCAGCATTCTTTTTTGTGTGCTCAGCATTCTTTTTTTGTGCTCAGCATTCTTCCTTTGTGCTCAACATTCTTTCTTTGTGCTCAGCATTCTTTCTTTGTGCTCAGCATTCTTTCTTTGTACTCAACATTCTTTCTTTGTGCTCAGCATTTTTTCTTTGTACTCAACATTCTTTCTTTGTGCTCAGCATTCTTTCTTTGTACTCTACATTCTTTCTTTGAACTCAGCATTCTTCCTTTGAACTCAACATTGTTTCTTTGTACTCAGCATTCTTTCTTTGTGCTCAGCATTCTTTCTTTGTGCTCAGCATTCTTCCTTTCTACTCAACATTCTTTCTTTGTACTCAGCATTCTTCCTTTGTACTCAACATTCTTCCTTTTTACTCAGCATTCTTTCTTTGTGCTCAGCCTTCTTTCTTTGTGCTCAGCATTCTTTTTTTGTGCTCAGCATTCTTTCTTTGTGCTCAGCATTCTTCCTTCGTGCTCAGCATTCTTTCTTTGTGCTCAGCGTTCTTCCTTTGTACTCAAAATTATTCCTTTGTGCTCAGCATTCTCCAGTTATAAAAAGTTGGAAAGTTCTTTACAGAAAGAGGTAAATAATCTCTTTTAAATGGAGCAATAGCAATCACATGCAAGTTAACATAAATAAAACTAAATCTAAGCTTATAACAATCAAGCAAAAGTTACAAACATTAGAATTGCACAAGCCACCACTTGAGCTCTACACTGATGAATTACCAGTTGTTAATGTAATGGAACACATAACATTAGGCCTTATAATTGACAATCATTTAAAACTTGGAATTCTCATTTTTGTCTCATAACTAAGAAAACAACACAAAAAGTTTATCAGCTTGCCAAAATTCACCATTTTCTGGATGAACATACACAAAAAATATTTTACGCATCCTACATCCAAACACATGTCGACTATTGTTCCACAGTTTGGAATGGGTGCACCAAATCCAATGTTAAAAGACTAAGTTCTCTTCAAAATTGCTCTTTACACCTGGTTTCGGATAAAAACTTAAAAATCATCTCTGTAGCCATTTAAGATTTCTGCCCTTTAGTAAGCGTTTAATTTTTAACAAGGCCAAATTTATTCATAAAATTTAATCTCAAAATACTCCAGTCTACTTTGCCCAGTTTATTAAATCCAATCCTACAAACAACAAGCGACTAAATTTATTACATTTGCCTAAACCTGGAATAGCTTTATATAAAACAGGTTTAGCATATTCTGCTGCTCATTTATGGAACAATCTTCCACTTGATCTGAAAAATACAAAGAGTTCCTATTCATTTAACCGCAAACTTTTTTAGTTCATGCTTACAAGTGATTATATGCCATCTTAAATGTAGAATAATCCATATTGCAATATCAGTTTATAAAGAGACTAGATGTGTATGATATCTATGTATACGTGTAAGTGTGACATTTATATGTGAGATATGTGTGTATGTGTAGGTCGTGTTTGTGTATGTATGATTCTGTGTATGTATTAGTGTATGTATGGGTTATTGTGTACGATTGGGTGTTTGTGTATGTTATGATTGTTTGTGTACGTTTAGGTGTTTGGGCATGTATGGATATATTTGACAGAGTATGTATCAATGAGAGTGCATGTATGCATGTGTGTATCTGTGTGTGGGTCTGGCTGCAGGTGTCTGTGTGTGTAGTAGTAGTAGTAGTAGTAGTAGTAGTAGTAGTAGTAGTAGTAGTAGTAGTAGTAGTAGTAGTAGTAGTAGTAGTAGTAGTAGTAGTAGTAGTAGTAGTAGTAGTAGTAGTAGTAGTAGTAGTAGTAGTAGTAGTAGTAGTAGAAGTAGTAGTAGTATTAGAAGTAGTAGTAGTAGTAGTAGTAGTAGTTGTAGTAGTAGTAGTAGTAGTAGTAGTAGTAGTAATAGTAGTAGTAGTAGTAAGTAGTAGTAGTAGTAGTAGTAGTAAGTAGTAGTAGCAGCAGTTGTAGTAGCAGCAGTTGTAGTAGTAGTAGTAGTAATTGTAGTTTTAGTAGCAGCAGCAGCAGCAGCAGTAGTAGTAGTAAGGCAGTAACAAATACTTTCCTCTCTTTAAAGCTGTTTTGTTTATTGCCAGCACCAAACTATTTCTCCTAATTCCTTTGCTGTGTTTATAACTTGAAGCTAAAGTTTATATTCTGTTTTATAATTTGGCTGTGAATTTTTATTCTTTGTGTCAGTCAGTGCTTCTGTTCTTCAGTTGCATGTTCTTTTCCAGTTTATTTTACTTGCAAGAAAATGTCAAGGCCTAGGGGATGTTTATTAGTAATCTTCTCCTCCCCCCTCCACTTTTTCTCCCATCCCCCACTTCCCACACTCTAGAAGGTCACAGGGTCACACACTCTTGCATACCAGATGATTTGTTTGTACATTTTCCCATATCCTGCCAGAATTTGAGTTTCTGCTTGGGTTTTCCTTTTTTTTTTTTTTTTTGCACCTGTTCTAGTTTGTGTCATAAATAGAATGACTGCTCTTCTCTCTCCCCCCCCCCCCCCCCCCCCCCCCCAATCTTCCTTCTAATGGACACATATTTTGCATGCACATCCGTTTTACAGATTTGTATGCAAATTTGTGGTTCCTCATCTTTCAGGAAATGCACTCCAATTGAAAAGAAAACGCCCTAATTGGTTGACTTTTAAGACATGCTTGATATGTCTAAACCCCCAACCCCGCTCCCATAATGAGGCCCCTGAACCGACACAGGGAATCCATGCACATACCCTGTCAGAAAATATGTCATGAACTTTTTCCATAGTTCCCATACACTTTTAGCTCCTAGCAAGGCCAACAAAATGACAGCTGCCTCTTTGTGATGTTTGTGCTATCTTTGTTCTTAAGTCTCTTCTACAACATTGAGATATTTTTTTTTTATGTTCAAGGAACTTTTCTTCATCTTTTTCCCTTTATTCCCCAATAAAACAAAGGTAAAATGTTCAATTCTAATGTAAAATTAGTACTGGTGTTTGGGGCAAAAACATGGAGAACAACTAAAACAGTTATTAATAAACTACAAACATTCGTTAACTGGTGCCTGTGCAGAATAGAGGGAATTAAACAACAATAATGTTGTGCTTTGGGAGAGAACTAAACGGTGCCAGGAGAAAAACATTTAAGATATGGATAAATGAATTTTGTCCCCCTGTGTACAAAGGTAGGTTTTTTAAAAATAATTTTTTTCTGTAGAGTCCTGTGGGTTCACGACCCAATTTCATTCAAGCATTCACAGGACAGAGTTAAAGATTTGCCAAAAGCCGATGTTTTGGGCTAAAAGGTGCATATACTGTAGCCTAGCTGTGAGTCCCAACACAGCGTATCAGCCACCTTTTTTAGTGTAAACACAGAATAAGACAAAATTGTTGAGTAAAACACAGACAGCCGACAAATGCTTGGGTTGGATTGCTACAGCCTCAACTCTTTCAGTCCCAAACTGTGTACCATGTGTGACTGCATTGACTCACACTCACCAGTCAGAATACGATTATGCTTGTACTTTTTATGTTTAGACAGGGCGTAGTAAAACACCCAACAGCAGACATCCCTCCTGCAAGGATTATGTGTTTAGTTCCTGCGGATGTAGTATACCAATGATTTTGTTGCTTTCATAAATGCCAGATTTGGGCATCAGTTGTGACTTTTTGAGACTGAAAGAGTTAAAGTTGGTTCAAATAAGTATTTTATTTTTAGAAATGAGATTGTAATCTCTTTTTCAGGGGATCTAATCAGGAAAAGGAGAATGTAACAATGTATAACAAAACTAGGAGCCATTACTATTATCATATGAGCTGTGGTGGCTTTTTTGTCTTCTTCTGCATTTGTCCTTAAAAGGGTGATGGGCATGTTGTGTTGTGGTTTACAGCGAGGCTGTGATATCTGTGTCTTTCAGCCCATGCATTTCTTCTTCTTCTCCTTCTTCTCCTTCTGCTTTGTGTTCATTGGCTGTAATCTCCAGCAGAAAGTTCTGGTTATTCTTCTACTTCTGACTTTTTTCATCTTGTTCCATGACTTGAGTTTTGCCTGCACATCTGTTTTACAGATATGGCTTATCTGATTGCAGACTGTTGGTTACTTGCCTCTCAGGCAGAGATTCATTCTGACTTTGAAGGAAACACCCCTGTTTCAGCAAACCCTTAATTAGTCACCTTTTGTGACATGACATACTTGTTAAAGAACAGTAGGTCTGTCAGGTCTAGCTACCCCCCCCCCCCCCCCCCCTTTCGCAAATGGAACCTTAGACCCCACACAGGGAGCTGTGGTAGCCCAGTGGCTAAATTTTTGCAGCGGATTCAAAGGCTTTGTGATTAAAATTTGCATTGGGAAGGATTTTAAAAATGATCAGGGGCTCCCAAGTCGGCCCAGCCTTTGAAGAAAAAAACAAACAAACAGGAAATGTCATGGAAAGTAGAAGTCACTGGTGTGCTGTTGAACACATCGCCAGTTACTCTTACCCATCCCCACATGTGGTCTGCAGGTTACTTTGTAACCGTAGGCGTGTCCTAGTACAACTGCTGTCTGACTGAACAGGGCTTCTGGGATTTGCTGCTGTTGACTCTCATCCTTGTGATGTTAATCCTCTGGGCAGCAATCCTTGAGGTCCTAATCATCTGGGCAGCAATCCTTGAGGTGGTAATCTTTTGGACAGCAATCCATGAGGTGTTAATTCTGGGGACAGCAATCCTTTAGGTGTTAATTCTCTGGACATCAATCCTTGAGGTCTTAATTTTGTGGGCAGCAATCCTTGAGGTGTTAATCCTCTGAACAGCAATTGTTGAGGTGTTAATCCTCTGGTTGGCAATCCTTGGGGTGTTAGTTCTGTCGGCAGCAATCCTTAAGGTGTTAATCCTCTGGACTACCCGTGTGGGTTCCGGGGCCTCATTGTGGGGGAAAACAAGAATAGACCCACTGCCTACCAGAAAGCATGTCGTAAGAGTCGACTAATTGGTAGCTTCCTTTGAAGTCGGAGTGCATCTGCCTGAGAGGCAAGGAACCAACAGTCTGCATTCAAGTGAATCAGATCTGTAAAACTGATGCACACGCAACACTCAGGTTCTGGAGCAGGACTGCAGTCCAGGTGTGGACAAACAACCAGAACTTTCCGCCAGAGTGTACAGCTGGTGAACGCGAAGAAGAAGAAGAAGAATCCTCTGGACATCAATCCTTGAGGTCTTAATTTTGTGGGCAGCAATCCTTGAGGTGTTAATCCTCTGAACAGCAATCGTTGAGGTGTTAATCCTCTGGTTGGCAATCCTTGGGGTGTTAGTTCTGTGGGCAGCAATCCTTGAGGTGTTAATCCTCTATTCTGCAGTCCTTGAGGTGTTAATTCTCTGGACAGCGATCCTGGGGTGTTAATTCTGTGGACAGCTGGACAGCAACCTTTGAGGTGTTAATTCTCTGGATGGCAATCCTTGGGGTGTTAATTCTCTGGACAGCAATCCTGGGGTGTTAATTCTCTGGACAGCAATCCTGGGGTGTTAATTCTCTGGACAGCAATCCTTGAGGTGTTAATTATGTGGACAGCAATCATTGAATTGTTAATCCTCTGGACAGCAATTCTTGAGGTCTTGATCATCTGGACAGCAATCCTTGAGGTCCTAATCATCTGTACAGCAATCCTTGAGGTCTTAATTCAGCTATCTTTGAGGTGTTAATCCTCTGGATGGCAATCCTTGGGGGTGTTAATTCTGTGGGCAGCAATATTTTAGGTGTTAATCCTCTAAACAGCACTCCTGGGATGTTAATTTGTGGACAGCAATCCTTGAGGTGTTAATTCCATTGACAGCAGTCCTGGAGGAGTTAAACCTCTGGACAGCAATCCTTGAACTGTTAATTCTGTGGACAGCAGTCCTTGATGGGGACAGTTATCTGCCTGCCTATCACACCACAAGTTGCCAAATAGTATATACAAATTTGGGTCTAGCATTATATGCCCTTAACTCTTTCAGCCCGAGGAACGCATCATATGTTCATAGGTTTGTACCTGGAAGCCCAGTAAATGAAAATTGCGCTAATTTTACATCTCTCTTTACTACCCCTTGGGTTTCCTATGCTTAACCCCTTGGGATTGAAAGAGTTAATGCCAACGGATTTTTTACATTTCTGCTGTTATTATTTTTATAATAGTAATTTATAAAGTCTTTTTTTTTTTCTTGGTTATCTTTTTGTTTGTTTGATAGTTTTACTTGCTTCTATCATTTCTTTTTATTTTTTTCTCAAACAAACCACAGAAAGTCATGTTTGCAACTTAAATTTAATGGAGGAAAAATGCAGTATTTGAAAATCAACATTTAACTTGCAGATAAAATGCCTATATAAGAACAGATTTGTAATAATAAGTGAGTTCAAAACACAGGGCATGAGAAAGATGCATTCTCTTGGAACAAAATGTAAAAACCACTTATTAGCACTGTCCCTGCGAGGATCACAACTCCAGGAAAAGTGGCTTTGACATAGATATTGCGTCCTTATCTGTTTATCTCCCCTCAGCCAAGATATCTGGTGGCACATCAAACCCTCCCTCCCGGGCCAGCTTTGAAGCAGGCTAGGATCCGCATGCAGTTTGCCCTGCATGTGTTTCCTCACTTTAAATCTCAGAACTGCAGCAGAGTTTACAGGGAGGCGGGAGAAGGAAAGTAACAGATATAAATGCTTGGGACACACATGCTTACACCTTGACAAGTTTTTTTTTCTTTTTCCTTTTTTCTGGGGAATTGTCCTTGAACACTGACTTAAGTGGTTGCAGTTGTGTTCAGAGCCTTTCTAAATTCTAACATCTGTTTTATTTGAAAGGAAAAGAAATTTAGTGTTTTATGTTTTTATACCAGGATTTCAACACTGTTTTTTTTTTAATGTCTGTATTTGTAAGTTGGGATCAGTGGTAGCTTATTCTGAAACTGAAGATGTAGTTTTCTTTTTCTTTATTGTTGTAAGTTTTTGTGTTATGCCGATATTTTGGATATTTAATTCAAACATTGAGACTGCATTCTTATATCATAGATTGTAAAAAAAAAAAAAAAGTGTATTTGTAAGTTGGAGCCGGTGTTAGCTTGTTCTCAGACTGACTGTTTTCTCTTATTTATTATTTCATGCTTTTGAGTTGTGCCGATATTTTAGATACTTGGTTGGAACTGCATTACTATGTTATGGATTGTAAAATTGATTCTGAATTTGTAAGTCAGGACCAGTGTTAGCTTGCTCTCAAACTGAACATGTATTTTCTCCTATTCTTTTAGCTATATGTTATGTTAAGAAATTTTGATATTCATTTCAAAAATTGGGACTCCATTCTTACATCATGGATTCTTTAAAAAAAAGTGCCTGTTTTTATGAGTTGTCGAAAGTGTTAGCCTGTTCTAACATTAAACATGTGATTTCATTTTTTTCTCTGATGTTTGCTGTTTTTGTGTTGTGAAGAGGTTTTTAAAGTCACTTCCAAAGTTGGGACTCTTAATTCATGAATTCTTAAAGAGTGTTATGTTTTTAGGATTTGAAGCCAGTATTAACGTGTTCTTACACTGAACATGTGTAATTCATGTTTGTTTTTTTAAAAATTGTTTCATGTTTTTTTGTGTTGTGCTGATGTTTTGGATAGTCAGTTCAAAAATTTAGTCTGCATTCTTATGTCATGAATTCTTAAAAAAAAAATTTTTTTGTGTGTGAGCTGGAGTCAGAGTTAACATGTTCTCACATGAAACATGTGTTTTCTCTTTTATTTACTGTTTCATGTTCGTATTTGTGCAGATGTTTTGGATATTCAGTTAAAAAACCTGGCACAGTCTTCTCATGCCTTGGATTCTGAGAAGTGTCTGTAATTGTGAGTCAGTGCCGCTGTTAGCTTGCTGTCAAATTGAACATGTTTCTCATGTCTTCTTGTCTCATGAGTTTGTTGTGCAGATGTTTTGGATATTCAGTTAAAAAACTGGAACAATCTTCTCATGTCTCGGATTCTGAAAAGTGTCTGTAGTTGTGAGTTGGGGCCATTGTTAGCGTGCTCTCAAATTTAGCATGTGTTTTCTGTGTTTGCGTGTTTGTGTTAAGGATTTTGTTGTGCAGATGTTTTGAATATTTATTTTTGTAAGTTTGAGCTGCAGTATCACCAAATAGAATATGGGAGAGTTTGTATTTGTATCAGAGTTAATTAATGTTTTTCATCTGTGGTTAGTCATTATGGTACATTCTTTCACCAGTTAGAACTGCAGTGCAGTTGTGTATTTAGATGCTACTTCCCATTCACCATCCTGGAGGATGTTATCTGGTAGTCAGTCAGACTGTCACCCTCAGAATGTTTTGTTATGTTCTTTAAATTACCATATTGTGTGTTTCCTTATATGAAAGCAGTCACAACAGAAATGAAATGTGTACGTACTATGTTTGGTGTAACGAGGAAAGATTGACTTAAAAACGGTGATATCAAGAGGAGAGTTGGCACAGAACCAATACTGATCTTTGTAGGTAAACAACAAATCAAATGGTTTGGTCATGTAACAAGGTAGGCATCAGACAGGGCACCACAGAGAGCAATGCTATACAGATACAGCGATAACACACCCAGAGGTTGATCACGCAGAAGATGGACCGCAGAAATATCAGAGACAATGAAAAGTATTCTATACAAAGAGAACAGAAGGACCCATACCAGAGATCTCTTCTTGCCCTGATGCCGCAAGGCATTCCCGGAGTAGAGAAGAAAAGAAAGAAGAAGAATATAGAGGTTGTGTATAGCTGTACAGTTTATTTTTCTTATATTTTTACAGAACACAATAACAAATGCAGAAAAGTTGCTGGCAGCCGCAGATGAACTGGCTCAGACTGGTGAATGTGATGCCACAGAGATTTACAGTGAAGCTCATGAGCTGGAGCAGCGCATGCATGGGTTCCTGACTGCCCTGCAGCGGCGCAGAGCGGTCCTGGATTTAACAGTGATTTTCTACTCACATGTTCATGAGGTATGTTAGTCAGATGGAATGTATGTTTATGTTTCTTCTGCGTCTTTCAGTCTTTCATCTATTGGTAAGGCATGGGCCCTGAATCAAGCCATTAACCCCAAGCTCTGAAGGACCTGGTTTTGTTTCTGGATGTGTTTTTCAATTCACGAGTGTAGTTTTTACTGAGATCCTAATGAAGTTGGCGTTTTCTGTAACATTCTCAACAGGCAGCTAGCCATTTTGCAAAAAGAGCCTGAGCTTTTTGGGATGGATAACCCAGTGCAATGAAGCATCTTTTCTAAGTCAAGATCATCATCACTCCTATCACCCTGTTTATTTCATCATACATCGCACAGGGCTCATACTTGATTCTTCCATTTCATCATATCCTGTGCAGTTGTTTCAATATCATGGATAGAATCCAGTCCAGCACCTTTGGCTCTCTCATCATTGTTCATCTTCGGAGTCATTTTGGACATCCTTGTTGCTTCAATCCATTTGTTTCAAATTTAAATGCCTACTTGGTGGTTCTCTGTTTGCTTCTTTTCAGGATGTGTCAAATTTATTAAATATATTGGCATCTTTAGGGTGTCTTATAATTAACAAACATAACATAGCCCTTGACCTGTTAGGGTCGTGGAAGTGTACCAATGGAAGCACAAACCACCATCTTTCTCTGTCTTCTGCTTGATGAACAAGTGTATGATAACTTAGTCCTGTCCATTTCTTGATGTTATTCCAGGTTCTTTTTTGCCTTCTCCTTCTTCGACTAACCCCCAATGTTCCTTGAAGTCTTTGCAATTGGATCATGTCTCACCCCGTGCCGAACCAAACTAGCTTGCGACGTTTCACCACTGCCAATAGAGGCTCCTGATATCCTGCAAATTTGTAAATTTTGTCTCTGACATATTTGTTAATTTTTGTTCTGAATAACTAATTCGTAAAATGCAATAATTCGTAAATGTAACATTTACATTCAAAAGCCTGAATCCTCCTTTCCATTTCCACAGTGAGAGTCCAACTCTCAAATCCAAATAAGAAAATAGACACTACCAGTGGTTTGTATATATTGACCTTAACTGTGATGCTGATTTTGCTCTTCCACATCGTCCATATCTTTAGTGGTTCTCAAACTTTCAATTTATCTTTAATAAATACAACTTTTATTTTATATTATGTTTTCATTTGAAGTGTCCTGTACATCTCTGACATGATTTAACAAATATATTTCAATTCATCTTCAGCATTTGAAATATATATATTTTTAGGTATATTTGAAATATATTTTTTATTTGTCTGTAGCCGTTGTGTCACTGTTATCCTTGTTTACCTGCTAGGTATTTATGTAAGTTTATATCTTCTTGTTGTTTGCAGGATATCTAAAATCTTTTTTTTTTAAATATTTATTTTTATTTACTTTATAGCATTTATTTTTCATGTGAGCTGAGAATAAAAAAAAAGGAATTTGTCATCTTCCTCAGAAATCTTATTTCATTGATATGAAATCATGCAATTCTACAAACTGCTCACTAAGTAAGATGAGCAGCATCGCTTCAGAGGTCCTGGATAGTTAGTGTCGTTCAGATATTTTATCGTGGGCATGCAGGTGTGTTGGAAAGTGAGGAGGCAGACAGACTAGTTGGTTCTGCACCACTGACGAGCTAGATATTGTCATGGCCCTTTAGGATTGAGTGAACAGTGTGAAAGCACTAATAAATCCTCACGATCTGAAGAGAGTGGTGCAGTGGGGAATGACGAGGGAATCTGGCCAGCACTGAGGGGATAAGGCAGGATGATATACAGTCAGACTTCTGCTAGGAGCATTGTTAGGAGGATTGTAACTCTACGCTGGCTGCTGAAGATTGGGACAGTGCGTTTATGGGAATATCGTAAGGGCTGTGATGTCATTTTTTTAAACTCAACATAACTCATTGCAGACTACTGTAGAATTTTTACTTTTAATTTGGTGAAATATAGATGGCTAACAGCATGGATGCATTTCTAAAGACATTTTTATATTAAGAAAATAGCACATAGAAAGGTTTCTGTTTAAGGAAGAAAAATTTAGCAAAATGTTTGGTTAATTTGTTTTGCAGTTGACGAATTGGTTAGAAGACCTGTACACAGAGCTTCAGAGCACAGAGCTGGCCGACAGTGTGGAAGGGGCTGAGCAATTGATAGCACAGTTTAACCAGCAGAGAGAGACAACCGTTGAAGCAGCCATAAATACTGTTGGAGAAGGAGAGACTTTGTTGGAACAGCTGAGGTCAGTTTTCAGTGTTGTAAACCAGGTGGACCAGGCAGGGGATCTCCTGGTATAGGTAACACATGGTCTTTATAATTTTGCTTAGGCTGTGAGCTGTGGAGAGGAGGAACTCCATCCCTTGCAATAAATGGATCACCAAGAGTTTGAAGATATTTTGTTGCCTAACACATTACAGTACTTTATTTTCAATTCACCCCAAACAAAGGAAATCCTAGAGTACTCAGGAAAGTCCAATATTTTAGGGGTCTTATGTTTTGTGGTTAGAATCTTTGTTAACCCGAACCACCTCAGAGACACAGATTAAACATAACTATAATCTTGTTTGGGGTGAATTAAAAATAAAGTACCATTAGAATGCAAGTTTCATACACTGTGGGATTAGTTTTCTTGCTAAGTGAAGGTTTTTGAAAACAATGTTTATTGAAAGTAACTTAACAGACATAAAACTTGTACTCTACATGATGACCACTTGTGCAAGCAGCCTGTATTCCTTAGTCTGCAAGATGAATGTAGAAAAAAGGTTTCCTGCGGTGAATATGAGTGTCAACTAGTGTATTTGGAAACTTGACCAGCTGAGCTTAATCTCTTCCACAGTGCGACTCCTATATCACTATCTGAAAGCCAAAAATCAGTCTTTTAGCAACAAATTGCTAAATTTCAAGTATTCGCCTTGAAGGAAATCTTCATTGAAAATAGATAATTTATTAAAAAATAAATACAACTTAAAAATGTTAAGGCCACTGACATTTTTGGGGGTAATAAATCCACTAAATAATTGTTTTCTCTTAAGGGGCCGGGGGGGGGGGAAGGGGGGGTGTAGGGGGGCAGAGGTACTCCTGTAACAAGTAGACTAGAGATCCGTGCACAACTAAAATGTCAGAGGTTTCGTGATCGTGTCAGGCACATTGAGTAGTAAATGGTCACACTATTGTGAACATTTTTATTCCACTCCTACACTAACTAGACTGCACTAACTAGACTACACTAACTAGACTACACTAACTAGACTGCACTAACTAGACTACACTAACTAGACTGCACTAACTAGACTGCACTAACTAGACTGCACTAACTAGACTGCACTAACTAGACTGCACTAACTAGACTGCACTAACTAGACTGCACTAACTAGACTGCACTAACTAGACTGCACTAACTAGACTGCACTAACTAGACTGCACTAACTAGACTGCACTAACTAGACTGCACTAACTAGACTACACTAACTAGACTGCACTAACTAGACTACACTAACTAGACTGCACTAACTAGACTGCACTAACTAGACTACACTAACTAGACTGCACTAACTAGACTACACTAACTAGACTACACTAACTAGACTGCACTAACTAGACTACACTAACTAGACTACACTAACTAGACTACACTAACTAGACTGCACTAACTAGACTGCACTAACTAGACTGCACTAACTAGACTACACTAACTAGACTACACTAACTAGACTGCACTAACTAGACTGCACTAACTAGACTACACTAACTAGACTGCACTAACTAGACTGCACTAACTAGACTGCACTAACTAGACTGCACTAACTAGACTGCACTAACTAGACTGTACTAACTAGACTGCACTAACTAGACTACACTAACTAGACTACACTAACTAGACTGCACTAACTAGACTACACTAACTAGACTACACTAACTAGACTACACTAACTAGACTACACTAACTAGACTACACTAACTAGACTGCACTAACTAGACTACACTAACTAGACTCCACTAACTAGACTACACTAACTAGACTACACTAACTAGACTACACTAACTAGACTACACTAACTAGACTACACTAACTAGACTACACTAACTAGACTACACTAACTAGACTACACTAACTAGACTACACTAACTAGACTGCACTAACTAGACTGCACTAACTAGACAACACTAACTAGACTACACTAACTAGACTGCACTAACTAGACTGCACTAACTAGACTACACTAACTAGACTACACTAACTAGACTACACTAACTAGACTGCACTAACTAGACTGCACTAACTAGACTGCACTAACTAGACTACACTAACTAGACTGCACTAACTAGACTGCACTAACTAGACTGCACTAACTAGACTGCACTAACTAGACTACACTAACTAGACTACACTAACTAGACTCCACTAACTAGACTGCACTAACTAGACTACACTAACTAGACTACACTAACTAGACTGCACTAACTAGACTACACTAACTAGACTACACTAACTAGACTACACTAACTAGACTGCACTAACTAGACTACACTAACTAGACTACACTAACTAGACTGCACTAACTAGACTACACTAACTAGACTGCACTAACTAGACAACACTAACTAGACTACACTAACTAGACTGCACTAACTAGACTGCACTAACTAGACTACACTAACTAGACTACACTAACTAGACTACACTAACTAGACTGCACTAACTAGACTGCACTAACTAGACTGCACTAACTAGACTACACTAACTAGACTGCACTAACTAGACTGCACTAACTAGACTGCACTAACTAGACTGCACTAACTAGACTACACTAACTAGACTACACTAACTAGACTGCACTAACTAGACTGCACTAACTAGACTACACTAACTAGACTACACTAACTAGACTACACTAACTAGACTACACTAACTAGACTACACTAACTAGACTGCACTAACTAGACTACACTAACTAGACTACACTAACTAGACTGCACTAACTAGACTACACTAACTAGACTACACTAACTAGACTGCACTAACTAGACTGCACTAACTAGACTACACTAACTAGACTGCACTAACTAGACTGCACTAACTAGACTACACTAACTAGACTACACTAACTAGACTGCACTAACTAGACTGCACTAACTAGACTGCACTAACTAGACTGCACTAACTAGACTACACTAACTAGACTGCACTAACTAGACTGCACTAACTAGACTGCACTAACTAGACTACACTAACTAGACTACACTAACTAGACTACACTAACTAGACTGCACTAACTAGACTGCACTAACTAGACTGCACTAACTAGACTGCACTAACTAGACTACACTAACTAGACTACACTAACTAGACTACACTAACTAGACTGCACTAACTAGACTGCACTAACTAGACTGCACTAACTAGACTGCACTAACTAGACTGCACTAACTAGACTGCACTAACTAGACTGCACTAACTAGAATGCACTAACTAGACTGCACTAACTAGACTACACTAACTAGACTACACTAGCTAGACTGCACTAACTAGACTACACTAACTAGACTACACTAACTAGACTGACAAGCATGCATTACTGTACTGGACCTTCATTAGCCAAAGAATTTGAGAGTTTTCACTTTTTCCGTGATTTAAAAAAAAAAGTGGATACTAAAACGCTGCTCCTCTTTGGTGTACGTCAGAAGTAAAAATCCATCTCAACGTAGATTTGAACTTAAGACCTATGGGTTGACAGGCAGTCATCTCGCCTTTGTGCTACCATAGCTCCTGATGGCATTTCATTGGTTGAAAAAGTAATAAGAGCAGATCATTTTTCAAAAACTCCTGGTCCATTATCTAGTAACACTTTATTTATTCTTCTTTTTTAGTCCTGTTCTGTCTTTCAGCATCAGGTTTTGAAGAGGCCTCATGAGTGAGCCTTGGTATGTTCTAGGTAGATGCTGGTATTTACAGTCTTAAACATTTCGTCTATCCATCGCTTGCATGGTCGACCTCTAATCTGTTTCTATTATGTCTATAAAGTGTCAGGGCTGTCTGTGGTGCCCTATCTGGTGGTAGTATTGATACATGTCCAAACCATTTTATTTGTTGTTTCTTTATGTAGTTTAACTTTGCTGTCTAATGTTTTACATTGATTACGCCTGTTGTTATTTTTTATAATATGGCTGGTGAAACATGGAGGAGAGGTTTTCTCGATACCTCTTCCATACAACGTCATAAAACATATGAGAATATAGAGTTAATTTTCTTCTTCAGGTTGATCTCTATGGAGACAGAAAAAGCAGGGCACAGTGCAGATTATAAGCATATAGAAGGTAAGCATTAGTCTTGGTTCTTCATTTGAATAATCAGCATCACAACACTCAGAGCAAACCTGTTTGTGCTCCATCTCCCCAGCAAATTTGTGAAAGGGGTAGCTGCTGATTGTTCCAGTAACATGTTAATTGTAAAACCATTTTTCTCCTTATACTTCCTGCCTAGCTAAGTCTTTGTCAGAAAGATGAGTCTATACTTGGTAATCATACGGTGTCATACAGACACAGATTTTACAACCTTGACCCTTAGCAGATGTCAGATATACCTCACAAATACCATAAGAACTGTTAAAATCTATTCAAAAACAATCTGTACACACTCCATCACTTGACTTCAATAGCTGCATTTGTTAGTAATAAACAGTTACTGAGAGACTGAGAATTCTGAAACTACCCTATTGAGTCTTCCTCTCTAGTCCATGTTCTGCCTTTCAGGGCAAAACTTGAAGAGGCATCATATGTGAGCCTTGATGTGTGCTTCATAAATGCTGGTATTCACAGCCTCAGATTTTCCTTCTATCCATCACATGTGTGGGCGACCTCTAGCTCTCTGTCAGTTATGTTTAAGCTATGGTGCATTATCTTGCAATATTCTAGATACATATCTGAACCCTTTGATCTGTTATCTCTTGATGTGGTTCAGCATTGTTTCTGCCTCTAATTGTTTTATATCATCGTCATTTCTGATTCTTATCTCTTCTTCTTAATATTGACTGAGTCTATTTTTCTTTAATATGCATGTTTTTAATTAATTTCTTCTCCCGATGTTTTTCTCCTGAAGTTTTCATGTAAAAATGTCCACTGTTTCTAAAATAAGACTTGATTATATACTGCTTGTAGGGGTTTTAAGCCAGCTTAATGACAGCCGGAGCCAGCTGGAAGATTTATGGGCAGCCAGGAAGTTGAAGCTGGATCTGTGTTTACAGCTGCAAGTCTTTGAAAGAGATGCCATGGAAGTAAGGACTTTTTATATCTTAAAGGAAACCTGTGCAACTATGTACTTAACATTCTGTTCTCACTTTTTTTATTCTTTTTCTGCTCACTGTCTTCACCAAGCAAACAGCTACCTAAGCCAAGTCGTCATATCTTTTGTAGTCATATGCAGCTCACTCCTTGTCCCCACCCACCACCCGTTCCCCCCTTTCTTATTCAATTCAGTCACTTGTGTGTTTTGTTCTTCCTTTTTTTTTTCTTTGATTTATTCTTTATATTATTATCAGATTATCTCAGTGTGTCCTGTTCAACACCAGTGCCTTTTTTCTAATGGTTTAATTCATTTATGTGACTTGAGCATTGAAAACACACCTGATAATTCCAGAGGACCCAGTTCAATTCCAGCTGCAGACAGTTTGGCAGCATACTACTGTGCATTGACTTTGACAGTGGTATTGAGTACCAGCCATTCAGAAAGCAGTGGCAAACTACTGAATGTTAAATTGCCTAGGAAAACCAAACAGCCAGACATTGCTGTTGCTGGTTCTGAAACAACCTGCAAGCATATGCAACTAACTAAATTCACTTAAACCGGTTTAGTTCTCTCCCCAAGCACCACATTGATGATTTTGCTCTGTTTTTTTGTACTTTTCTTTGGGTCCTTTTGGGTGGGTGGGGTCTTTGTAGCAGTGTGGATGACTGTTTACTTCACTTTCTGAAGATTATGGATTCAGGTTCAGATTCCATCATTTGGATTACGACCCTTGGTATTACATAGATCCCCATGGGAGCTCACTGGAGATGTGTGGTTTGTACTGTGTGGACTGCTCCTGACATATGATGAGCTGCATTGCAGAGAGAAAATGAGCCTTGTACAAGGTTTTTTAAAATTAAATCCTTAAAAGTGTGATATGAATGACAGTAACTCTGCCAATGTCTTATTACCTGTCAGTAAGCATATGATATCACAGTGCAAAAGAACGTTATGTTGTTATAATGCCAGTTTAAAAAATGGTTGTTCCACTTAAACATATACCAGAGAGTAGCAGCATTCTCTTATCCATTTTTTTTATGTTAAGGAGTGTTTGGCTGCTCCATGATGTCACTTGCTTGACATTTCTTGACATCTTAACAACAATATATACAGGCTACAAAAGTGTTCACGGTTATTGTAATTTCTGTCACACACTAAATCAAAAAGTTTGTTAAATAGAGTACATATTATGTATTTCTCACATTATGTACAATAGTTATATGTACATAGATGAAATGTCTCTGTTTTATGTATATTTAATTGTAAACTGCCTTCACACATTCTTTATTTGATTGCTTTTGATGCAGGTGTCCTCGCAGCTGGAACTTCTGTCTGAAGAGTTGCAGCACATGGAGATGGTGACAGATGGCACCAAGGCAGAACAGCTGCTACAGATTCACAATGAGAGCGTCATGCATGTCCAGAATTGTACCTATGAAGTTATACAGAGGGGTCAGGAGCTAGCTCAGGTAGGCTGTGCCCCTGGAAATGCTTAATGTTTTGTATGGTATGTTTTGAATTTTATTGTTAATATAATTTTTTTTAATGATGGGGGGGTGGGGAAAGGGGGGTGAGGGTGGCAGCATGTACACAACTTGACAGACAGATACACATTTGAGACAGACATTAATGTCTAGTTGTCCATTCTGTTCTTTTTCGTGCAATCCTTTCAATATCATGGATGAAGTTAGTCCAGCACCTTTAGCCTCTTTTAGCAATGTTCAGCAAGGTTTCTCTGGCATGTCCTCATTTCCTCAATTCATTTGTTTCTCATTTCAGTACCTGTTTGTCATCAAATGTTAAATTAGATTATTAGACATTGAATAACACTGTTAACAGTTTTCATTGTTTAAAAAACATTTTTGTTAAAACTGAATTTAGGTGATGAGTGAACATGATAATGATGCCACCAACCGTATCGGAGTCTTGTTAGAGTACCTGAATGAGAGACAGGTGGATTTGGAAGGCCTGGCTGAGCAGAAGAGACTCCGACTGCAACAGTGTATACACCTGCGCAACTTTGAGATTGAAGCTAGACAGGTGAGTTTAATGTTGTAGGGATGTAAACAGTTTGTTGTAAGAAGATGTAATTTGAAAATTGTCAAAATAGGATTTGTACTTGTAAATGTGACTGTCTGAGCTGATTGGTTGATTAGCTGAGAACCTCTTTGCATTGAGTTGTTCACTCCAGTATACTTGCACTGGAACCCACAAGGTCAGAGGAATAAAGGCAGACCAAAAGACACATGCAGAAGAGAATTGAAGAGCGGTTAAAAATAGATTAGCTGCACGTGATGGCAGAGAATGGGAGGATCCCCTAGAGTGAGTTGGTTGAGGGCCTCCAATGCTTCGGCCCTTCCAAAAACCCATCTTTCACACAGCAGTTGTATTTTATCAATACAGCATGTTATGTTCAAATAACAATATGCATAATATGAATGTCAAGGTAAAACGCAACATCATGGATGTTAAAATGCATGCGCACACGCTTACATATGTATCCACTCGTGCACCACTTACACACTCCACACACACACCTACACATGCACACACGTGCACATCCCTAAATGTCTTTTAAGTCTTTCAGTCCCAGTCATGTTTGTTTAACTCCTCTCTTCCTGAACAGTTGTTGCTTATGGTGAATATTTGTTGTGTTTTAGTCTTAAGGGGTTAAAATAAGAACTTGTTTGTTGTTCGTCCATCACAAGTGATGAGGACCACTCTTTCTGTCCTCTGTCAAATGAATGAAAGAATGACTTGTACGATAATTGGTTTAAAGTGAGGAAGAGTTACACAATGTCGTTGAGCTCACTCTCTCCCAGTGTCTGTCAAGATCCAGCGGCAGGACAAGTCGAGAAAACTGGAGATAAAGTTAGGTGCAGTGGATGACCAGGGTGAAATAATAACGCTATGGGACACAAGGAACTTTAATAACAATTGGGATAGAAATGATTCCAATTCTGGCTGGATAAAGTACGAGCTCAGAAAAGCATATCATGCAAGGTAGTCCCAATCAGCGCATCATGGGTTGTTTCGCACTGGAAGACTTACAGTATGGAAATGGGTTGTTTACTTTTACTTGTGAAAGTAATGAAAAGGAGAAAACTGGAGTACATTGTGACAGCAGGAAAGTTGGAAGGGAGGAGAGTCAGAGGAAGACCGAGAGAAAAGATGCTGGACAGCTTGACATCATGGCATGGAGGATCATCTGTGTCGGAGTTTATTGAAAATACATGAGACAGAAGGTTGTGGATAGACATGACTACCAATGCCACACGGCATGTACTTTACAAGGACTTTCACTTGAAAATTGTCTTTCTTTGCAGGTTATTCTGTGGGTGCGCAATGGAGAGTCAATGCTCACAGATAGCTTCATGTGTCCTAATTCTTTGGTGGAAGCAGAGCAGCTGAAAAAGGAGCACGAGCAGTTCATGATTGCCATCGAGGTAAGGGCTTTTTGTTTGTTTGTATTTATTATTATGGGATGCTGAGGTGCTGAACCAAACGTGGTGATACACCAGGACCAGGGTCCATACTGGTCTAGTCCTGCCTATACTTCTCCATGGCTCATCCTAGAAAAATGTTCCCAACCCGGGGCGCCTGGCCAGCATAGATAGGATTCAATGTTTCCTTTGAAGTCGGAACCAACAGTCTGCACACAACCAAGCCAGATCTGCAAAAGTATAGTCTAGAAACAAGACCAAAGTCCAGAAGTGGATGAACAACTAGGACTTTCTGCTGGACTTTCCATTTGATGAACATGAAGAAGAAGAAGACTTTATTGGTGTCTTCACCTTAGGATATTTGCTGCAGAAGATGGAGCATCTGTGGGCATGTCCAATGTGCTGTGATGTTTATCCTTAAAAATCAGTTCAGAATTACTGTAGTAAATTATAATCTCTTAATTAATTCATTTGTAGATTTTACATTCTACATCAGCTTTGCAGATGAGAGAAACTTCACATTTGAATTGCTTTGTTATTGAAATAAGTGTAATTTTTTTTAATGAACATAAAGACGTGCTATACAGGAGATAACGTGTGCTGAAGACCTTAAAAAAATAATGATACTCATTTCTCTGTGACTGGCAGAGGATAGATATACCAGTTGGAACAGCGTGTGTGCAAGCTATGTAAGAGCTCACATTTGTGTCAGCTAATGCAGAACGGGACTTGTCAGGGTAAACAGACTAAGAAACATGCTTCGGAGAAGATTGCAGCACTTATGGGTGGGTATGCCTGGTGTGCAATGAAAATCATCGTGAAATGACTGTTGAACCAAGAGTGTAAGAAATTTCTTAGTTTAGCAGTCTAAAAAAAAATGTATATAATAAAAATTAAAAAAAAATACTTTAAATTGTAAATTAACACAAAGAAAAAACACAATGCATTCTTGATTTCTAATAAATTACGAATTACTTGTCAGAAAACACATTTTAGTGTTGTTACGGTGACCCAACGAGCAGAAGTCATGCTCCAACAGCAGCATTACAATGGGGAGCTTGTTCGGGCGATTGCTGAAAATGTGACCTTGGCCTGGCAACAGCTTATGTATCATGCAGAAGAGCGGCAAAAACTGGTGATGGCATCTACAAATTGGTACAAAACTGCTGAACAGGTGAGTGATATCATTGCTCACTTGGTTTACAGTTTTATGTTAGAAATATCCTTTAACTGTCTAGGACAGTATGATGTTGAGTAGCAACTGTCTGTGATTGTGGGAGATTCAGTCTAGGACAGTAGAAGGTTCAGTAGTTACTGTTAAGGATGGTAGGTTGTTCAGTAGTAACTGTCTAGGAAGGTAGGAGGTTCAGTAGTAACTGTCAAGGACGGTAGGAAGTTCAGTAGTAACTGTCTAGGACAGTAGGAGGTTCAGTAGTAGCTGTCGAAGGCAGTAGGAGTTCAGTAGTACCTGTCTAGGACAGTAGGAGGTTCAGTAGTAACTGTCTAGGATAGTAGGAGGTTCAGTAGTAACTGTCTAGGATGGTAGGAGGTTCAGTGGTAACTGTCAAGGATGATAGGAGGTTCAGTAGTAACTGTCTAGGACAGTAGGAGGTTCAGTAGTAACTGTCAAGGACAATAGGAGGTTCAATAGTAACTGTCTAGGACAGTAGGAGGTTCAGTAGTAACTGTCTAGGACAGTAGGAGGTTCAGTAGTAACTGTTAAGGACAGTAGGAGGTTCAGCAGTAACTGTCTGGGGTGGTGGTTTACAGCTTAAGTTTCAGGAGGTTCAGTAGTGATTGTCTAGGATAATAGGAGGTTCAGTTAGCAACTGTTTTGGACAGGTTGGGGGGCTATATAACAACTGTCTAGTAAAGTAGAAAAATTAAGTAGCATTTGTCTAGAACAATAATAGGTTAAGCAGGGACCATCTGGTCCTACGGGAGTTAAAATAAATAACCTTAACAGATTTACTTCACACAACTGTCTGATATAGAGACAGTAAAATGTGTAATTGTGCTCTTGTTTGTCACAGGTGTGGTCTGTCCTGGAGTCTTTGGACAGGGACTACAAGCGTGATGAAGACTGGTGTAATAGTGAAAAGGCTGGCACAACCAACACTCAGGCAAAGGCAGCCTATCTAGTCCAACTAATTAATAAACACAATGAACAGAAAGAGGCCTTTCTCAGGGTGAGTAAACAAGCTAATGAAGTTGTGTGATTTACTTTCTTTCTGGCTGTAGTTAGTATACTTTCTTGCTAGCTCAGTGAAGTATACTTTCTTAATAGATCAGTAGTAAGTATAATCTCTTGCTAGCTCTGCGTTAATTTTATTGTCTTGCTAGCTCAGTGGTAAGTATACTGTTTTGCTAAACCAGTGGCTACTATACTGTCTTGCTAGCTCACTAGTTGGTAACTTTTTTTTTTACCAGCTCAGTAGTTGGTTTATTATTTGCTAACTCAATTACTAGTATATTTTCTTGCTCTTGCTAGAACAGTGGCTGGTATACTTTGTTACTAGTTCAGTAGTTAGTATACTCTCTCCCCATGTGGATTCCAGGGCCCTATTATAGGGAAAACGAGAATAGGCCCACTGCCTACGCAAAAGCATGTCATAAGAGTCAAATAATTGGGAGCTGCCTCTGAAGTCAGAATGCATCTGCCTGAGAGGCAAGGAACCAACAGTCTGCACATAAATGAGACAGATCTATCAAACGGATGCAATCATAACATTCATGTTCTGGAACAGGACTGCAGTCCAGAAGTGGACAAACAACCAAACCTTTTCACCAGAGTTTACAGCTGTTGGAAGCAAAGAAGAAGAAGAGCTCAGTGGTTATTATACTCTTACTAGCTCAGTGGTAAGTATACTTTCTTTTTCTTGCTAGCTCCATGGTTAGTATACTTTCTTCCTAGATCAGTGGTTAGTATACTTTCTTACTAGCTCAGTGGTAAGTATGCTTTCTTGCTAGCTCAGTGGTAAGTGTACTTTCTTGCTAGCTCAGTGGTGGGAGGCTCAACTCTCTGGAGTTGTGAGTTTTTAGTAAACAAATGGCAACATTGAAAACATGGTTGAAAATGAATGTTTTTGTCGTAAATCAGTAAAATCAGTAGGTGACTGGGTAGTTGTTTTAATAGTCTCTTTGCCTTTTTTTTTTTTTGGTTATTGTTAATAATGAAATACCTAAAATTGTTAATAATGAAATACCCTAAACTGTTAATAATGAAATAACCTAAATTGGTAATAATGAAATACTCAAAATTGTTAGTGGTCGGGGAGGGGGGAGGAAGACTTTCTACATCAAACAGTCCGACAAACCGACAAAAGCCAGCCCTTTTTATGACTTCAGCGACCTAAACACTAATGCATAAGATCTAAAAGTGACAAGTTACTGTCTTCCTGAGGAGATACAGCTGGCTAGCCATGACTTCTTTATAAAAAAAATTTAAAAAACTTTTCTACAAATATTTATGTAAATTTTTTTTTCTTTTTTTTTGGGAGGGGGGTGGGGTGGGGGGGGGGGGGTGTGGTGTGTTGTTTTTTAACACTAGCACTAGCAAATTTGACACTATTACGCTTTTTTATCTCATCTTGTCAGGTGCACGATTTCGTGTGTCATGACATGCCTTCGTTGGTCATGTGTGTGCATTGTATCAAAACAAGCAAAACAGCACATGCCTAGAGTATAGGTATAGGAGTTTTAGTGTTTTAGGGTCAGTGTTAAATGATCAGTGACTAAGACTCGCCCTGACCCTAATCCTAGACTTTAGGATTGCCCCGAGGAATGCCCTATGAAATCTCGCACCTGACGAAATGGGGTTAAAATGCTGAATAGTATCTAAATGTTAGTTGCGTATCCTTTATAGGACGTTGCAGAACCAACTCCAGGATTTTTTTCGCTGTTGTGGTTTTTCTAGGCAAGTTTACGTCCAGTAGTTTGCCATTGCTTTTTGGATGGCCGGCTTCTCGATACCACTTTCGAAACCAGCACAAGGCCTGCAGCTGGGATCGAACTCGGCACCCCGGCATTATGAAGCGTGTTCGCAACACCTAAGCCACAGATGCCAACTGAATAATATCAGACCTTTAATTTGGTATTAAATTTTCTAGAAGCGTCTTTAATGTGTATTTGATTATGTTTCAGGCATGCACTTTAGCCAGAAGAACTGCTGAAACATTCCTTAAGTACGTAACCAGAAACCTTCATTTTCTGGGCGTGCAAATGAAATTTGGGAACCCGGAGCAACGGGTGAAAGGTGAGTTCTGCGTCAAAAATGTTGACTTTTCTCAGACATATGGTAATGTTACAGTTTTAGAAAGTTTATTGCCTATTCCCTTGCTTCCTTGTGCAAATCTGTAAGTGCAGTTTGCATATATATATATATATATATATATATATATATATATATATATATATATAATAATAATAATAATTAGTGGTAGCTCAGAATTTGAATGCCTCAAAACTTCAAATAACTTGAAACCCGATTGAAATTAGCTAGTCAATCTTGTCTGGAAACTTTAACGTCGGTCATGTGACTGAGCTGACAGCACAAAAAGCTTCAGCAGAAATTGCACACGAAATTTCATCCCGGAGGAAAAGGAGAAGGCTGGAAGAATTAGCACTGCTGAAATCCAAGCTCTTTTGAGCATGTGATCGAAAACACAATAAGTTGTTAGGGGTGACAGCACCCTGAGAGAGCCATAGTTAACAGGTGTGTTAACTTATTCATTGATAACATTATCAAACATTTTAGAAAACAAAAAATGGTTGCTAACACCAAAGCACTTTAGAACGCTGGATATCAACAGAAACTAGTGACCTAACAAGTGGTGAACGACTACGATATGAGACACCAGAAAGTTTTTGTGATATTTTCATGGAAAGTGACTGATTTCCCAAACAATAATCTCCCTGAATCCTTCCTGCTCTTTCTGCTTCAATGTGATGTGTCACCTGCTGTGTCACCTGCTGTGTCACTACTTTGATCAAGTATAGTAAATACAATTTTTAAAATTAGTTTTATTTATGTTTTTATGTATTTAAATATGATCATCATGTGTTACTATATTTACAGTGTACTGTATCTAGAAAAATACATTTTAACATTAAAGCTTGTTGGCTCTTGGAACAGATTGATATTTTAATTCTGAGGTGCCGTTGCATATATTTTTTGTTTGCGTATCCTTTACAGGATGTCGCAGAACTAACCCCAGCATTTTGTTATGATTATGATTTTACTGTTCAGTTAAGGTTTAGAAATTTGCCAGTGCTTTTTAGACAGTCAGCTCTCGACACCACTGTTGAAATCAATGCAAGATGGTCTGCTGGCAAATTACCTGCAGCTGGGATTGAACCGGGCACTTTAGCATTAGAAGCGTATTTTCAATACCTAAGACACAGAGGCCAACTGTATATATTATCGAGCAGCATAAAGTGATGAATACAGATATATATAAGTACAAGATATATGAGATGTAAAAAAAAAAAAGTAAAGGACCCCTATCTCACCAATAGCACATCTGGCATTTTATGCTAGACTTGTATTTTTGAGGACAGTTGGCACTTATAGGCAGTGTGCCAATAACTCTCATTTCCCATTACATTTTCTGATACTCATTTTAAGGTCTAAACCGAAATGCTACTCATTATAAGTTGGGAGTCCGTGTCAATCTTTCTAAAAATCTGTCTTGTGCAGATTTGAACCTACGACCTTTGGACAGGCAGATGTGTCTAGCTGCTGTACTGATATAGATCTCAGGGAATGAGGATACTGAGGTTACAAATTTGGAGTTAGAGTCTTAGATTTTCACACATCCTCACAATCAAATCTAGGGGTCCCCATGCTGGTTCTGGGGCCCCATTAGCCCCATTATGGGGAAAACAAGAATAGGCCCACTGCCTTCCCAAAAGGTATGGCATATGAGTGGACAAACGGGGCAGCTTTCTTCAAAGTCAGAGTGCATCTGCCTGAGTGGCAAGGAACCAAGCTTCTGCATATAAATAAGCTAGATCTGTAAAACGGATGTGCATGCAACACTCAGGTTCTGTAACACATCTAAAGTCCAGCGGTGGCTAATCAACTATAACTTTTTTGCTGGAGTTTAGAACCGGTCAACGTAAGGAAGAAGAAGAAGAAATCTAAGGTGCGGTGTGTAGTTCCATTCCTTATTGCCTTTCCTTCACAGAAAATTGTGTAGAGGATCTAGAAAAGGGAAGAAAAGTAGACAGGTGCAGACTCTTGACAGACACACAAATTCACACACATGTACAGAGAGCGATACACAGATATATGTCTTCATGGAGGTAGAGAGAGAGAGAAAGAGAGAGAGTGAGAGAGAGAGAGCGCGCGAGAGAGAGAGAGAGAGTATAAAGACAAGTTTATAAACAGTACATCCACTAAATGGAGTGGAGACCTTTGATAAATCATAGGTACAGTTAGCAGTGCCTTCAGTGAGCAAAACAGAGACCTTTGATGAATCGTAGGTACATTTAGCTTATCTAAGATTTCATTGCTTCATTTCAATGTAAATAATATAAATAGTGAGATTGAAACGCTTGATGTGTGCTCTCAGGTACCTTAGCCAAGTTACTGCAGCAGGAAAATCTGGTGCTGGAATACTGGACAATGAAAAAGAGGAAGCTAGAACAATGTCATCAATTTGTCTTATTTGAGCAGAGTGCCAAACAGGTAATTGAACTGCTTTTGGTGTATAAGTTCTTGTGTCTTATCCTCTTGTGGCTTAAGCAACCCACTGTGTGTTAAGCTAATGTCTGTGTGTATCAGCACAACACATGGTGTGTTATTATTTACTTCATGTTTGGTCTGAGTATGCAAAAGAATTATAGACAAATAATTTAAATACAGCACCGTATATTCTGTATCTTGGAAAGTCATACTTTGTTGCCTTTTTTTCCACCTAGAATTAGAGACAATGATGAATAATATGGGGAAACCATAGAAAGAGCTGCTGGAAATTTAACAGAGTAGGATTGCTTGGCACAAATGTATTGAGACAGAAGAAGCTTTGGGATTAGAACGCAGGTCCTCTGTTGTTAATAGTATTGCACAGGGGCAGGCATCGCTTCAGAGGTCCCAGGTAGTTAGAGTTCTGTGGATATTTCTCGCGGGCATGACAGTGTGTTGGGAAGTGATCAGCATATAGATTCCCTGGTTCTGCACCACTTGATGGTAAATTGATGGATGACAAGCTAGATGTAAGTAAACAGTGAGGAGGCACAAACAGTTCATCACCGTATGAAGGGAATGGTGCAGTGGGGACTGACCAGGGGTGCAGTGGGGTGCAGTGGGGACTGACCAGGGGTGTAGTGGGGTGCAGTGGGGACTGACCAGGGGTGTAGTGGGGTGCAGTGGGGACTGACCAGGGGTGCAGTGGGGTGCAGTGGGGACTGACCAGGGGTGCAGTGGGGTGCAGTGGGGACTGACCAGGGGTGTAGTGGGGTGCAGTGGGGACTGACCAGGGGTGTAGTGGGGTGCAGTGGGGACTGACCAGGGGTGTAGTGGGGTGCAGTGGGGACTGACCAGGGGTGTAGTGGGGTGCAGTGGGGACTGACCAGGGGTGCAGTGGGGACTGACCAGGGGTGCAGTGGGGACTGACCAGGGGTGTAGTGGGGACTGACCAGGGGTGCAGTGGGGACTGACCAGGGGTGCAGTGGGGACTGACCAGGCGTGTGTTGCAGTGGGTACTGACCAGAGGTGTAGCGGGGACTGACCAGAGGTGCAGCGGGGACTGACCAGAGGTGCAGTGGGGGACTGACCAGGGGTGCAGTGGGGACTGACCAGGGGTGCAGTGGGGACTGACCTGGGGTGCAGTGGGGACTGACCTGGGGTGCAGTGGGGACTGACCGGGGTTGCAGCGGGTACTGACCAGAGGTGCAGCGGGGACTGACCAGAGGTGCAGCGGGGACTGACCAGGGGTGCAGCGGGGACTGACCAGGGGTGCAGTGGGGACTGACCAGGGGTGCAGTGGAGACTGACCAGGGGTGCAGCGGGAACTGGCCAGTGGGGACTGACCAGAGGTGCAGCCGGGACTGACCAGGGGTGCAGTGGGGACTGACCAGGGGTGCAGTGGGGACTGACCAGGGGTGCAGTGGGGACTGACCAGGGGTGCAGTGGGGACTGACCTGGGGTGCAGTGGGGACTGACCTGGGGTGCAGTGAGGACTGACCAGGGGTGCAGTGGGGACTGACCAGGGGTGCAGTGGGGACTGACCAGGGGTGCAGTGAGGACTGACCAGGGGTGCAGTGAGGACTGACCAGGGGTGCAGTGGGGACTGACCAGGGGTGCAGTGGGGACTGACCAGGGGAGCTGTGGGGACTGACCAGGGGTGCAGTGGGGACTGACCAGGGGTGCAGTGGGGACTGACCAGGGGTGCAGTGAGGACTGACCAGGGGTGCAGTGGGGACTGACCAGGGGTGCAGTGGGGACTGACCAGGGGTGCAGTGGGGACTGACCAGGGGTGCAGCGGGGACTGACCAGGGGTGCAGCGGGGACTGACCTGGGGTGCAGCGGGGACTGACCAGGGGTGCAGCGGGGACTGACCAGGGGTGCAGCGGGGACTGACCCCCAGGGGTGCAGTGAGGACTGACCAGGGGTGCAGCGGGGACTGAAAAGGAAAAGGGGAGACGGGCATACAATCAATCTATTACTGGTGTTATCGGAATTGGAACTCTGTGCAGGCTAATGAAAATGGGGACGGGCTTCTTATGGAAATTTCCAAAGTACTGTGATGTCGGTTCTTAACTCACAGCTCACAATTATATTTACAGTTAATAAGTTAATCATAATTACTGTACACACTTTGTTCAGGCCCTGGAGTGGATCCATGACTACGGTGAAGCTTACCTGACTTCTCATACAAATCTGGGATCTGACAAGAATGAGACAGAAGCATTGTTGAAAGAGCATTACGAATTCAGGAACAGAGCTAAGGTAATTACAGTGATACCTCGATATGCATCCTGAATCCATTTCGGATCCTTGGACTTATGCTAAACAAGGCATGTACCAAAAAAATTTTCTCCTAAGAAATAAAGGGAGAATGAATAATCTGTTCCCATGAAAAAAAGAATTTTATTCTAACTGGCATGGAAGCCGCCGTGGTCTAGCGGCTAGACGCTTGGCTGCGGACCGGCAGGTCGTGGGTTCGGTTCTTCAAAAATGACCTTGGCTCCCAGGTCAACCTAGTCTTGAGTGGGTACCAGGTACACTCCTTGGAAGTAAAGGTGGTCGGCATGATGCTGACCACATCACCCACCAAGGGCCATTTGGCTATAAAATTAAGTCTAGCCCTATGTGCCCAATACACCTGAAAGGCGTGGAAAAGGGTCCTTTACTTTACTTTACTATTGTTATTGGCATATTCTACATTGATGATGGGGTTGTATAAAATATTTTAAACACTGCTTAATACTAAAATACACAAAGACAAAAGCAGTTAGATGAAATAAATGAAAATATAACCTCTCTACACCTTGCAGAAACAAGCAGTGTTGTGACTGATTTAGACTCATTCATATTCTAGCACATGAGTTGTAAACAAAGGCCATATACTAAGCAAAATTGTTACGCTTCTAAACAAGACATATACCAAGCTGGACTTATCACAGAGACTTATCACAGAGTGGACATATACCACTGTCTACGTTTGTAGGATTTAGTAGTCATTGCACTCTACTCCCCAACAGGGAAGCAACCCACCATGCAGGTCATAAGAGGCAGCTGGAGAGGGTTGGAATGAGATTGGATTTTTCATTGTACAGACGACTAGCTACAGAATTGCAGTCAGTCATGAATATTATCAGACATTTTGGTGTGGGTTTAGTGTGGGTTGGTTGAGGGTTTTTGTGCTTCTATTTGGAGTTGAAAGACTAAGCAAGGATTTAACCGTAAGTAATGTAAGGAACCATTCTTGCGACATTGTTTCATTAGGTATATGGTGCTAGACCCTGATTTGTATAGGCCAATTAGCACTCAGTGAGTGATATTTTGACTAAAGTCTTTATCAGCGAATAGAAAAGCAAGTCTTTGTCAACAAATTTTATTTGAAATATTATGTGTACCTGTTTTCATTTTTTTCCTTTTCTTATTTTTTGAGGCTCGTAATCATAGTTTGTGTTGAGTGAATTCATTTTTGGAGTACAAAATAGCATAGTCTTGGATCAATATGAGATGCTGACCTTGGCCATGAAAATATTGAAAGGTAAAATCCAGAGTAAAATTAAATAAGAAGTCGTCATGGAAAATACTATGTTATTCAGGTTTGCAAGAACATTGATCTGAAGAATTTTGTTTAACTAAAGAAGTTTCTTGAGAAAATGGTGCTGTGGAATGACATCAGGTCACTTCAACACTTAAGACTAACCTCATAATAACAGTGATGATGAAATTAAGAATTAAAATTACCAAAGTCACACAGAATGCAAATGTATTCATTCAATCTGTCATATGCGTGCCATCTTCACACTGAAAGTTGGATGTAATTGGTCTCCAACACTCTCTATCGCTCACCCTAGTCGTACACTCACTCAGCCATCTTACTTTTTATTCATCTCTTGAGGAATCATCATTCCTCCTAGCTTCTTGCTTGGGTGTCCTAATCCTGTCACCCCAGACAAGCTGCAAAACCAATACTACCGGTTGGGTCTGATTCTCTGTAAACATCACTTAACTGACTTTTCTACAGTGATATGTGAATAAGACACGTAGTTAACGCTATTGACGTTCCCAAAGCCTCAATGATGGAGGTCAGGTGTTCACATCATTAGTCACTCACTACCTAATTTTTTAGGCTCTTAAAGTGTATTCCATTTAATGCTCCACTCTATTTCTTTTTATTGACAACTTCCTCTAAACATCTTTTTGTATTGAAAAATATTTTTTAAAAATGTACATAAATAAATCTTTAACATATTTATTAGTGATCTGAGTAATATGGTTTTGAAGGATTGTTGGCAAGATAAACTCTTTACCTGCACAGTCGTGGCGACAGCACTAGCCATACGGCCGAAAATCCTCAGGCTCAAAGACACCTCCCCCCCCCCCCCCCCTCCCGCCTCAGAAGTGGTATAATAAAGGCAGTAATTGCCAGTTTGGCAGAAGGATTGTTTTGAGAATTTCCCATGGATTAATTACTCTGTTTTTTTTTTTTTTTAATATATTACCACGGTGAAAAGTCTAAATTGTTCCCTCAGTATAAGTCTTATAAAATCATATATAACTTTGAATGTACCTGAAGTATTTTATTTGTGTCTTTTTTTACAATTTTTCCCAACAAATTTTTGAAAAATCATCTCTAGCTTTCCCAAAAATCTATTAGACCAGTGATTCTCAAACTGTGTGCCACGGCGCCCAGGGAGCCGCGACCTCTTCACAGGGGGGCAGCGAAATATTCAAAGATAAAAAAAATTTTTTATCTCTTACATACAGTAATACTTTTACTTAGGTTACGGCGCTGGGGAAAACTGTAATTGAAAAAAAAGCACTGCGACTAAGAAATGTTTGGGAAAGTGTACTAGATTGATTTTGTTTCCCTGAAATTACTGATTCATTCTGAATCATTTTTTGGCAGGAAACGAAAGAAAATGTCAAGTTGCTTCTGCAGCTGGCGGATGACTTTGTCACTAAAGGTAACATTCATGCCACAAGCATCATGGAATGGTGCTCCATGGTGGACAAGCGCTACAAACTCTTCTCAAGCCGCATGGAAAAATACAGAGTACAGCTCCAGGGAAAGCTGGGAGTGACTCATCAAGAGGTATGTCTTTTATCTTCATGGTATATATCCTGATCAGAAATGACCCTATCAGGAAAGAAGTTGGGACAGGACCAGTATTAAACTACATCAAGAGACAACAAATCAGATGGTTTGGGCATGTTTCAAGACTACCATCGGACAGTGCACCACAGAGAAGACTGGAACTTAGACATAATGGAAGCAGAGCCAAAGGCCATAAATACCAGCATCTATGTAGTACATACCAAAGCCCTCACCCGATGCGTTTTAAAACACATGATGCTCGAAAGGACTAGAGAAGAAGAAGTATATATCCTGTGTTTTATATGTAGAGAAGGATGGCTGTCCTGGGGAAGTAGAGACTGCCGGCGTAATGCAGACCACATTACCCACCTAGTGCCGATGGTCTGAAAATATATGGGCGCTCTTCTCATATACCGGATGCGCCTAAAGACGTGAAAAAGGATCTTTACTTTTTTAAAATCTGTTTATGTATAGAGAGTTCATTTGAACAGTCTCTGTTATGAATTCCAGTTCCTGGTCTTTGTTTAGCAAATAAAAAATGTATAGAAAATGTTTGAAATGAGATATTTGTTATGTTATAATTTGTCTAGGTTTTCTAGAATAATGTGTCATACATTGTATGCCTGCATCTAGAAATTCTCTATATAAACACTGTGTGAAATACATTCATGTGTGAGAACAGCGTCAACCATTTAGAGCTGTATTAGCCCTGTGGTGCTTGGACTGTATCTACAAGCACCTGAAGTCCGTATTTCAAAATCCTGCGTGTGACAGCATTACAGACAACAGCAGGCATTTTGTGGAAGCTGTAATTTGAACCTGATCACTCCAATAAATGTCATCCCCCCTCCCCCCTCCGGTTATAAATTCTGATTCCCAGTCCTTGTCTAGCCAGTTTAAAATATAATAGAAAGTGTTTAAAATGAGATAGTTGTTATATTCATGTTATAACTAATTAGTATCTAGGTTTTCTAGAATAATGTGCTATACAGTGTATGCCTGCATCTAAAATTCTCTGAAAAATACTCTATTAAATACATTAATGTATTAGACATAATTGGAGCTGTGGCAACTGTCTGTATTGTGTCTGGCCTGTGAGATAATTTGGTCCCTCCCAAGCAACCAGTATTAAATTTGAACTAATTTATGTTTATTTTTTATTTTTTTAAAATAATAATGCCTATGAAAAATTATAAACATAAAATGGGATGAATTCAAAAGGGTTGAAGAAAAAGAGAAATGTCTTGGCAACCATTACAGTTATAAGACAGAGAAGATGACCTTGTACTGGACACAACCTGAGAAGAATCAAGCAGAAAAGTCACTAAACAAGCATTAAAATGGGAACTGAAGGGATTTAGGAGAGGAGGAAGCCTAAAGTGAACATTGGCAAGAGAGGTCAAAGGTGCTGGATGCATCCATGATATTAAACTGATTGCACTGGATAACAAGGAATGGAAGAATATACTGTGAGCCCTATGTGACATATAATGGCACAACATGATAGTGAATGAATGAATTCATAAGTTGATAATTTTGTTTGCCAGCAAACTATGTTATAAGTATTTGAATGGCTCTCAGCAGGAACAAACAAAAGATTTCCCACGCCTTGTGTAGATTTAGGCCACTTTATAGGTTCTAGTTTCTACTTGGCCTCCATCATCCTTGAATGATGATATGAATGTATATACTTTTTGAATATCTAGCAAAATGAGAAAGATGAGCAGAGGCAGAGCGATTCCTCCATAGAAGAAAAACTGGAACAGACGGGTACAAATAAAGAAATAACGGAGGAAAAGAGAAAGTCTGCTAGGAGGAGAGAGTAAGTTGGTGCTTTGACATTTCAGATTGATAATTTGTATCTTAATTTATGAGTTCACCGGGTATACTTTATTACTATACACAGATTATGTCACTTTATCTCATGGAAATTGTGACTTTGTACTTTTGAATCTGGTTAACACTTTGAATTTTGAACACATGCACTAACTCTGAAGCACCAGTGGGGATCCAAATGGGTTTGTGTACCAGATTCATACTTATTGAACATTTTCTTTTGTGGGTTCAGTTTTATGATTAGAAATTCTTAGCTGCTATTTTTACATTGCCTACTGCCAAGAAGTATTTAGTGCTCACATCTGTGACATGGGTCCTCTTAGCTTTTCTTCTTCTTCTTTATCTTCTCTAGTCCTGTATTGCCTTTCAGCATCAGGTTTTAAAGAGGCAGCGGGGCTAGATCCTTGGTATGTGCTTAGTAGGTGCTGGTATTTTTGGCCTCAGATATTTCGTCTTTCCATTGTTTGCATGGTCAACCTCTGGTTGTGCCTCCATTATGTCTAAGTGACAGCGCTTTCCGTGATGCACTGTCTGATGGTAGTCTTGACACATGTCCAACCATTTGATCCATTGTCTCATGATGTAGTTTAACCCTCTGGAGATGACGTGGCCGAAATATCGGCCCAACGCAAAGTAGTCAAAAGGATGGCTGGGCCGATCGGTTGGCCCTGTGTAATAAAAGCCTTGAGATTGGTTGGCTGGTTTTCTTACCAGCCAATCAGATTGCTTCCCGCATTTCTTGATCTGTTTAATGACGGGTTTTTAGAAAGTTTGATGTGTAATTTTACAGCAATTTTTTTTTTAGGGGTTACCTGTGCTCTATGACGGCGAAAAGTCATGTTGCGTCATAGCAACCGAAACATAGCAAAAGGTATGAAAATGAATAGAACTATGTGTCAGAAATGTCTGAACGGCCTTAATGGGCCTCATTTCCCCAAAACATAAGTCTTAGGAGTTATTCAGGCTTCATTCATGAAAAAATACCCAAATTTTTTAGGTTAGTCCTGTTTGATCCCATTTAAAAAAAAAAAAAAAAAAAAAAAAAAGCCTGCATAAATTATGCAAATCATAATAGTTAATTTTTGATTCATATACATTCTGTTAGTTCATTCATTTTCCTCCCCAATTAAGTATATAGTTTTGTGTATGTTAATTACGCGCTTTTTTTTGTGTAAAAATTTGTGTGTGTATACTTCCCTGAAGGCTTCGTCTTGTTGGCACTCTAAAAAAAAAGCTCTGTCTCCAAAGGGTTAATACTGCTTCTGTCCAAACGTCTTTCTTGATGTCGTCATTTCTGATCCTGTCTCTCTTCTAGTTACATTTAGCTTTTCATCTATGTGAAGACTTTTGAGTTTGATATGATGGTGATGTATAAATGGTAGGATAATAAAGTGAATAGTACCAGAGCATTATTTTTTAACACTTGAGAGTTTGTTAGTTTGACTGTGAAAGCATTTGATAGACGTGTTGTTCACATCCCCTCCCCCCCCCCCCCCCCCCCCCCCCCCCCCAAACAATTTGATAGACGTGTTGTCCCCTCCCCCCCCCCCCCCCCCCCTTTCTGATGGTAAATTGCTGTATTGATTAAACTCAGTGTTTTAATAATGAACTATATCACAGCACTTTTAATACTGAGTAATTTTTCAAGCTCAGGAAGTCAGGAGGAGAATATGAGCAAGTAAAATTAAGTAAGTGTCAGGGTAAGTCGAATGACCTTCATACACACTTACCCTGACCTCGCCACGTGAATCTTGAAGCCTCACACTTAGAAATGGTGTGATACTGTTTAAATGCAACCAATGAAAAACTGCTTCAATATTTAACATTGTCTGTGAATGAATTCCACAGATTCATTATGGCCGAGTTGTTGCAGACTGAAAGAACATATGTGAAAGATTTAGAGACATGTATCAATGTGAGTGACTTTGCTATTAACTGAACTAACATCACTGTTTTTTTTCTCTTCAATTTCTTACATTTTTTATTCTTTTCACCTTCATCCATTTTTTTTCCTCGTCACCTTCATCCATTGTTTGTTTTTTCTCTTCACCTTTACCCATTGTTTTTTTTGTGTTTGTTTTTTGTTTTTATATTTTCACATTTATCCATTGTTGTTTTCTCTCTCTCTCTTCTGCCTCATCCATTGATTGTTAGTTTACTTTCTCAGTTGCAGCCATTAATTATGATTACTTGTGATGCCACATCATACATTTGTGAGATGTCTGTGTTTCTCACTCTGCAGTGCTACATGAAGCCAATGTCCCAACCCAATGTTAATGTTCCCTCTGGCATTTTAAACAAAGAGAATGTAGTGTTCAGCAACATGGATGAGATTTATGAATTCCATAAAGAGTGAGTACTTGTACATGTTGTCTGTGACCTGTAAGTTAGTTGTGTATCCTTTACAGGACCTTGCAGACCAACCCCAGCATTTGCTGGCAGTTTTTTTTTTTTTCAACTAGTCAGTGTTGCATTCAGTAGCTTGCCATTGCTTTCTGGGCAGTTAGTTGATGTGATCGACATGATGCCAGCCACCTTTATTTCACAGGAAATTACCTGGTACCTATTGTAGGCTGGGCTGACTTGGGAGCAAAAGTCAGTTTGAAAGAAAAAAACTCACCACGTGTGGGTTTGAACCCAAGACCTTTGGGCCAGCAGGTGAGAAATAAGTAAGAAAAGATATGAGATAATTATTCTTGCCTTTTAGCATATATTGTTTATGGGGCTTGCCCGTTATTGCAGAATGTGTCACACAAATCAAGAACTCTGTAGCTCCGGCGACAGTCCCCAGGGATCTGTGTATAAATTGCACTTGTGAACTGACTGAGGCCACCATGAAATGAGCTCACGATCTTTACAGTGTGAGGCAAACAGATTGACCACTTCACCATGGAGACTCCCCTAGAAAATTTGAAAACCATTGACCCTATGCAGAAATAAGACAGATCCCCATACCATAAATCAATCAGGCTTCTAAAACAAATACATAAATCTGTTACACTCACATCTGAGCAGACACAACCTTGATCCTTCTTTATCCTGGCTTATTATGAACTAGCTTTCTGACTTCATTCTTCTAGATGAATACAAAGCTTTATAGTGTTAAGGTGAAATCCCTGTTCAGTGTCCAACTGTTGCCAGCTTTGACTTATCACTCCCACAAAAAGGAAACACTGACATTTAGGTTTATATGTGGTTTAGTTTATGGCTGTGTTTGCAGAAGTTACAGAATCTGTTTTGGTGTAATTTACCTGTATATAGTTTTTCAGTCTTTATTATTTTAAAAAAAAATATTTGTTTTTGTTTTGCAGTGTGTTTCTGAAAGAGTTAGAGAAATACGAAACAATCCCAGAAGATGTGGGTCATTGTTTTGTCACATGGGTAAGTTGGATTAGCTCATAATAAATCTTGTTGTTGGATCTGGCAGCAGTTATCATGTTAAATATAGAGATTTTAGTGTAGAATTAAACTGATGTTTGAGCTGATTTTATCAGAGATTGTAGAGTAGAATATAATTGATCTTTGAATATAACTGATCTTTGAGCTGATTTTATCAGAGTTGTAATGTAGAACATAACTGATCTTTGAGCTGATTTTATCATAGTTGTAATGTAGAACATAACTGATTTTTGGGTTTATTTTTTTAGAGGTTGTAATGTAGAAAATAACTGATCTTTGAGCTAATTTTATGAGTGATTGTAGCTAGAACGTAACTGATCTTTGAGCTGATTTTATCAGAGGTCGTAATATAGCAGTGCTATTCAACTAAGTTTACTCAGGGGCAGAAATTTTGAAAACTAGGGTCGTTCGCAGGCCAGAGGTCTGAGCCCCAGCATAGAACAATCATTAATACAGTACAACTGGCAGGTGATCCACAGGCCACTTGTTAGGCCTCTGCGGGCCGGATTTGGCCTGTTGGCTGCCGGTCGATTAGCCCTGTAATATAGAATATAACTGATCTCTGTGCCTGATCAGGACTGTGGTTGTATTAAACAAAGTTCCCTTTGTGGGTTTGGGGCCTTTTTTTTTGGGGGGGGGGGGAGTGGGGGGGGGGGCAATAGACCCAAGCAAACCTGATTACAATTTGTGGTATTGAAAACATTATTTAACAAAAATAAAAATTAACTACCTCGAAGAGTATTATTTGGACATTTGAATACCGCAAGCAGAAGTGCTGAACCGCACATATGGTGGTGCACCAGGGAAGGGTTGTTATAGCTTAAGAACCCTCTAACCAGGGGCCTGGCCAGTATGGATAGGATTGACATTTCCATTGAAACAGCCCGCTACATGCATCTGCCTGAGGGGTGATTTACTGATTTACTGATTAAGAATCAATATCATAGCACACTATGCATACCCCTAGGTGCATTATCTCCCACAGCAAATATCTTAAGGTGTAGATGCTAACTGTTGATGTAGCACCCTGATTATAAGCTTGTCATTCTCTTCCTTTAATAGAAAAGAAATGAGGAACCAACAATCTGCACACAGATAAGTCTGATCTGTAAAACAGGTTTGCATGCAAAACTCAATCCTGGAACAAACCAAAATTCAGAAGTGGGCAGAAAATTTCTACTGATTTTACAACCAGTGATTGTGAAGAAGAAGAAACGAAGAAGAAGAAGAAGAAGAAGAAGAAAAAGAAGAAGAAGAAGAAGAAGAAGGAAAAGAAGAAATAGTATATAACTTTGATATCCAGAAAAATGTTTAAAAATGTTGTTTCAGGTATTCCAAAACTACTTGTAGCTTCGCTTATTCTGATTATCATTCTGCAATGTCTCTGTGCATTGCACAAACAGTGTAAGATAGTTGGCTTGATGTATTTGCACAATAGCTTCTTCTTTTGAGCTGAACAATAAATGATTCCACAGGCTGAGAAATTTTCCATTTACGTGACGTACTGTAAGAACAAACCTGATTCTAATGCCTTGCTAGTGGAACAGGCCGGATCCTTCTTTGAGGTGAGTATTTTCTGTGTATGAGTATATTCCAAGACATAGTTGTGCGAGGGGGTTCATTAAAAAATGCTTAAAAGTGTGATAGAAATTACAGTAACCCAGCCGTTGTTGTCTTGTAACCTGTCAGTATTTTTGTGAAAGATATCAAGAGTGTTAAACACATGACATCACAGTGCAGATGAACATGGTAACATCATAATGAAAGTTTTAAAATGGCCACCCCACTTTGGCATGCATCAAAGAGGAGCAGCATTCTGTTATCTTTTTTTTAAAACTGTTTAAAAAAAATTATTTAATCAGTGAGAGGATGAAACTTCTAGAATTTCATCAGCGAATGAAGATACAGTATATTGATGCATGCCTGTCAGTGCAGCAAGTGTATGAGTTGAGTAGGAAGTGTCACAAACACTGTATCATAGTTGGGTAAAACTCTGACACCATTACCAAATTATGTACATTGTCTAAACTGCGGGAGGGGGACACATCATGTGTAGAGAAGATGGCTTCATTAGAAATACTGGAGGAGTCACTCTGTAAATTATATTTACAAACAGGCAAGTAAAGCAGTGTGGACATTTTATGGGAATTAAGTTTTGTCATGTGCTGCGGCACGCACAAATAAAAGATCTGTGCCATTTCTAAAATGAAGATCAGCTACAGTATATCACTGTTGTCTTTAGGATTATGATTACATGGTGAGGCCCCAGTCTCTTTAGACTAGCACCGTCAAAGATACTGGGGTTAAAGGTTTACTCAGGGTTTAACTTTAACCTTTAGCCCCAGTCTCTTTGACTGTGCTAGTCTCCTACCATTGTCTCAAAACCAGGATACAATTTTTTAAACCATCTGCCACGGGGAGCAAACCATAATATTTGAGGTTCATGAAATTGTTAACCGCATTCTCTGACCTCTGAGCCACAGAGTCTACATAGTCATTTGCTGCTTGGGGTCTAAAACTGAAACCCAGTGGAAGACCAAAAAAGGAAACATATGAATAGATTTAATCATGTGTATATAATATAATATGGAGATTTTGAATGAAAGTTAAATGCATTTGAAAACAAATACCTGAGGAAAATCTTGAACATAAAATGGGATGAATTAAATCGGGATAGACAAAAAAAAGGAGTTATGTCTGTGAAGCCACTCGTAACAACAGTTAAGAGACAAAAAAGATGGCACTGTACTGGACCAATCCTGGGAATAAATGAGTGGAGAATCACCAAACAGGCACTCAAATTGGAAATAACAGATTGGGAAAGCGAGGACATCCAAAAGAAACCCTAAAATGAACGATGATGAGAGAGGCTGAAGGGGCTGAACTGGATTCCATCCATGATATGGAAGTGATTGCACATGGTAGAACAGAATAGAGGAACAGATGGAAGGGATTGCACATGGTAGAACAGAATATTGGAGCAGATGGAAGGGATTGCACATGGTAGAACAGAATATTGGAGCAGATGGAAGGGATTGCACATGGTAGAACAGAATCTTGGAACAGATGGAAAAGATTGCACATGGTAGAACAGAATAGAGGAACAGATGGAAGGGATTGCACATGGTAGAACAGAATAGAGGAACAGATGGAAGGGATTGCACTTGGTAGAACAGAATATTGGAACAGATGGAAGGGATTACACATGGTAGAACAGAATATTGGAGCAGATGGAAGGGATTACACATGGTAGAACAGAATATTGGAACAGATGGAAGGGATTACACATGGTAGAACAGAATATTGGAGCAGATGGAAGGGATTACACATGGTAGAACAGAATATTGGAACAGATGGAAGGGATTACACATGGTAGAACAGAATATTGGAACAGATGGAAGGGATTACACATGGTAGAACAGAATATTGGAACAGATGTAAGGGATTGCACATGGTAGAACAGAATATTGGAGCAGATGGAAGGGATTACACATGGTAGAACAGATGAAAGGGATTGCACTTGGTAGAACACTCACAACAAACCATAAAAGAAAATTAGTAACCACGGAAATGAGATGTCTGAGAAGGGCTGTAGGGGTGACCATAAGAGATAAGATCAGGAATGAGATCATAAAGAGCCAATTCTGGATTACATACAAAGACAGCAAGTGAAATGGTTTGCCCACTTAGAGAGAATGCCTTGTGACACCATACCATACAAAGCATACATGGAAAGAGAAGAAGGACGTAGAGCACGGGGTAGACCAAGAACAAGATGGAAGGATAACATCAGAGAAACTCTACAACAGCACGATGTGCCTATGGTCGAGGCAGCCAGAAGAGTAAGAAACAGAACTTATATCTCCCTCGACACCCAACAGCGGTAAAAGAGGAAGTGAAGAAGAAGAAGAAGAACAGAATATTGGAACAGATGGAAGGGTTTGCACATGTTAGAACAGAATATTGGAGCAGATGGAAGTGATTACACATGGTAGAACAGAATACAGGAACAGATGGAAGGGATTACACATGGTAGAACAGAATATTGGAGCAGATGGAAGGGATTACACATGGTAGAACAGAATATTGGAGCAGATGGAAGGGATTACACATGGTAGAACAGAATATTGGAACAGATGAAAGGGATTGCACATGGTAGAACAGAATATTGGAGCAGATGGAAGGGATTACACATGGTAGAACAGAATATTGGAACAGATGGAAGGGATTACACATGGTAGAACAGAATATTGGAACAGATGGAAGGGATTGCACATGTTAGAAAAAAATAGAGGAACATACTCTAAGCCTTCTTCACGGTTATTTGACTACATTTCCTCAGGGCCGAAAATTTTGGAATATGGGGATCGTGATGGGCCAGAGGTGCGAGCCCCAGCTTAGAAAGATCATTCCTACAGTACAGTTGGCAGAGGCGATCCTCAGGCCACTTGCTAAACCTCTGGAGGCTAAATTTGGCCTGCTGGGTTGAATAGCCCTACCCTATGTGGTATATGTAGATGGCGCAACGGGACAGTTAAATAAAATCAAATACCCGGTGCATCACTGGTGTAAAAAGGTTGCCTGACTATATTTTTACTTGCGGACAGTGCACAAGTTTCATGTTCATGAAAGCCTGAATCTTTCCTTCCAATAGGAGATGCAACACAAAAGCAAGCTGAATGAACCTATTGCCTCATATTTAATCAAACCGGTGCAGCGGGTTACCAAATATCAGTTGCTGCTCAAAGATTTGCTGACATACTGTGAGGAACATACTGGTGAAATCAAGGTATGCTTCGCCATCCTTCTTTGTAGAATTCACAACTGTTTACCTCTGTGTCGTTGCTGTTGTTGTTGTTTCCTAGAGTAGAGCTGCTGCTAGAACCGTCAGTTTGGTGGTGTCTCCAAAATGCAGGTTGGCTGCAATGAATCTCCAGCACGCTCTGTCTCTTATCTTGATAGTACACTCTCTTAAACTTTTGTTCGTCCATCTGTTGATGTTGTTCTCCCACTTGTGTCATTGTCTGTCTTTTGCTCTCTTGTCTTTGACATCCCCCCACCCCACCCCAACCAGTATGTTTTTTAAAAGAGTGTTATTCTTTAAATGTGGTAGAAATCTGTCAGTTGTCTCTCGTTTACTCCTCTCAGTAACTCTGTTTTCACTCCCAGTCTCTGCAGAACCTCTGACAGTTTGATAGCCAGTTTCAGATAATCTTGTAACTCTTTTGGTACCAAAACAGCTCATAACGTATCCTTTGGTAATTTTTGTCCTATTACAATGGTATAGCGGCGAGACGCTCACCTGTGAATCCGAAGGGTTCAAATCCGAACGGAGCTGGGCTGTTTTAAACAATGACCTTGGCTTCCAGATCGACTTAGCCTTAAATAGGTAACAGGCTCAGTTCTGGGAAGTAAAGATAGCCAGCGTGATGTTGACCACATCATCCACTGACCGCTAATTGGTCTATAAAATATAGGTCTAGCGCTATATGCCCAATACGCCCGATGATGTCCTTTACTTTAATACGAGCAACTCACCATATATCCTTTGGTTAGTCCAGTAAAGTCTACTGTTTTTACTTGTTTCCCTATTAGCAAGCAACTTATAGTGTGAACATTGGTTAGTTAAATAAAATGTGCTATTTTCCAGCTATCTTTTATTGTTTCTGTTACCGGCAGCTATTGCATTAACTCATTTGTCCTAAATTGTATGGTTAGCTTCTTTTGTGTTATCTTAACATTGTCCATATGGGTTCCGGGCTACGATGTGGAGGATAAACACAAGAATAGACTCACTGTCCCCCAGGCAGTTATAAAAGGGGACTAATTGCAGGTGCTTTCTTTGACGTCAGAGTGCTTTTGCCTGAGAGGCTAGGAACCAACCATCTGCATAAGAAAAAGCCAGATCTCTAAACAGATGTGCCTGCAAAACAGATTCTGGAACAAGACTTAAGTCCAGAAGGGGATGAACAACCAGAACTTTCTGCTGAAGTTTACAGCCAGTGAGCACATGTTTTCGGGTCTGACCTTATTTATGGGCATCTTATGGGTTCCAGCATAAAGACATTCTAGTTATATTCACAGTCTTTCTCAGCATGTTTCCTATCCAATGTCAGTATTGCAATTATTAGGCATTGGAAACCCTAAACAGTTGAATTGTGAAATAAAAATAAAATTGTGAATCCTTTTCCAGGAAGCACTTGAAGTCATGATGAATGTTCCTAAGAAAGCCAATGACGCCATGCACCTCAGCATGCTAGAAGGACTTGAAGACACCCTCCAGGCTTATGGTGAAGTCCTCCTACAAGATAACTTTACAGTTTGGGATCCTAAGCAGCTGATCAAGAAAGGCCGTGATCGTCACTTATTTTTGTTTGACGTCTGCCTAGTTTTCTCTAAGGAGGTCAAGGACAGCAGTGGCAAATCTAAATATATTTACAAATTTAAGCTTATGGTAAGTTAATTTTTTGTGGGGATTTGAGTCATTAGGAAAATGATTAACACTTGAAAATGCTTTATGTTGTTTTAGTTCACTCAGAGTTATCAGACAGATAATGTTTTGTTATTATTTCAAAATAGAATAGAAGAAGTTTTGTTACTATTTTCTGTGTAACCACAGATACTGTGGAGGAGATTCAGTTTTTGTTGTGTGTGGATATTTTCTTGTTAAACATAATAATTTAGAAGCATATTGTTTGTTGCTATTTCTTTTGGAACAGAATAGTTTTGAAGAAATGCTTTTGTGAGTGTACTTTCTTGGTAAACAGGATAAGTCATGAACAAATACTTTGTTATCATTTTAAATCAGATCAACATCACAGAACATATTGACAGTAAAATGTTTGTTTTACCTTATTAGATCTCAGAAATCATCATAAAATACACAGGCAGTTAAAAAGTTCTTTTTCTCCTTCTTTGGATATTAGAAATCATCACAGAACATACAGACAGTTAAAATGATCCTTTTCCCCTTCTGTTAGATCTCAGAAGACATCACAGAATATACAGACAGTTAAAATGATCCTTTTCCCCTTCTGTTAGATCTCAGAAGACATCATAGAACATACAGGCAGTTAAAATGATCCTTTTCCCCTTCTGTTAGATCTCAGAAAACATCACAGAACATACAGACAGTTAAAATGATCCTTTTCCCCTTCTGTTAGATCTCAGAAGACATCACAGAACATACAGACAGTTAAAATGATCCTTTTCCCCTCTGTTAGATCTCAGAAAACATCACAGAACATACAGACAGTTAAAATGATCCTTTTTCCCTTCTGTTAGATCTCAGAAGACATCACAGAACATACAGACAGTTAAAATGATCCTTTTCCCCTTCTGTTAGATCTCAGAAAACATCACAGAACATACAGACAGTTAAAATGATCCTTTTCCCCTTCTGTTAGATCTCAGAAGACATCATAGAACATACAGACAGTTAAAATGATCCTTTTCCCCTTCTGTTAGATCTCAGAAAACATCACAGAACATACAGACAGTTCCTCTTTGCATTCTTTTCATATGCTTGTCAGACCATCAGTCAGATGGGCTGCCTCTGTGAACTTGCATGTCAACTGCAGGTCCTTTGTGGTTCAGTGGTTTACTCTGCACACTTTGCTCTTGAGGCCAGGTTCCATATCGTAGTTGTTGGTTGCATGGACAGACCTGCAGAATGTGCACAAGTGTTTATGGTTCTGTCTGACAGGCACAGGGGGGATAATGTAGTCCTTATTTTATGCATGTGTTTGTTGAGCCTGCAGTGTCCTGTTCTTAGACAAAAAATGGTTGTAGGTTCCTTTCTGTTGAGTCTGCTGATAGGGTCTTGTGGATGTTTACATCCTTTTTGTTCTCTTCCCAATTCATTGTATTTTCCTTTGATAAGTGTTTTGATTTCTGGTAATGACAATGAATTGGTTTGTTGTTTTTCATTTGTTCCATTTTTTGCAAGTCTGTCAGCTAACTCATTTCCTGGTATATACTGCAGTGAGCCGGGATCCACTGAGGAAACAATTTCATTGTTTTCTGAGTTTGTTTAGCTGGCAGATCATTTCTCTCTCCATATTGTCTCGCGGATCCCTCTAAGTTGCCTGGAGGACTGACATGCAGTCACAAAGAAAAACAATTTTGCTTTTTTATTTTTTCCTCAAGCACTTTGGCTGCATCAATAATTACTTGCTGCTCTGTTATGCATTTTGTTGAGAGTTTCCTGGAGACACATGACGTTTTGACAGTGGTCCCATTTTGCAGCATGATGCCGATCCATTGGTGTATATTTGTGTCCATTCGGGTTTTGAATAAGAATTGTAGACATGTTTCAGGGACTTTGCATGCAGTACTAGGTCACATTCTTCATCCTTTCTGTCTATGCCTGAGATTGTTGTTGTGACTGTATAGTTAGGCTGTAGGTCTGTGCTGTGTGCCTGGGTCATTTCCAGCGTTGAATGATCTTGAGAAAGGATGTCACTGTTTTTGGTGCAGAACAATTTTGATAGATGGTGGAAGCTTTGTCTTTTCAGTTTTGTTGTTGTTGTTAGTTATTCTGCGCAAGAGATTGTTGTTCATGCTTTCATCAGGGTAAGCACCTTTTCTTCCCTTCATTGGCTCAAGCACTGGAGACCAGAAGTTGCCTCCAACTCATTGGTTGGTGTGCTTCTCATACCTCTAGTGATGATTCTGAGAACTGTGTTCTGTATTTTGGCTGCAGTGGAGTATGGCATGGTAGCAATCTAAACGGTGGAGTATGCTCCCATGCATTACTCCAGTTTTGGTCTCCAATTAGTCTTTTATCAAATCTGACTCCCAAATATGTGTGGTTGTACTTTTTTGGAAGTATGTCGTCTTCTAGGTGCAGATGGATTTGTTGTAGCTTTGTGGAAAGAGAGAAGAGTCGAGATGGTTTTGGTCTGGTTTATTGTGACTTCCAAAGCTTGCTTTTCAGTCCTTTCAGTCTGATTCTTGTGCAGCTTTGGTAAAGAAAATCTTCAATCCAGGCAAACATGTGCCCTTTTATCTCCCTGTATGCTAGTTTTAGCAAGAGTCCTTTCTTCCAGATAATGTTGAAATCTTTGGTCAGTTGCTAACAGTTTATTTTTTTTCTTCTGGAAATCATCTTCAATTTCTTGTGCGTGATAAGAGGTTTTGTCATCAGTGCTTTCGTGTCTCCTAAAGCCTGATTTGCTGTCATCCAATATCTTGTTTTCTTCCAGGAAATTGAGTAACCTGTTGTTCACTAATCTTTCCATGGTTTTGCCAAGGCAGCTTAGCCTTTAGCACCCCACAATAAAAATTCAAATTATTTCCCTTGCTTCCCACCTTATTTTTTCACATTTCGCGTTTTTAATGGAGGAAACATGGAAAACACAATAACTTTTTGGTTTATGAATAGTTTTGCATAATTATTTAAACTGAAATAAAGAAATGATTTCTGCACACATTGAAACATGTCGACCTCACTAATATTATCAGGTAGGCCTATAGGTCCCACAACTTCAGAGAAGTCGCGAAGCCAAGAATGGTTGTAACCAGAGGGAGCACGACGACTTACCACCTCGTCTTCCTCATCCGAAGAATCTGACACACTGGAAACAGAACTACCTTCACTTACGTCTCCAGACATATCAACTTCGCGACTGATATCGGCTGCAGTAACACCCAAAATCTCATCGTCAGAGTCAGAATCCATGAAGATTTCAGAATAAATGGCTTCCATTTCGAAGGATGGTGATGGATATCGAACTGGCTCAGAAAAATTGATCACACAAACCTACTCTCGGCCTCCTAGCAATCAAAACAGACAAAGAGGAAGTGAAACCACTCTAGAATAGTTATTTACAGTTTTCAAGTGACGTCACACGCGTAGCTCCGTTTAGGCTTCGTATTCCCCAACCATATATAGATGTCGAGTATACTCGACTGTGGGACGCTACGAGGTGGGCGGCGGAAGTCCAATATACTCGACTGTGGGGTGCTAAAGGTTAGAAGGCTTATAGGGTGGTAACTGAATTTGTTCTACTTGGGCTTTACCTTCTTGGCTATGATGACTATTTCTGCCTCTTTCCATTCCTTTGGAAGTGGTCTTTGGGACCAGGATTGGTTGATAAGGTCTAAGATTTGTTGCCTACCAGCTGGTCCCTAGTGTACTATTTATTTTATCTGTTTTTGATCAGGATGGGGAATCTTCCTTATCTTAAGTTTTCATGATGCACATTCAGGTTTCTGGGGGACTGAAGAAAGTTAAGATGTTCTTTTTCCCTTTTATGGATATTAGAAATCATCACAAAGTTTACAGGCAGTTAAAATGTTATTTTTGTCCCCCTTTCTGTTATTAGATCTCAGAAATCAACATCACGGAACATATAGAAGGTGATGAGACCAAATTTGCCTTGTGGACTGGAAGAGCTCCTATTTCTGATTACAGAATCATTCTAAAGGTATGTGTCCTTGATTAAACTTCAGACAGTTATTTCCTATTTAGTGTTTATGAGATAGTTAACCTTGTATTCATTTATGTTTTGAGTAAAAATATAACTTAGGTAATAAATACTTTCAAAGTCTTCTTCTTCCTCCTCCTCTTCATCTTCTTTCTCCTCTTCTTGAGCCTTCTACTCATCTTCTTCCTCATCATCATTCTCTTCTTTCTTCTACTTCTCTTCACGATTCTTCTTCTCTGCATCTACCTCCCTGCTTTTTTTTCCCCTCTTCCTTCTTTTTTTTTTCTACTTTTTTTTTCTCCTCCTCTTCCCTGTTTGCTCTTAATAAATTTTTTGGGGTGTTGTGGTTTACAAGTGGGTTACAGTATTTGCACCTTTTTTTGGGCCATCATATCTGATTCCAGCAAACCCTTAATGAGTCACTTTTTATGACCTGCTTGTTAATAGATGTGACAACCCCGGGCCACACAGTTGGGCCCCAGAACCCACATAAGGGCAAAGTAGTTTTATGTAGTTACACACCCTTTTTTAAAAGTAAATTCATATGAACTAAGAAGAAAAAAACTGTCTTTAACTGCCCTTATTATACCACAGTTAAAGGTGATGTAGCCAGTAGTATTGGTATTACCTTCCCTTTTGAGTAAACAAGGCAGGTCAAAAGAGGAATTGTGATTCATAGACAACACGTGATGTCTATAATTTGCGACTTTATACATTGGAGAGGAGGAGCTTTGTCCATCTCTTTGAGTTTAGAGAATACAAGCGGGTCTGGCTCGTCACATTAGTCATTGCCATTAGTTTCTGTAGCCTTCATCTGTAGCCTTCATTAGCCTACAGAAATGGACCAATTAATTTGAATCTTCAACAGTACATGTAAAGTAACCAAGTAATTATCTTTCAGGCATCTTCATTAGATACCAAGCAGCAGTGGGTGAAGAGGATGAGGGAGTTGATTCAGGAGAGAGTCTTGTATCTGAATGATGCCTTGAAAGACAAACAGGCAACTATGTTCAAACCACCGCCCAAGTTCTTCAATACCAGTCGTGTTAGCCGGTAAGTTTTGCCATTTAGCGATAATATTTTAGTCTGATTGTCGGCGTCTGTGACTTTGAAGGTATAAGCACAGTTACATAATTTTAGCATGCCAGATTTGATTCAACTCTGCTGGCAGACCGCTTTGCGTAGATTTTGATTATGGTATTAGTGGTGACCTGGCTGGTATACTGAATGCATAATGAGAAATAAGACGTTTGCGGGAACCAAGTGACTGTGAATCTGCAACCATGGCCAGACTGCAAGGAAAAAGTGTGTGGCCAGATAAGAGCACTATGCAGAAAGCCATGATCATCATCATCATCAGTTCTCGTTATGCCTAGTGGCACATGAGGCTTCAGAGAGGACTTCTCATGCTTTCCTGTCCTGTGCAATCTTCAATGCTTCAATGCAGTTTTCCATGTCAAAGATGCCGCACTCAGGTCGCTTTCCATCGTTCGTCTCCATGTTGTTTTTGGGCACCTGTTTTCTCTTTCCCTCTGGTGTCCATGTGAGAGCTGTTTTGGCAGGTATATCAGAAGTCATTCTCATAACGTGGCCAAGCCATTTCCATCTTCTCTTGGTAATCATACTGTCTAAAGTTTCTTGGTTTGTGGCTTGAAGTAGTTTAGTGTTTGAGATTGTATCTGGCCAGAAAATTTTGATAATTCTACGTAAACATGTGTGGTGGAAGGTGGACAGCTTGTGTGCATCCTTTTTGGTCATTCTCCAGCATTCCGCTCCATAAAGAAGAACTGGCAAAATGATGCTCTTGTAGAAAGCCAAAGAAGAATAATAAGAATGGTGTCACCAGCTGCTGCAGGCTGAAGGATTTATTGGGGGGGGGGGGGGGGGGGAATCTAAGCACTTATGGGCTCAGTTGTTCTGTTTGCAGTGAAGATAATCTGTTGACTAGCAGGAGGTGACAATTACCTGGGTGAGCCCAAGCATTATGTGTCAACTCTGCATTTATGAAAATTTCCTTGCATGATGGGGCTTGCCCATGATCTGCCCCTGCCTTTTCTTAAGGGCCCACCAGTCTGTGCGCGCTTGCCCTGAACGAGTTCGAAGGGGACAAAGATGACACCACACAAATTAGGCTACAGCTGTGTCTCTCGAAACTATGCGAGAAGTTAACCCGATCAACAAATGCTCAGATGTGTCAGCTGAAAGGCCTATATATCACAACTCTGCTGTAGATAGGCACAGTGCAATTACATCTCTATGATGAATGAAAATAACGAAAAGAAGATATACCAAATAGACCCTTAAGATGAAAATGATCCTACTGACAAGAGTCATTCTTGCTGTCTCCATATGTCTCTGGCAGTCTTACGTTCAGTTATTTGCCATTGCTTACTAAATGATTGATGCTCATACCATCGAAGAAAGTAACAAAAGTTCTGTGTGCTGCCAAATTCAGTAATTCCTTTGAGAATGAAACTTTGACAGGTCCAGCAAACCAGATGTGGATTTTATTGTTGTTTCTAGTACCTTCACATTTTTCCAGATAAGAGACTTCCTCTTTATATTCATCAGCTATAAACTTTGGCAGAAGGTTCTGGTTGTTTGTCCACCTCTGGACTTTAGTCTTGTTCCAGAACCTGAGTGTTGCAAGCACATCCATTTCTTCTTCTTCTTCTTTGGGTTCGGTTTCGTATGCTCCGATCATACAGTCACGTTGGTTGCCTCTATAAACTCGCATGTCAGTAACTTTGCTCTAGAGGCCAGGTGTCTTTTCGAAGTTGTATGTAGAGTGGGCAGCTCTGCAAAGTTTGCTCAGGTCTTTGTGCTCTATCCTGTTTAACAGGCACACTGTGAGGACTGTACAATCTTTATTTTATGCATGTGGTAGTAGAGCCTGCAGTGTCCTGTTCGTAGATGAAAAATTGTTGTATGTTGCTTTCTGTTGAGTCTGCTGATGGAGTCTTGTGGATGTCTACTGTTAGTTTGTTTTCTCCACAATTCCTTGTATTTTCCCTTGATAAGTGTTCTGATTTCTGGTGACAACAATGGATGGGTGTGTTGTTTCTCCTTTGGTCCATTTTTAACAAGTGTGTCTGCTTACTCATTTCCTGAAGTGCCGGAATCCACTGGAGAACAATCTGATTGTTTTCAGCAAGTCTGTTTAACTGGTGGGTCAGTTCTCTTTCCATGTTGTCTTGTGAATCCCTCTGAGTCACCTGGTGGAAGATTCATCTTGCATTGGTTTTAACAGTGGTATTGAGAGCTGACCATTCAGGAAGCAGTGGCAAACCACTGAATGTAACATTTGCCTAGAAAAACTACAGCAGCCAAAAGAATGCTGGGGTTGATTCTGGAACATCCTGTAAAAGATATACAACAAATTATGCTCCATTCTCCAACTGCGACCGATCCAGCTGAGCCTTTGTGTACAATAAAGAAATAGAGACACATTAGCAAATGATACCTTTTTAGAGTTGTCTAGTTGGCTGTGTGATGAAGTCCATTTGTTCCTACAGCGAGACAGCATCACTATGACAGGTTTGATCCCTGGAATGGTAACTAGCTTTTGATTTGTATGTTGTCTAGTGTGTCTTCCTGTCTCTACTTTTTTTTTTTTTAAATCATTATATTTGAGTTTGTTTATTATACTGTTTCAGTGGGCTCAATGGTTCTTGGGTGATTTATCTGTTTTTATTTGTGAACAAGCATTGTATGCACTTATTAAGGTGAGCTGGTCTTGCTAGTCGCACTCTCCATCACCATGGGCGGTGGTTTCTACGTCTGCCTATAGCACAGTGGAACACTATTGTCTGGGAAGGCAAAAAGCTGCCAACAAACACTATCATTGCTGTATATGTGTATTGTTGATACCTGCAAGTGACATGATTGGTATGTGTTTTATTGTTTGTGTTTTAGGGAACTTGAAGGAGAAGGAGTGGAAGGTTTGACAGCTTTAGAGAGGAGAGGCTCTCTGATATCAGTAACTTCTAATGCTACCACAGGCACCAATGACAGTGGCAGTAGTGGAGGTGGAATGCAGGCTAACAGGGTAAGTGGCTGTGGACCAGTGTTTCTCATCTTGTGAGCTCTGAGGTTCTCTGAAACACCTTCGAGGGCTCTTTAGGATTATGCGAGGCTTGTATTGTATATACAGAGTAGACAACATGAATAAAACCTCAAGAAGTAAAAGTTAAGGAGGGAGTTAGTGTTATACACAGTGGTTCATGGTCATTTCATATTTTCTGCCCTTTAAACCCCTGAGTGAAACCAACTTATGCTAAGTAATCTGGTAATCTGGTAATCCTAGTTTCAGCTTCATAGCAAACGGGTCACCCCATAGTTGCTCCGCTCCTGTGCCAACGAAAAACACATGTAGCTCACAGTGTCATGCCATACACTCAACTCAGAAGCTGGGAGATGAAACTATATCCCTCAAGTCTACAAATGGAGCAAAAATGCAACGGCCACCGTCTGACAGGAAAAAAAAAAAAGGTGGCCGTGCCTAGCGTCCATTTTCACCTGAAGCATTATATGAGGGTTAATAAACAAATGGTCACCCCAACAGTACCCTCATTATTAGCTGGGGAAGGGACTTAGGACATTACATCCATCAGCAGGCATTTACCCTACAACGACCTGCCTGCCTTCGTTAACGACTGTTCACCCAACAACCATGCAGTTCTTTAGCACGAAGGAGACACCTTAAACTTGGGTTTCGGACTGCCGACTCCTTACAAGATGTTATTTTGTATGCTAAGTGATTCTGTCTATTGCTCTATGCTACCACATGGCCTCCACATCTTTTTAGCTTCACTTTCTAGTTCCCTTAGTCTTGATATTTGAGGTATCACTTCTGGAGATTTTTCTAATGAAAGGATATACTCAGCAGTTCGGACACCTCTCGGCTTTATCTGCATCTTGTCATCATTCTTTTATTAGAACAGCTGTTCTCAACCTGTTGGTCGCAACTCGTTAGGGGGTCGAACGACTTTTTTTTACAGGGATTGACTAAGACCATCAAAAAATACATATTTACTGAAGTTATGAAGTAGCAACGAAAACAATTTTATTGTTTGGGGGGTCACCACAACATAAAGAACTGTATTACAAGGTTGCAGCATTAGGAAGTTTGAAAACCACTATAATAGAAGAATGGGAAATGAGTTCGCATCTTGGTTGGCTGAGTATTACTTCTTACTTAAAATTTCTTTTGGGGGAAGAGGGGGAGGAGGGGGATGACTTTCTCATGGTTGTTTATTTTGTTGTGGCTTTTAACAGGATGAGGAGCCCACCTCAAACTCAACCCTATCCTCAGTTGCCTCTTATGACATGCCTGGCAGGGTGCACTGGAATTATTATTTGCTTTCCATGAGGCCCCCAGGAAGACAAAGGCATAGTGATCCCTTAACCCTTATCAGATTAATATGCTGATCAATCTTGCCTCTCTTAAAGTTCTTTATATATATAAGGATTTGTTGTTTTTTAATCTCAGCTTCTTGCAGTAGAAGGGTTTGAGGTAACAATTGCTTGAGAACAGAAAGAGATGAAAACCGTTATGTAGATATAAACTTGCAAGGATCACAAACGTTCTGGAATAATTATTCACATGCCTTTTCTGTGATATCTCCCATTGCAAGCACATTGATATACTTTAAATATCTATTTTAGTGTAAAGTCTGTTGCATTTCTAACCTCACCTCTCTTCTCATCATCATCATCATCAGTTTTTGAGAACAAGATTTGGTCACATTCAACCAGCATTCCTGAAGGGATAGCTTTAGGTTATATTTGTGACTAGGTTATGTGCACTATATAAAATGTAAAATGGCTTAGGTAGCCCTGAAAAGGACTTCTGCAGTGTAATGCATCAAAGGAGACAGACCCAAAAACTGTCCCGACCGGCGACAAAGTCATCTGCCAGTGTGGATTCGACACCCGTTTTGAGAAACATGTAAATCATGCATGATGTCAGTAAAGTAAAAGACCTTTTCACCCCAGTGACGCCTTGGGCATATGATGCTAGGCTCACTTTTATAGACCAATCGGCCTTTGACGGATGATGTTGTCAGCATCCTGCTGGCCACCTTTACTTCCCAGCCACTTAGGAATATTTCAAAGCATAAAAGAAGGCTGGCAGACAAATATATGTACTGTCTCTAGATATGTTTTCATTAAACCGTGAGCATACAGTGAAGTTTGTAGAGTGTATGTTGATAATTATAAGGTGAATTACCTACAGTATTCTGATGAAGCCATCTAAAAGTAGCAATAAGTGGACATTTCCCGCCACTGTCTTCATTAGTTGAACACACACTAGAGTTAAGTGGTTAAGCCAGTTGTTTTCTACTCTGATGGTCATAGGTTTATTTAATGGACTGCATTGTTCAGTTATGAGTGATATTGTTACAGAGATTCCTGGGGATTGATGGAGCTACAGAGTTTGTGCTTTGTGTAATGCTGTCAGTATGTGGCTTATTCTGTTAAAAAATTAATTAAAACAAAGGCTGTGTGGGGTTAAAGTCTGGTGTATTGAAGTGATCTTCGTCACTTTAAATCTCCGAACACACAGAGCACAGGTGTAATAAACCTGTGAATATTCCTTATATTTTCCACTGCATTTATAACAGAAATGTCAAAGAGCTTCCTTAATCAACAAGGAGTGGCTGGCCAATGGTTAAAAATACTGGGCTCTTGTGCAGGAGAGCTGGGTTCAGATCCTTGGAGATTTGTGTGTGTGTGTCAGGGGCAGAAATATAATCCTAACCTGCATAGTTCGTGGCTACAGCACTAGCCATGGGGCCCTAAATCCTAAGGCTCAGACCCCCTTGCCTACACCACAAAAGTGGTAAATAAATGCAGTAGTGGCACTTAGCAGTTTTCCATAATCAACAAAGCATTACGTGTGAATCCTTCTGGGAACAATTGGCGTATACATAATGACAGAGTATCTTTGGTTTTTATTGTCACTTAATCTGATAGTGATTTTTATCTTCAAATTTATAACATGTTTCCCTATATTCTACATAAGAATGTGCACTCTTGCTACAGTTCCCTTACCCTTCTTCTTATCTTTTGCATCATTCAAGGGGTCGTTTCATAAAGCTGCTATTTTCACCGCTATTACCTTTCTGGCTCCGACAAATTTAGCATGCTGTTTTAATTGCTCAACCAATAGAGCCACAGATAAGCAGCATTTTATGTGTCAGCTAGTGCAGATAACATTGATACCGGGGATATGTATGTGAATATCAGATGCTTGGAAGGAATTGGCATGCAGTACAGTTGACACAGCACAGGTTTATTCTTGTAGACCTGGTGCAGTTTATTCTTGGCTCTGGCTGTGTTTCCTTTATCTTATGTCACTCCTTTCTTCATGTTCTATCTTCTTACTTTCTCCTCTTTTTTTTTCTTTGTGTTCTGTCTTTTCATTCCTTTTTCTCCATTCTCTGTTTTTTTTTTCCTACTTTACTTCATCAATTGTACTCATTCTTCTTTCTTTGACTATATCCTTAGCTCTCAAAGTATCTTCATTCCTTCCTTCCTTCCTTCCTTCTATCCATCCATCCTTCTTTCCTTCCTTCCTTATTTCCCATTTCTACAATTGCTCCTCTACCACCCAGACCAAAATACACTTTCCTCCTTCCTTCCTTTTCACCTTATTCTACTCTATTTTTTTATGGTCCTTCTATCATAGTTTCTGCAAGAGTTATAAAAAAGCGTTTGGATAAACCATTCAACTCATTTAAGTGTAATGCCAGTATGCAGTATTTCAGGTGAAAGATCTTTCATACTGTAGATGACATAAGTAGTTGGACTTTGTTGCAAGGACTTGTCCTTTTGCATCAGTTTGAAAAGGTTATTAGTTTATCAGTCAGGGTTCAGATTTCATTGCAAACAGATCACATTAAAATTGCTCTGTTCCTGAGCCAGTTGAAACCACACCAAATGCCCATCACTGTGCCATGTGAAAAGTCAAACGGACGGCAGTCCTTGCAAAATGCAGCAATTTGCACATGCATCATATGCATAAGGCAGCTGCCAGAAGTGCTAACACCAAAAGTATGTCACTGGAATTGCAGTTCATGTTTTATTTATAATGAAACTGGAAAGAGAAAATTTAAGTATAATATCAAAATTGCTTGATGTCCCCCTTGAAACTTCTTTGTGCCCCAGGTTGAAAACCGCTGCTCTCTTTGATGACCACATCTCTCTCTCTCTCTCTCTCTCTCTCTCTCTCTCTCTCTCTCTCTCTCTCTCTCTCTCTCTCTCTCTCTCTCTCTCTCTCTCTCTCTCTCTCTCTCTCTCTCTCTCTCTCTGTGTGTGTGTGTGTGCATGCAGGCATGTGTGTCTGTCTGTGTGTGTGTCTGTCTGTCTGTCTCTATGTGTATCTGTCTTTTGCTGCTCCCATCCTCTGTGACTCTCTCTGCTCCGTCCTGCTCTCAGTCTTTATCTCTTTTTCTGTGTGTAAGTATGAGTGTCTACATATGTCTAGTGCCAGGCAAACATGCTGGCATACACACACATAGTGCAGACACACATCTTGTATACATATTATTGATAATGACACATTCTAGTTAACCTAACAGAAGAACAGTCAGGCTGAGGCAGTTAAAGATTATCGCACTGTTGACATTCTGCTCTCATTGCTGGTTCAAGAATAGTTATGTATAATTAACATAAGTTCGATATGTATTTTCAAAATGATTTTGGTAAGCACAGCATCCCTTTGCTTTCACTAGCAAGAACTGTATCATGGATCATCACAGTTTGCTAAGAGTGATGCAGCAAGGAGTAACGAGGGGGTCTGGCTGCTACTCGATGCTGAGAAGAAAAGCAAGATGGACATAGAATCAGACTTCTGCTGGTGTCATTATTGGAACTCTGCGCTGGCTACTGAAGATGAAGACGGAGCACTTATGGGAATGCCCCAGGTGCTGTGATGTCAGTTCTTGAATCAACTCAACTCAGCCTGATGCACTGAGTATATCCCAGATACAGATCGTAGATTCGAGGCAGCCATTGTCCCCGCCTCAGAAAGCTTGTTTGATTTTTAGCTTGGGTATTTCATTCAGTATGTGTTAGTGGTTATTCAACGTCTTTTTGAGCTTGCCACTTTGTTGTCGTTGTTTTTAAGTATTTAGGGGAAAGATTTTAATGGAAGCAGACCACAAGGCAGATCAAGAAGACTTTAGAGTGATGATAAACAAGCAGACCTTCAACAAACACTTGGAGTCACCAACCAGAAAGAGAAGGCCAGTCAAAGAGGTGAATGGAGGTGGATGATATCTGCAGCGGTAAACCTCAGAAGTTCAGAATGCTGAAGAAGGAGTTTGTATGGGATAAAATTTAATCACTGGAGAGCTGTGAAGAAAAAAAGGGGAGTGGCTGACCCACAAAAAAAAAACACACACACACACAGAAATATGCACTTTACGGTTTTATAATGAAGATTTTCTCACAGCAACATACATGTTGAAGTGGCCTCTAGATAAAGAAGCTATCTACGAATATAATGAGCTAAGAACCAACATCGAACCACTCGGGACATTCACATGTCCCCATCTTCAGCAGCCAGCGCAGAGTCCCAATTTCTGATGGTAACTAACATTCTGATTGTCTGTCCATCTCGCCTTGCAAAATAATAATAAAAAGCAACGCCTCTATGATTTCTTCTACCTCCCCCAACCAGTGCAAGAAAACAAAGCTTCCATCTTTTCTTCTCTCTCTCCCCAGCTGGTGTAATGTAAAGCCTCATCGTTTCTGTTTTCTTCCCACCACCGGTGCAAGAAAAACAAAACCTCCCCCATTTATGTTCTCTACATAGACAATGCAAACATAGGGCCTCATTCTTTACTTTTCTCTCCAAACTGGTGTTAGATAACACTACTCATTTCTTCTCTTTTTCCTAAAGGGTGCAAGAAAACAAAACCTTGTTCTTTCTTCCCCAGGCTGGTTAATTTAAAACACCGTAGTAGTGTCAGTAAATATATATGGAACACTTTTTTTTTTTTTGGTTGCTCGGTGGCAACAAGCAGTATCGAACTTTGAGCTCATGTGGTATTGAAACTGGGTATACAGAACCACGATTTCGCCCGTCATTCGCTGGCATTTAAAGTAGTAGTACTATTTTATCACGAGGGGAAATTAGTCAGTCGCGTTTGGAATCGATTTCCTTCCACTAATATTTTTAAAATATAGCGCTGTCATTTTTTTTTTTTTTCAATATCCAGAAACCATGAGTTGTTAACCCTTTGGCTCGGTACTATTGATATTGCAACATTTCGGTTTGATTCCATGATAGATACCGTACATCCGGGAGAAATGTGGCTTTTCTGCCTACCTCTGAGCGTGAACCCGGGCCACAAGGAGTTCGTCACCCTGTCGCCGCGAAGTCAGGTTTCACCAATAGCGCTAGCAAGCCGGGCGGCGCTTTCGTTAGCGTTGATACCCCCACAGTTAAAAGGTTAGTTGCGTATCCTTTTACAGGACGTTGCAGAACCAAACCCAACAGCCCCTGGCTGTTGCGTGGTTTTTCTAGGCAAATTTCCGTCCAGTAGTTTGCCATTGCTTTATGGAAGGTCAGCTTTCTTGATACCATCAGCTAGGATCGAACCCGGCATCCCGGCATTACAAAGCGTTCGATCAACTTAGCAACAGAGCCGATACCCCCACAAGAACTATCTGGTAAAGGTAATGGCAAATATTTGCTGCAGGGGTGAGGATATGTATGTAATCAAAGGAACGGTTTTACATTATCGTCATCAGTTGCCTTGCCGACTGGTGTCTGCGATCATGCCTCTCCACTATCTCCGATCTCCTGCAGTATGTATTAGTTCGTGTGCTGACACACCTCCATGCCATGCAACAAGACTGTCAAGAATCTTCTCTCGTTGTCTTCCTTGATAGTGTGTGGGGCCGAAAGGCACAGATTTTGCAGCCTAGGTGTAAACCACAACGTCTCACAGTGGGCGCAGAAAAAGATACCAGCGTCTGCGGTTGGTGGTTTATGCGGTCAAAATCACTTCGTTAGTTCCCAGTATATTACATGGTAACCATTTTGGTGTAGATATATATGTAATGTGGATGTAATATGTATGTGGATATGTACCTGGGAACCAAAGTCAATTCTGAATCCTTTTGGATTCGAACACAAGACCTCCGGTTCAGCATGCGAGCGTCTAGCCACTAGACCACCGCGGCATGTATATTATTATTCTTTTTTCTTTCTTGGTCTTCTTCTTCTTCTCCCCCTCCTCCTTCTTAGCATTCACCGACTGTAAACTGCGGCCGGAATTTTTGATTGTTCGTCCACTTCTGGACTTTGGTCTTGTACCAGAACTTTAGTTTTGCGTGCACATTCGTTTTACAGATCGGGTTTATGTTTGTGCAGACTGTTGGTTCATTGCCTCTCATGCAGATGCACTCCGACTTCAGAGGACAACCCTAATTAGTCGCCGAATACGAAAAGATGTCCAAACCTGTCAGCCAGTCGTAGATCCGTTTCACTGATGTATTTTATGCCACATCTCTTTCAGTTGATTGCGTATTTAAGCGGCTCGTGCAGTAAAATGCTTCACGTATGTGGAAGATGGCATTCGAGAATTCCAGACTTGTCCCCTGAACCACATATGGACAAGTCATGCATAGAAGTCTGTGGCATGAGACCATGCCGAAGTGGGACCCTGACTTTTGACTAAAATGTCCTTGAGGTTACGATTGTGTATCTAGGCCACTAGAGGTACTTCAGAGAAAATCCAGCTGGTGGCAGTATCAGCCCTGAGGATGGAGAGATGCTTGAGGAGACTATTGCATCTTCTGTAGTATAAAACCACGTCCTCGCAGTTTCCACGTGAGTTGTCATTGTCACACGTACTGTACAGATACTGTACAGACAGGAAGGAGGTCCGTCTGTCAAGTTGGTAGGTAGTAAAGATTACTGGAGGATATCATCGTGTCATAACCTTCATAAAGGCTGGAAGCCACAAGCAGACAACACGAAACAAAAGCGATGTAAAGAAAGAGAATGGACAGAGATAGAGATAGTCTCTTATCGGGCGTGACACAAGTGGTCTCGAGGCATTGCCTCGACTGCTAAAGGTCCCGGGTTCAGGCTCCTGTGAAGGCTGGGATGTTTTTACGTGTTCTTCCCTTCTAGTAATTTCGCCTGGTCTGTGGGTAGGAAGATCGGACGCCAGTGTTCATTGTCGCGCATGTTAACAATCTCTAGGCAGTTGGAAATCGAAAAGAGTAGGCCAACGGCGCTGCCCGGGCAAAATTTGGATTTAAAAATCTACCTAAACTATTTCTGGATCCTCGCCAGTGGTACGGAGTTCGTGCAGTGTGCTAAGATTCTTCTTACTCAGGCTTGAATTAGGAGTAGAACGAAGCACTTATGGGTTACTACACTTGTGCAAGGATGTTGATCCGTTGTATAAACCAAATCACAAAACCAATAGATACAATTATCTCCTTGCATCGAAGCTTCGAATCCTCAGTAAGGATGTGGTTTTTATCTTTTTCTTTTTTAGTTGGGGCACAAATACATTCCTAACCTCCACAGTCCGGGGAGACTGCACTAGCCATTCGACCTTAAATCCTCAAGCCCAACCGCTCTCTCTCTCTCTCGTTCTCTCTCTCTCTCTCTCTCTCTCTCTCTCTCTCGTTCTCTCTCTCTCTCTCTCTCTCTCTCTCTCTCTCTCTCTTCTCTTTCCCCCTCCCACGGCAAAACTGGTATATATGTTTGGGGGGGGGGTGTGTTGACAGTAACATCGATACCCCAGACACCTTGAGCAACCCTGTTTATCGACTAGTTACAATTCAGCAGCTGTACACTCTAATAGTCTCGTTGAGGAGAATCGACACGGACCGGCTCACGCTTCGGTAAATATGTCAAACCCGGGCATGGTAATTACCTTGTACCTTGGGAAGTTTCATGGCCTGCATGTGAGAGCCACCACACAGCTTGTGGGAATCAGGTTTGTACCTACCATCCGCAGTATTGTTGTTCCTTGTGTGGCTTACTTAGTAGTGGAACTGCGATAATGTTTATTAACGGTGGATTAACTGGATATTAGGGGCAACGATGTGTTTGGTCTGGTATTTCTTGGATGGCGTGTATCTTGAATTTAAATTGAGTAGTGGTTGACTCTTTCTTTGTCAGTTGAGACGAGAAAGAGAATTCTTAAAAGCTGTATTTAAACCCTGTTATGACATACAGACGTGAATCATGGACAGTTTGTAAATTAATGAAAACTTATTTGGAAGCTGCAGAAATGTGGTTTTATAAACGAATGATGAAAATACCCAAGACAGATAAAAAGAGTAAAGAAGACGTCTTGAAACTGACTCACGAAGAGAACTGATTGCCCACATCAGAAAGAGATAATCTACATTCGTTGGTCATGTGATGAGAAGGAGAAAACTGGATGATAGAAGAGACAGAGAACAGATGCTGGAAGGTTTTGCGTCATGGCATGGAAGATCATCTGTGTCAGAGTTGATTAAAAGTGCAGGAGACAGAAGGTTGTGGATAGACATGACTACCAACGCCACATGGCATGGACTTTTAAGAAGAGGAGGCAATGGACTGGCACTCTTTGGATTACATCATAGGGAAGAGGTATCTCCTGTGCGAAGTGGTCAAGCCGTTTGCCTCGCGCTCTGAAGGTCTTAGTTTCTTTGTCTCACCGACTCAATGTTCCGTTAAAGAAGTGTTTTACATAGATTCGTGGGGTCGTCGCTGTAGCTAAAGAGTTCGTGCTTTGTGCGACGATCTCAACGGGGCTAGCAGTTCTGTTGAGAGAAACCGAGCTATCTGATATAACCTAGTCCAGTGAAGTCAGCTTGTGAACTGTCACTGCTGTCTGCATTTACCACTTTTTTAAAGGGCAGTGTAGACCGGAGCCGGGACGCCAGGAGCCTGTGAATTTAGGGCTACATGGTTAGTGCTGTCGCCACGGACTGTGCAAGTTTTAAAAAAAGATGGGAGGGGGGGGGTGTCCCCCCAAAAAAAAACTTTCATAACCTTAGAGGGGGCCGAACCTGGGTCACCCGCATGGGAGCCCGACGTTGTAACCGTTTGAGCAGCCGTCCCCTCTGATAAAGTTAAGTCATCTTGACTTTACCCTTCAGCGTGGATTATCTTGAAGTGTTTATTTAAAATTGGGGAAGAGGAAGACTGTACACAGTCAAATGCCTTTGAATTAACAATAATTATTTTGAAAACAACCATTTGTGACTTACTTATTTACTTCCCCTGGTACTGAATGAGCTACTGTTAAGATGTAGATCCCACGGAGGCAAACCCCAGAATCCCGTTCAGCCTCAGGCAACAGTTAATTTGAGATACCTCATGTGTACAGAAAAACCTACTGTTCTTTGTAGGTGGGATGAATCGATTAGATAGTCAAACAGGAATGATTACGGAAGATCCACGACTTTATTATTTTCATGGCACGAAGTAAAGATAAAAGAATTAGCAGATATTTAAAAAACGAATGCAAAGGCAAGAAGAGCTTAGATAGCACTAGGCAATTTGTGGAGTTGAAAAGAAATAAAAGTAATTTAAATTTAAAATTTGTAATTCTTATGTCAGAATAATACTGTTGTATGTAGCAGAAACACGGAAAACATCTAAAACCGCTACTAATAAACTGCGCAAGCATTCTAATTAACTGGCGCCTGCACGGAATAGAGGGAAGTAAATGATACGATAGCATCACCGATGTTGCGCTTTGTTATAGAACTTAACAAGTTCCAGTGGACCAAGAGGTGACGAAAACACGCTGGCGTGGGATAGGACATACGCTAAGAAAACCTGAGAACAATGTAGCTAGACTGCGCTGAAACCCACAGAGACATGGAAGTAAAGCCAAACACGTACGCGCGCGCGGAGAAGGACGCTAGACAGTGAAGTTAAAAGACAGGGACGTTATTGGGATGAGCTACATGCGATAGCGAAGGATAGAACGTCTTAGCGAGAGTTGCTTGAGGGCCTGTGCTCCAGTGGGGGAGAGAAAGCAGAAGCCGAAAAGTAAACTCATAGACCGCTTGTTAAGACAGATATCTCTGTGGTATATTTACAATCCTTAACCGCACAGGCTTCATTCAGGTCCTGACGGAGCTGGACATTGGAAAAAAATATCCGTGGCTCGTAAGGTCTACCCAGCCTTAGATGGTGTAAGAAAGCTGGTTTTGTATGAAAACTAGCTCGGGTATTATAGCTGGGTAAATTTTAATATAGCTTGTTTACTCCAGAACAAATGCAGCTTCCTACAATTAACAACCGGAAACGCCGCTCGGATTCCAATATACATTCTGCCAGTTTGTTCTCCTGTGACATCAGAATTGTTCAATCACAATCATCGCTGTTCACGTCCACAAATATGCCACAATAATCATTTACTCAACGTTGACTACACTTAATTAAAACTACAGCAACGACATCACGACTGCCCTCTTCTAACTCTGGTACACAACTGACCGCGAGTCCACCTCGAACTTTCCCTCGATTACCGTTCAGCCCCAAGTATTTCGTGCGATCGTTTGTGGCACGGATTTTCTGCTTGACTTGATGTAAGCGTGGAGACAATGCAAAGCACCTCATCGTAGATGGGTACCAGGTATAAAGTCCTGGAAAATGAGGGCGACCTGCGTGTTGTTGACCACACACGTCGCCCACCGAGTGCCGACTGGTCTGTAAAATAAATGTTGAGCCCTATATGCCCCCTCTTACAGAAGACGTAGAAAAGGCCCCTTACTTTTTAACTACTCTTGTTGGACTTCATATTACACATGGCAAGTTTAGCCGTTATTAATTGGCACCATTCAGCCTTTTCTGACGACCGTGCTACGTTGCGCTGTGAGGAGGTATGGGAACTTACAGCCCATGGCGATGGCGAGTGTGACTAACAAAACCCGTCCGCGTTTAGAAAAGTCTTCCACAGTTATAGCATAGGATTTCAGGACCGTTGTTGTCAACATTTGTGTTTAGTCTGTTTCTTCTCAGACGCTCAGCTCTCATCCTTTCTGTAAGCATTTCTCCCTTCACTCTTATTCCCTTCCTGATGTGCTCCCTCCACACAACGCGGTCCATGGCATTTTGTTCCCTCGAGTCCATCTCATTACCTCTATCATTCATGTCCCACACATATTTTTATGATAGTATGTAGTACTTAGCCGTTACTGGTGTCCTGATTATAACACCTTTGGGGGTTGGACAGGGTATCTGCGATCTGTCCTGATGTTCTCTTCGTACAAATTAATTTCTGTTTTTATCTCAGAGTTGTAAACCTTTACATTGCAGTGACAAACCTTTACGTAGCAGTGTTAAACCTGTACTTAGTGGTGTTGAACCTTTACATGGCAGTGTTGAACCTTTATGTAGCAGTGTTGAACCTTTACATAGCAGTGTTTAACCTTTACTAGCAGTGGTAAACCTTTAAGTAGCAGTGCCAAACCTTTACACACCCACAGCAAACCTTTACATAGCTGGGGCAAACCTTTATGTAGCAGTGGTAAACATTTACATAGCAGTGGTAAACCTTTACATAGCCATGGCAAACCTTTACATAGCAGTGTTAAACCTTTAAGTAGCTGTGGTAAACCTTTACGTAGAAGTGGTAAACCTTTACATAGCAGTGGTAAAACTTTACGTAGGAGTGGTAAAACTTTACATAGCAGTGGTAGCCTTTTACATAGCTGTTGTAAACCATTACATAGCAGTGGTAAACCTTTAGGTAGCTGTGGTAAACCTTTACGTAGAAGTTGTAAACCTTTACGTAGCAGTGGTAAAACTTTATGTAGCAGTGGTAAAACTTTATGTAGCAGTGGTAAAACTTTACGTAGCAGTGTTAAACCTGTACTTAGTGGTGTTGAACCTTTACATAGCAGTGTTGAACCTTTATGTAGCAGTGTTGAACCTTTACATAGCAGTGTTAAACCTTTACTAGCAGTGGTAAACCTTTACGTAGAAGTTGTAAACCTTTACGTAGCAGTGGTAACATTTTATGTAGCAGTGGTAAAACTTTACTTAGCAATGGTATCCCTTTACATAGCAGTGGTAAACTATTATATAGCAGTGGTAAACCTTTACATAGCAGTGGTAAACTTTTACGTAGCTGTGATAAACCTTTATGTAGCTGTAATAAACCTTTTTATAGCTGTGGTAACCATTTATGTAGCTGTAGTAAATCTTTATGTAGCTGTGTTAACCATTTTTGTAGCTGTAGTAAACCTTTACTTAGCTGTGGTAACCATTTATGTGGCTGTAGTGAACCTTTACGTAGCTGTAGTAAACCTTTATATAGCTGTTGTAACCATTTATGTAACTGTAGTAAACCTTTATGTAGCTGTGGTAACCATTTATGTAACTGTAATAAACCTTTACGTAGCTGTAGTAAACCTTTATATAGCTGTGGTAACCATTTATAATGCTGTAGTAAACCTTTACCTATCTGTGGTAACTATTTATGTAGCTGTAGTAAACCTTTACGTAGTTGTAACCATTTATGTAGCTGTAGTAAACCTTTACGAAGATGTGGTTACTATTTATGGGGCTGTAATAAACCTTTACATAGCTGTGGTAACCATTTACGTGGCTGTAATAAACCTTTACGTAGCTGTGGTAAACCTTTGCGTAGCTTTGGTAACCATTTATGTGGCTGTAATAAACCTTTACGTAGCTGTGGTAAACCTTTGCGTAGCTGTGGTAACCATTTATGTGGCTGTTGTAAACCTTTACGTAGCTGTGGTAAAACTTTACATAGCAGCCCGGAGGGACAAACCGATCGATAGAAACAGTGTCTGTGGTTATCCATACTTTTGGTAAAGGGCAACCTTTCGCCGTCGGTGTTGACAGAGACTTTCAGTAACATGTTAATTATCCTCCCTGAAAAGCAACTGTGACATTTTGTGTGCTTTCAGCTAATTACAGTTTCCAGAATCTAGATTCTACATGTTATTAACGTCTTCACTTCCAAACAGACACACTCTCATCATTGCTTCTTCTCCTTTTGTTTTATGGTTGCACGGCTTTCTTTGAAAAAAAAAAAATGTGAAGTCGATCTTTTTTAATATGACACAACATGGACAGGAATCTTAAGGTCATAATCACTTTCATGCCGTCATTTGCAAATCTCTGCCTTGCCGTTCTATAAAACAGAGACGCGGCCGCATCAGGCAGCATCGTAATGGAGCTGAATAAGCTTCTTGTTCTTGTTCTTCTTGTTCTTGTTCTTCTTGTTTTTGTTCTTGTTCTTCTTGTTTTTGTTCTTCTTCTTCTTCTTCTTCTTCTTCTTCTTCTTCTTCTTCTTCTTCTTCTTCTTCTTCTTCTTCTTCTTCTTCTTCTTCTTCTTCTTTTTCTTTTTCTTCTTCTTCTTCTTCTTCTTCTTCTTCTTCTTCTTCTTCTTCTTCTTCTTCTTCTTCTTCTTCTTCTTCTTCTTCTTTTTCTTTTTCTTCTTCTTCTTCTTCTTCTTCTTCTTCTTCTTCTTCTTCTTCTTCTTCTTCTTCTTCTTCTTCTTCTTCTTCTTCTTCTTCTTCTTCTTCTTCTTCTTCTTCTTCTTCTTCTTCTTCTTCTTCTTCTTCTTCTTCATTCTTCTTCTTCTTCTTCTTCTTCTTCTTCCTCTACGACGAACAATAATGTTGTATTACTGGGTGTACGTATTAAACGAATTCATGCTAACGAGGTTTTACTGTGGTAAAACTCACGATGGATTCGATCCTTATACTAGCTACATGGTGAAATAAGAGTTTAACAAAAAGCATAAGACATAGTCACCAGTGAACGTCTAGTGGTCTATTTATACAACTTCTTCTTTTCTGTAGCCCGCGTTCTGTATTTTAGCGTCAAGATTTTGAAAAGGCATCTGGTGCTAACCTTGGTGTGAGCTACGTAGATTCAGGTATTTACGGCCTCAGATATTCCATCTATCCATCTCTCATGTGGGCTCCCTCTAGGTTTTTTTGCGTTGTGTCTTAGTGGTGAGGCTTTTTGTAGTGCACTGTCTTGTGACTCATGTCCGACAAACCATGTGTTACTAAAATAACGTAAAACGCTGTATGACATACCTGTATAATACCGAATTAATTGGATACCAGCTTTGTGAACACCGCCAGTTCTTGCAGTTGTTTCGTGATATGAGCTGCACAAACATGTAACGAATTCGACAGTTTTGCTTGGATATTTGGATATAATTACCAGCTAGCGGACATGGCGTTCCACAACTTTGGCGCCATCATGGTAAAGCTAGCACAGTGGAGATCAAGGAATGTCACTGCTGACCTTCCGTTGGACAAGGTGAGTCATATTCTTATAGGGGTGTCGGAAATGTAGTAGATGTAATGAAAATATATTTTAAAAATGAATAGTAAAGGACCCTCTGTAAGCCTCTGGCACATGGGGCGTATGTGCCCCCCCCCCCCCCCAGACTTGGTGGATTTCCTTCTACCATGGCGTGTAGAGGTTTTGCCAGAGAGATCGTCAGATCTCTTTCTCTATCAGCATTTTTGTTGTTATTGTTGCTTTGTTTGTTCCATTCCAGTCCTCTATCAGCCCGATGTCGGATATTGTCTATTCCCAACAAACTCTGGGTCGAACTCTGGGTCGTTTTGGAATTCTCCGCGATAACTTGTATTCATAGTCTTAGGCAAACAAGTGATTGGCCTGTTGTGTCTTTGCATGGTGGAGCGTCTGCACCCTTACTTCCCCCTCCCCTCTCCCCTCCCATGCATGCCGTCTGGCTGATTCATGGTTACTCGCTGCTTCCGGAAACGCATGAAACACTCAGCATCAGTCAGAACCTCCTCCCTTTTTTCAGAAGGGCTTGGGGCCAGTTTTAGAGAGTGGGCATATGATGCTAGACTCGTTTTGTAGACCGCAGGGGTGTTGTGGTGAACACCACTCCAAGATGAAACTGTGTTGCATTTACATTCACTGTCCTCTGTTAAACAGAATACATACATTTGCATTAGCTTGCTGTTGTTAAAGAAAACCGCATTTTAATTGTGTACGTTGGAAATTGTAAAGGGAGTAAAACAGCGAACTTTGTCCACGACATCGGCACATTATCCCAAGTCCGCATTTTAAGAGACCGGCCTTGCACTTAATAGGTGTCAACATCACGCTGGTCGTGTTTACTTCCCAAGACATTTCCTATTGCTGTTTTAGGCTGGGTCGACTTGGGAGCTCAGATCAGTTATCAGATTGCGCCTCAGTGCAGTTTCGAACATATGATCTTTGGGCCGATAGGCGAGTGAAACGATGCCGTCTAGATATATTGTGATTGAGTGAAGTGTGATGGCCTGGAACAGATAAGAAGATGGTCAATGATTTAACATTCATTTATTCAGGTAGAGAAGATGGGAAACATGTGGAAGGTTAAGTATAATGGTGTCACCTCGAGCTGCAAAGTGAATGTTGTGTCACCTCGAGCTGCAGAGTGAATGTTGTGTCACCTCGAGCTGCAGAGTGAATGTTGTGTCACCTCGAGCTGCAGAGTGAATGTTGTGTCACCTCGAGCTGCAGAGTGAATGTTGTGTCACCTCGAGCTGCAAAGTGAATGTTGTGTCACCTCGAGCTGCAAAGTATATGTTGTGTCACCTCGAGCTGCAAAGTGTATGTTGTGTCACCTCGAGCTGCAAAGTGTATGTTGTGTCACCTCGAGCTACAAAGTGTATGTTGTGTCACCTCGAGCTGCAAAGTGTATGTTGTGTCACCTCGAGCTGCAAAGTGTATGTTGTGTCACCTCGAGCTACAAAGTGTATGTTGTGTCACCTCGAGCTGCAAAGTGTATGTTGTGTCACCTCGCGCTGTAAAGTGTATGTTGTGTCACCTCGAGCTGCAAAGTGAATGTTGTGTCACCTCGAGCTGCAAAGTGAATGTTGTGTCACCTCGAGCTGCAAAGTGTATGTTGTGTCACCTCGAGCTGCAAAGTGTATGTTGTGTCACCTCGAGCTGCAAAGTGTATGTTGTGTCACCTCGAGCTGCAAAGTGTATGTTGTATCACCTCGAGCTGCAAAGTGTATGTTGTGTCACCTCGAGCTGCAAAGTGTATGTTGTGTCACCTCGAGCTACAAAGTGTATGTTGTGTCACCTCGCGCTGTAAAGTGTATGTTGTGTCACCTCGAGCTGCAAAGTGTATGTTAAGGTGGGAACCTATTTCAAGTTAGATGATCAGAGCCCGATTCAGTTAATAAAGAGACAATGTATTGATCGGGACTCATAGAAAGAAGTAGAAAGACAGAAGGACACACTAGACAAAATGAAAATCGAAAACTATAGTTACCGTGCCGGGAATCGAACCTGTCACCTCTAAATGGCGTGTGCGCCTCGCTATGGAAATATGGAAGCAAGCGTACTAAGAACATAGCAAAGTAGGCACGCCCAAAAACGTGTCCATATTGGCATGTCTATCGTATAGCTTGAAATCCACAACTATGGAATACAGGCAGAATTCATTTCAAATCGCTAAAAAAGCACCATAGGTAGTTAGAGAAATTTATATTAACGAAGCGTAGGTCGTATAACAAACACAGCAACAATTCTACAAGCACAGCAGACCATAATACTTTGACTAGAATACACAAACATTTGAGAAAAAGATTTGATTGGTAGGTCCTATTGTGTTACACGTCAGGCACATAAATAAACAAGGGGAACCCTTGAAGCCGTATAAACATTATAGATATATAATTAATCAAGAGACAATGTATTGCTCGGCACTCATAGAAAGAAGTAGAAAGACAGAAGGACACACTAGTCAACATAAAAATCGAAAGCTATAATTACCGTGCCGGGAATCGAAACTGTCACCTCCAAATGGCGTGTGCGCCGCGCTATGGAAACAAGCGTTCTAAGAACATAGCCAAGTAGCCAGACATGTCAAAATGACAATACTGCATTGCTTTACACCAAGCAGTGATGCTGAAGCAGACCAGAAAGAACTGTTTGATGAACAACTGCAGGATAGCAGTCTAACATAGGATGATAAAAACACTGTAGTAGTAGATGTGGCGGATGGGCGTACGCTCTCTTCTTCATGATTGTACAGATTTTAGAATATTGGCTGAAATATCCGGTGAGATCAGACTTCATTAGTTGGTTACCTTAGTGGGACAGCACTGGTATGAGCGCATCAAAATCACTCTTGTTTCTTTGTTTGTTTGTTTGTTTTTTCATTTTTTTCTTTCTTCTTTCTTTTTTTCATTTCTTTCTTTCTTTCTTTCTTTCTTTCTTTCTTTCTTTCTTTCTTTCTTTCTTTCTTTCTTTCTTTCTTTCTTTCTTTCTTTCTTTCTTTCTTTCTTTCTTTCTTTCTTTCTTTCTTTCTTTCTTTCTTTCTTTCTTTCTTTCTTTTCTTCCTCCTCCTCCTCTTCTTCTTCTTTCTCATCTATTTCCCCCATCCTCTCCCTCTTACATTAGTGTAAAAAGCGAAACATTCCATTTCCATAACCAGCCTTTTAATTTGTATATGTCTTTATCGACATTTTGTGTGTGTTACTGATGAAGACACAGAACTAGCTGCGGTCTATCGACGTTTGTTCTCTTGTTCAGGTTTACACAAATTCCAGAATGTTGGTGCTAAACCTCTGGCGAGGTTAGATTTCGGTGAACATCATGTAAATCTCCCCAAACAGAGCTGACCCACTTTTCATTCACAAGATTGTTGGACTGTTCGATTTGTTGAAGGTTGCGGGTGTGTCCGGCTCTGTTAGAATTCTGTATTGTCTTCCATTTACGTTTTCGTTCCGAGAAAGAGAATGCCTGTGACATAGGTTGCAGCACTGTCTAGGGAGATTGTGTTAGGGCCAGTGCTGCATGTTTTTGGAGCGCTAACACCCCCGTAACCTTGTGCGAAGATGACAGGCTCAGGAACTACCAATCAGAAATGGCCTAGTGTATATATAGGCGGGGCGTGGGGGAGATTTGCGTTATGTTTACCGAGATTTCATTAGTTACATACGTGAGTGTAACAGCGCCGGCATACGCGCACAAAGGCACTTTTTCCTCCCTTTCACACGCTGGGGAGGGGGTGTTCGGTGGCGCTGCTGAAATAAGCCGCATTACGTAAATGATAACCTGGCCCGGTAAACAGCCTCGTTGTTCACGCAATTATGTATTGAACCAGGTGTTTTAACTTGGCTCAGTGTTGGACTACGTTGAGTATGTGTATATGGGAATTCTGTCTCTTCTTCTGTTAAATGATAGTGTTAGTTAGTTCTGCGTTTGCTCTTACAAGTCCTGTTGGCGCGCTATGTTGGGGTTTACAGCTATGCTGCGATAACTATGCTATTATTTCAGCAAACCCTTATCCCCCAGTCGTCTATTACGAATTGCTTATCAAGTCAAGGGAGTCGCCGTTGCGGAGCGGCTAGACGCTCGCCACGGATCGGAAGGTCGTGGGTTCGCTCCCTGGCGGAACCGGACTTTGTTTCTCTTCAAAAATACCTTCGCTCCCAGGTCGACCCAGAATTGAGTGGGTAACGGGTGCAGTCCCGGGAAGAAAAGGCGGCCGCACATCACCCATCTTGTTCCGATTGATCTATAAAATATAGGTCTAGCCCTATATGCCCTATACGCCTAAAGTCGGGGAAAAGGGTCTTTGACTTCGTTAAGTAAGTTAAGCGTCAGTCGGTCTATTCTTTCTAATTCCTGACAATGTGCCGTACCCGGAATTCACACAGGGAAATGGTAAGTACCGCAGACTGCAACATGTACATTTTCAAGCCCAACAAATCTTTCCAAAATTAGGGATCGGCTTATACATATTGTAGGATTAACATAAAGTACACCAAGCACATCACAGAAGGAGAGGGCACCTCATACATTTACAGTAGCCTTAAAGCTAAGGGTTTATTTTCTGGTTTCTGTTAAAGTATATTGAATCAAAAATTGAATCGGAACAAGGCAGGCTGGATGCCTTATTTCTGTTGAGTATAGAAGCAAACAATGATCACACGTGTGCCACTTACTGTATACTTTGTTTTTCAGGGGTAGAGAAATTATTAGTCAAACAAAGGTCAAAGACATTCGCCGCTTTAAGGAAACAGCAGGATCTGCACAATTGTAAATTGTAGAATCATAAGAGCATATGCAATTAAAGGTCGTTTGTGAAAATTCGTGTTGATCCGTTTAGGACTTTTTGAGATATGTTACAGTGTGATGGCATTGAGTTTTGAAACGCACTGTCACGTATTGTTCATATAAGTCACCTCAGGACTCATAAACACTCAGCTGCAGTTTCATGACGGATGAAAGAAAAAAAAAGGTGTCCTCGTCACTTGTCATGGACGAACGAACGAACGATAGTCAACGTCCGTGATGTAGTTAATACTCCTTGATAGACATCGGTCGAGACGTTCGGTTCTGTTTGTATGCCTATTTTCCGTTTCTTCCATCTGTTGATCTGTCTAGTAACGGTCTGTTTGTATTTTATACTTAAGTGTTATACGTCAGTTTATATTCTATTTCAGCAGGTTGAACGACATTATAGAAGCTCTTGAAGCCTGTTTGTAAATATATACATAGTTTTTCGCCGGTCTGTCGTAATATTTACCAGTTCTTGTCAGTCACCTTCTGCATGGGAAGCCAGTATTTGGGGGACTGATATTACCACGCTTTTGTGGACGGAAAACTTCTGCGTAGGATTTGCTTTTGTTTTGACTTTAAAGCGTTTTATACTTTAAAGCGTGTTATACTTCAAAGAGATTACTTTGATTCCTAGTTAACTCTTATGGACCAAGGCGAATGTTTCTTTAGCTCCATCTTCTCTAGTAGCCTACCCTCTTCAAATCTGAAATGCAGTACCGTACGGAGAGTCGTTTAAACATTATCAAAAGTCTCATGATAAAGCAGCCCGGACAATTCATGAAATGTGCAAATTATCGGTACATCCAGTTACTTTCTGTTTTTACTCCGACATCCTCAGGTTTGTAGATCTAGTTAAGGGAGGTTAGGTGTGACTTTCTACAGCTGTCTACCCATTCAGAGCTGATGCTGCTTCTTGCGATTTTTCTGAAGCATGCTCATGGAGTTAGATATGATCACTGCCTGTGTGCCTGATTGTTCTACTGTCCGTGCTAGTGCTGTGGAAGCTTCTGTCATCTCCGTGTTGAGGCTTGACGTACTTGCCTAATAAGCGCCACTAACTTCTTGTGTTGTTTCCCCCACCCTGTGTACTGTGTGTGTGTGTGTGTGTGTGTGTGTGTGTGTGTGTGTGTGTGTGTGTGTGCCCACATTGACCTTGACCCGCTTTCCAAGGAACTATGTGTGTGGATCAGAGCTGTAGTTGGTGGGTGCTTTGTTGGGGGGGGGGGGGGGGGAGTCGTCACATTCAACCAGCATCCCCGAATGCGGAGTTTTATGTTATAATTGTGACTAGGTTATGTGCGCCATATAAAATGACTTAGCATTGCAGCATCCCCGAATGCGGAGTTTTATGTTATAATTGTGACTAGGTTATGTGCGCCATATAAAATGACTTAGCATTGCAGCACCCCCGAATGCGGAGTTTTATGTTATAATTGTGACTAGGTTATGTGCGCCATATAAAATGACTTAGCATTGCAGCACCCCCGAATGCGGAGTTTTAGGTTATAATAGTGACTAGGTTATGTGCGCCATATAAAATGGCTTAGCATTGCAAGTCACCAAGAGCCCTGAAAAGGACTTCTGCAGTGTTGTTGCAATCAAAAGAGACAGACCCAAAATACTGCCTTGACCGGCGACGAAGTTGTCCATCGGCGAGCCGATGGGCGACCCGGTTTCAGACCTGTCTCGCGACACACTAGTGTATCAGCCGCAGTGTGAAGGTGTGCCCCGCGAAAGTATGTCCGTGTCTCTCATAAGGGGCTAGTTTAACATCTAGTTTGTTAGTAGACCGAGTCTGTATGTAAAACACCAAGGAAAGATATAAAACCGAACGAAAAGTATATCAGCGAGCTTCACCATATAACAAACACAAACAAAACGTGAACGTTGCAGCTATGGAACCTTCTTCAGCACATACATAGAATTGACAATACTACACAAATACACAATATCACTTATCATTGTATCTCGTGGCAGCCAGGTCAATGTCAAGACAATAGTCTGACGTGGCACGTGGGGCCTTGAAAATAAATATCCGGGGATATGTTAGGAGCCGTCACTCGGTGATAAGATGAAATTTTGTAGCCAGTGCAGCCCCTTAAGGTTTAGGTTAAGCTGGGTTGGCAGTTAAGTCCACTAGGCGCCAGAGTTCCCAAGGTGTGTGTAAAGCTTTTTTCAAGAGACTTTCGAACTCGCGGGAGTGGCTAGATTAAATGGCTGTAACCTCCATATCGTGGACACCTTGGTGGTCATGGACATTGAAATGCAATGGTACTCGTTTCAGGGCGCCTGTATGTAAAACAGAGCTTCCAAACTGTATGTTACGACTTGTTAGTGTCAGTTACAGTGTGAAGGTGTGTCGCGAGAACTGAAAGCGTTAAACGGAATAATCGGCACATTAGGTTTGCTAGAATTTTCAGGGTGCGATAGTCGTACAGCTGTCCGAAAACCAATAGAATAGAACAATAAATCGTCCCTACGAAAATAAACTCTGGTCGTCCTGGATCATGAAACGGTTAAACGCATTCACTTACGTCTAAGCCATAGATGAGTGCCGATCAATACACTTTCTGTTACTTGATTAGTTCATAAACCATAGACTGAATATTCTATGCCCACCTGTTTTTAAAATGGAATCTGGCAGACGCTTACAAAGGGGGCATCAGGTCTGTATACGTTATACAACAACAAAGTGGCTGATGCTCGCTTGTCTTATTGATATTTATATGTTACGCTGCTTCTGTCTCCTTTATCAACCGAAAAATTAGTTTCCTTAGCACTTTAGGCCGGCATATCTGCGCGCGGTATATCATTGCACACAGTATATCATTGCACACAGCATTTCATTGCACACAGCCGGCGCAGTGTATGTGCACCGAACGTGAAGACGTTTATCAGTACCTCAGCCCAGGTTACCTGTTTGCCAATAGACCGAGAGATAATAGAATAACGACAGTGTTTGTTTCATCTCCTGATATGCTATGGTGAAAATGAAGGTTTCAGTTGTTTTACTATGCATGAAATCATGCGCTGTCTTTAATATAGAAAAGATACATCAGTTTTGTTGGGGGGTTTTTCGTTTTTTTTTTAAAATTTTATTAATAAAGAGAGTGTGAGATAATGTCATGTTTGTTTCGTTGAGTCTTCAAGTCTCCCCTTTCTCCTCGTAATCTTCTTCTTCTTCTTCCTCTTTTTCTTCTTCTTCTTCTTCTTCTACTTCTTCTTCTTCTTCTTCTTCTTCTTCTTCTTCTTCTTCTTCTTCTTCTTCTTCTTCTTCTTCTTCTTCTTCTTCTTCTTCTTCTTCTTCTTCTTCTTCTTCTTCTTCTTCTTCCTTGTGGGGGTCTCCTTGGCGAAGGGATCATGTCGAATGCCTCGCACTGTGAAAGTGTGTGTTCACGGACGTGCCGTTCAGGTTTTTTAAAATGTTGCTGGATCTTTAGAGATAAGAGTTCGTGCTCTGTAGATGCTGTCGTCAGGCGACTAGTGGTTCTGCGGAGAGAGGCCCATATGGGATACAATTCATGACATTGAAATCGATACTCTGCACTTTAAGTTTGACCTCTGAGCTTTCATGAGTAGATTGGATCCGACCATTTGTTTCTACGTCACTTCATTATTTCGTTTAAGAATTATTATTATACTCTCTTAATGCTGCGTGCAATTGACTGTTTGACAGGTCTTTCCATTTCTGTCAATGAGACTGTTCATATGTCTGCCTCATTGCATGTTTTCTTGTACTGAGCCCTGTAGATGGATTTTGGAAGTTCAGTTAGATCTTATTTCGTGTCTACGGTATTGCACTTTGTATCTTTTCATTGTTGAAAGGGATAGTTGCCGATATGTTGGGTAATGATCAGGCAGACGTAATTATTTGTGATATGTTCTCTGTGTGATATACCAGTCGTCTTGCAAATAAGAATTATATAATGTCTTCTTCTTTGTGCGATCAGTTTCAAATGCTCAGTTTATCAACTGTGTTGCGTCCATGTTAACAGCAAGTCCCAAAGGGTCCCACAGGATTTGTCCTGGATGCCTCTTTCCTTAGGCCATGTGTTTGTCGCAGGTTTTGCTGTAGGGGCACAGTTGTTCAGTGTATGCTCATGCTTGTGGTGCGGGTAATTACATAATTACCGGGAAGTAGAGGCGGCCGGCGTGATGCTGACCACATCACCCATCTTGTGCCGATTGGTCTATAAAAATATAGGTCTGGCCCTATATGCCCTATACGGCTAAAGGCATGGAAAAGGGTCCTTTACCTTTTTTTCACTTCATTACATAATGTATTTAGTGGCAACATAATACCAATAATAATAAATAGCACCACTTGTAATGCGAATAATGTTTGATGTTTAATTAAGAACCGACATCACAGCACCCTAGACATTCCCATAAGCGTTCCTTCCCCATCTTCAGTAGCAGACATAGAGGTCCAGCTCCAGTGGTACCAATTGCAGTCTGATTGTATATGTCTGACCTTTCCCTTGAGTGCTGATCATAGACCAGATCTCCTGGTCACTTTTGGCAGTACCATTCTCCTCAGACCGTGATAATCCGTCTATGCTTCTTCACTGTTCACTCGTCCCCAAAGAGCCCTCACAGCATCTAGCTTGTCATGCCTCATCAGCTCACCAGCAAGTTGTGCAGAACCAGCCAGTCTGTCTGACTGTTCATTTCCTAATACACCAGCATATCCTGGGGGAAATATCCAAATTACGCTAACTAGGTAATGGGTAAGACCAGTGGTAACATAATTATTATAACTGATTTTATAAAGAGAGCTGTGTGTGTGTGTGTGTGTGTGTCAACTTAAGAAACACAAGAATACTTGGGTTACTGTCGCTATTGCATATTCTATAACTGGACATTAAGATCAATTCATATATTTGAAAATGGGATGTTTGAAGGCTGGTGCAAAATCAAGGATGTGGCAATATCACGCTAGATATAGCAGGAGTAAAATCAAAGTAGAGGATCATTTTCACCTCCTTAGGCATATTGGGCAAAAAGGACTAGACCTATATTTTATAGAACTATCAGCACTTGGTTGGTGATGTGATCATTATGACGCCAGCCGCCTTTACTTTCCATGACTTTTACCTGGTACTTTTAAGGCAGGGTTGACCTGAAAAAATTGTCTGACACCGTCCGGATTTAAACCCATGAACTTGGGATCTGCAGACGACAGCTCCCCCCCCCCCCCCCCCCCCCCCCCACACACACATGAAACAGTAAAAGAGAAAGTGAAGAAGAGGATGAATTAAATTGAGAACGAGGAATGGCTGGACCAGCAGTTAGAGCGCTGGCCTCTCATGTGTTAGATCCATGTTCAAATCCTCACAAAGATGATGGCAGTTTTTGATGTCAGAGGCAATAAACCTTATCTGCAGAGTTCATGGCAACCGCACAAACCATGCAGCCATACATTCTGAGACAAGACTCTCCTGCCCTTAACCACCCTAAGGGACGGTGGCAAATAGGCAGTGAAAACATGGCCCACCATAGGACATTGTCGGAGATTACACAAGATAGGATGTGGCTCAGTCGAGGGTATAAGTTCCAGTGAAAATATACATGCAGCAGCTACAGAAGAAGAATGAAGCGTAGAAAAAGAAGGAAAAAATAGAAAAGCATTAGAAGAAGATGAAAAATAAAGAAGGAGAATTAAGAGGAGAGGAAATATAAGAAGAAGAAGAAGAAGAAGAAGAAGAAGAAGAAGAAGAAGAAGAAGAAGAAGCAGCAGCAGCACTTTTAAAAAAAAGTGGTTTGTCCAGTCATAGAAATACTTTTGTCAGTATCGCCTGTTGAACTAGCAGAACATTTCGATCTTTGTTTGTATTCTGAAACTCATCACGGAAAAAAAAAATCTCCACACAATCTTTTGGCATTGACCTTTAAAAGCACCAGTTGCATTGATTGTACACTCAGTTCCCCCCCCCCCCCCTTTTGTCACCTACGTCAAGAACCAGTCAGACGGCACTCCTTTGTTAATAATTGTTATCCTAAAACCATTTAACTTTACCCTGCATATCAATTTGCCTAGAGCTTTCACTTAGCATCTCCTAAATATGTTTCTCCCACCTGCATACAAAATAGAAAACTGGCTGGTGTGAATCAGTTTTATGAAAGGAGGGAGGTTATTGCCATATCTCTACAGTCATGGATTGAGATTCACCTAAGCATCTTTTGACATTTCACGTCTGCAGACATTAAATGTTACTCAGTCAGCATTAGTGTGTATATGTGTATGTGCGTGCGTGTGTGTGTATGGGAGGGAAGAGGGCAGGGGGTGTTCCTTTAACTGTTTTCTAAACTTGACAGAGTAAAGTTAGAGGTTGTGGTATAGCATGTAGCCTTGCTACTCCATCTTCAGCTTCTTTTCATTCCTACTGCCTGTGGGTTTCAGACGCAAAAGCCACAAGCCTTTAATGAAGTCTGTGATGCGATGCGTGTCTTCCAGTGATCCACACAGCTTAGTTTCCACTAAAATACCAATTGACAGATCAGGGATCTCCTTACAGCATGTAGAGTGGTAATTTAAAAAAAAAAGTTAGTTGTGTATCCTTTACAGGACTTTGCAGAACCAACCCCAGTGTTTTTTTATGTTATGGTTTTTTTTTAGGGGGATTTAACAATCAGTAGTTTGTCATTGCTTTCTGTACTATCACCTCTCGGTACCATTGTTGAAACCAACACAAGACAAACCGTCTGCAGCTGGGATCGAACCCGGCATCTGGCATTACGAAGCACGTTCACAATGCCTAAGCCATAGACACCGATGTAGTACCTATTCAGAATCCAGGTGTGTCTATCCACATGAAAAAAGTTCCAAGTCCCTAATCTAGAATTGTTTTTGGGGGGTGGGCGCCTGCGTATGGCTACAAACGCATCAGCATTTTGTGGCTTAGGCGTTGCGAACACGTTTCGTAATGCTGGGGTGCCAGGTTCGATCCCAGCTGCAGGCGGTTTAGCAGCAGACCGTCTTGTGCTGGTTTCCTTTTTTGGATTTCACGTTACTCAATAATTATCCTTTACTTGACTACATGATACTCGTAACTATCTACACGTTACTCCATAACTGTTCTTTATGGGACTACACTATACTCCATAACTGTTCTTTATTGGACTGCACTTTACTCCATAACTGTTCTTTATTGGACTGCACTTTACTCTATTAGTGTCCTTTGTTGAAATACACACTACTCACTAATTATCCTTTTTTGGACTACATGTTACTCCATAACTGTTCTTTTTTGGACTGCACTTTACTCCATAACTGTTCTTTATGGAACTACACTTTACTTCATAACTGTTCTTTATGGGACTACACTTTACTCCATAACTGTTCTTTATTGGACTGCACTTTACTCCATAACTGTTCTTTACTGGACTGCACTTTACTCCATAACTGTTCTTTACTGGACTGCACTTTACTCCATAACTGTTCTTAATTGGACTGCACTTTACTCCATAATTGTCTTTTATTGGACTACACTTTACTCCATGACTGTCTTTTATTGGACTACACTTTACTCCATAACTGTCTTTTATTGGACTACACATTACTCCTTAACTGTCTTTTATTGGACTACACTTTACTCCATGACTGTCTTTTATTAGACTACACATTACTCCATAACTGTCTTTTATTGGACTACACATTACTCCATAACTGTCTTTTATTGGACTACACATTACTCCATAATTGTCTTTTATTGGACTACACATTACTCCTTAACTGTCTTTTATTGGACTACACTTTACTCCATGACTGTCTTTTATTAGACTACACATTACTCCATAACTGTCTTTTATTGGACTACACCTTACTCCATAACTGTCTTTTATTGGACTACACATTACTCCATAATTGTCTTTTATTGGACTACACTTTACTCCATAACTGTCTTTTATTGGACTACACTTTACTCCATAACTGTCTTTTATTGGACTACACTTTACTCCATAACTGTCTTTTATTGGACTACACTTTACTCCATAACTGTCTTTTATTAGACTACACATTACTCCATAACTGTCTTTTATTGGACTACACATTACTCCATAACTGTCTTTTATTGGACTACACATTACTCCATAACTGTCTTTTATTGGACTACACTTTACTCCATGACTGCCGGGTGTCCCAGTATAACTGTTATATGGTTCAATGGGATTTCTGAGATTTGCTTTTCTTAGACTGTCATCTGATTAGTGTTCCCTTGAGTCACTGAGTGTTCATCTTGCAGTATGCAATCTAAGAGAAGAAAATATATCCCCACACCCCATCCTTTTTCCAAAAAATCTTTGAGTAATCTGTTGGTATTACTCGTTGGCACCTCCCCCCCCCCCCCCCCCCCAGATGTTTTTAATGTTGATATTGCATCATATGTCAGCAGGTCCTGTACAGAGTGTTACTCTTGTCAGAGCATGCCATGAAGTCTCTCTTTCTCTAGCCAATTCTCCAGCCCTATTTCTCTTATTTACCTTTGCAAAAGTCAACATCTACCTTGTTTTCCAGTTTCCACAAACTGTACCCTCTGCCACCATCCTCTCCAGTCCACACTGATGTTTAACATGGCCAAACACCTCAGTTTTTGGGGTAGGATACTGTTTATGAGCCAGTTCTCCTATGTTTTTTTTTCTTTTTCTTGGTTCATGGTATTCTTTGATTGAGTAAGCATCTATGACTCACATCTATAAGTGGCCACATAATTTGTTTGCGGGGCCCGACTCGTAATTCCAACGTACTGGAATCGAAACCCACTGCTGGCTGCATGGATTTTTATTATGGCATGGGGCGTCGCAGGCCAACCCAGCCTAAAATGGGTACCAGGATGTATGTCCTGGGAAAGTAAAGACGACTGGCATAATGCTGACTAAATTACCCACCTAGTGCCTATTGGTCTGTAAAAATATGAGTACTTTTCCCATATGCCTGATGCACCTAAAGGTGCGAAAATGAATCTTTACTTTACTTTTACATAATTTGTTACTTCAACTTGCTTGCAGGTGCAGTGCCCTGGGTTCTTCATGCCAATTAGTCTCTGCAATGTATACATATTCACTTCACTCCTCCACAGAATATCCAAGATGTCACAGTGGTTATGGAAGACTACGCAGCTAGCAGTCCCAGAGAGGTCAGCGTCTTACGAGGGCAGCAAGTTGAAATCATAGATGCCTCACCAGGTCAGGTGGATTGGTGCCTGGTTAGAACTTTCCCTGCTGATGGAGCAGATTGTTCTCAAGGCTTGGTGCCTATGTCCGTGCTAAAACCCATGTCATACCTGCAAACACCTGGTGGCCGGAACAGTATAGACCTAGATGGTATACATGATTTTGACTCTTTTCATGTGTGTGTATACAAATATACCAAACATAGTAGATGTTTACCTGAACAGTTTAGATTTAGGAGTATGTTTTAGACACTGACGTTCAGAAAACAGAAACTGTGGTAATCAGTAGTGGACAAGAGTGACCAAATGTGAACATCCCAGTAAGTAGAGAGATATTAAACAAGTAACAGGTTTCTGCTGTCATGCACTTGTAAAAATATATGATGGCTGAAGTGAAACAGAGATCATAAAGAGAATAGGAAAAGACTAAAACTATTTAAGATGCAAAAACTATTGATTTCTGGAGAGGTAAACAACACATTACAAATTAGAATCTTTATGTGTTATGTATATACAGCCCTACTGTATGGTGCAGAAACTTGGACAATTCTTCTTCTTCTTTTGTTCGCCTGAAATAAGTAGTCTATATCAGCAATTTTGTCTCTTGTATAAATTTCACTGTTGTTGTTAATTCATTCAGTGGTCCATAGAGTTTACGTTCCACTGTTGTTCTTTCTGGCCAAAGGGTTTGCTTTAATGTGTCAAATTCGGTGCAGTCCTGGAGTACATGCTCTGCTGTCTGGGGCACTTTTCCACAGGTGCACATGACTAATACACCTATCACTTGGACAATGAAGAGGCAACTAGAAAATTGATTTGAGTCTCTGGAAATGGGGATATACTGAAGAATAGGTCATAGTTCATGGAAATGGGGATAAACTGTAGAATAGGTCATAGTTCATGGAAATGGGGATATACTGTAGAATAGGTCATAGTTCATGGAAATGGGGATAAACTGTAGAATAGGTCATAGTTCATGGAAATTGGGATATATTGTAGAATAGGTCATAGTTCATGGAAATGGGGATATACTGAAGAATAGGTCATAGTTCATGGAAATGGGGATAAACTGTAGAATAGGTCATAGTTCATCGAAATGGGGATATACTGTAGAATAGGTCATAGTTCATGGAAATGGGGATATACTGTAGAATAGGTCATAGTTCATGGAAATTGGGATATATTGTAGAATAGGTCATAGTTCATGGAAATGGGGATATACTGAAGAATAGGTCATAGTTCATGGAAATGGGGATATACTGAAGAATAGGTCATAGTTCATGGAAATGGGGATGTACTGTAGAATAGGTCATAGTTCATGGAAATGGGTATATACTGTAGAATAGGTCATAGTTCATGGAAATGGAGATATACTGAAGAATAGGTCATAGTTCATAGAAATGGGGATATACTGAAGAATAGGTCATAGTTCATGGAAATGGGGATATACTGAAGAATAGGTCATAGCTCATGGAATTGGGGATTTACTGAAGAATAGGTCATAGTTCATGGAAATGGGGATATACTGAAGAATAGGTCATATTTCATGGAAACAAAAAACAGTCCGCTACAGAGATTCTGGAGAGACTATGAAAAAAAAAAACAGAATTACTGAAAGAAATTTTTAAAAAAAGACTACATTAAAAGACATAACACACTTTAAAAAACCACACTGGAGGGAAGAGTTGATGGTGAGAGAGCAAGAGGTAGACAATATTACAAGTGGGAGGACAACATAAAGAGATGATGAACAGTAGTCTGAAAGAGAGTACAACCAAGACAAGAGACAGAGCATGTTGGAGATCTACTGCAGCCAGCCATATGGAGAGGGTACCTGACTGATTGATAGAAAAAATTGCACAAGATAGAACACAATGAAAGAGTAGACTGCGGCCATGAATAACAGCATAACAGGGTGATAGTGATGGTGATCAGATAGTCATTAGAATGTCAGGCAGATAGATATTCAATAAATTAAATTTTTTCCACTTAATTATTGTGCTGTGACCAAATTCATAATCTGTTCAAATCACCATTCATTACTGACATAATACGGACTAATAGAATGAAATGGCTAGAGCATATTGAGAAAAACTGTATACAAAAGGGAGCTGAATGGTTGTAGTCCATGAGGCAGACCATGAAGATGATGGAGAGATAATATCCAGACAGACTTACAAACACTTGGTGTCACCAACTGGAAAAAAAGACCAGCCAGAGAAATGAGTGGAGGTGGGTGATACCTGCAGCAATGAACCTCAAGGGCTCGGTATGCTAAAGAAGAAGAAAAATTATTGTGCTGTTTTTTCTTTGTTAAAATAAATCTGAGTCATTTGGATGTTGTCTTCCCCAGATTCTATGGGTAATGCAGAAGGCACATCATCACCGGTCAGCAAGCGCAGGACTAGCTTTAAGTAAGTGTCTTCTCTGTGCTGTCTGGTTTTTTTTTTCTTTTTTGTTTCATCATCATCATCATCATCATCATCCTCATAAACCACTTCTGCCGTTAAGCGTCGTGGGGAGGAATAATTTGCGATCCAGTGCACGTTGACCGCCACTGGCTATTGTCATGCTGTTAAGAATGTCTTTAATGTTGTCGATCCATATTTTTCCGTGGCTGTCCTCTTGCTCTTGTAGCTGATCTTCTGAGATGTAGTGCTTGTGATGGTATTTGGTCTTGCTGCATTCTAACGAGATGACCAAACCACTTGATCTGCTGTTTCTCAATGAATCTAGTACAAGGTGTCGTTCCCACAATTTGCCTGATAGTTTCATTATTCACTCGATCTCGGATGGTTAGGTTGGCTGCTTTTCTCAGGCATCTCATCTCACAGGTGGTGATTTTGCATATATGGGCTTTAGATAGTGTCCATGACTTCTGGTTTCTATTCTTTTTGTTTGATGTTGCTTATCTCAGTCAGTAGCAGGCAAATATTTTAACTCATTCTACATTAAGTTCTTCTTCAAATCCTCCTACTCCACTTGCATCATCTTGAGCCCTTAAGGTTCATAGCTGCATATGTCACCTTTCTCTATTCATGTCATTGGCCTTCTCTTTTCAGTTGGTGACTCCAAGTTTTTCTAGGTCAACCTCTTTATTATCTCTCCATAAAATTCTTGGTCTGCCTCGTTATCTGCTCCCACTCAGCTCTTTCGTGAATGCAGTTTTTGCATTAAGTGTTTACTTAAAGTAATATATGTTTGGGTCAGCATGAGTGAAAACATGGCACATTAAGAAAGAAAGAGTTACGACAACAGTAGGATCAGAGCTGAATTATCCTATCGACTGGATGTGGCAAAGGCATTAACTCTTTGGGTACCAAAGAAAATATTATATGTTTATTTATAAATACTTTAATTCTTTCAGTTCCACGGACAGGCTCAAGGGGTGTTAAAGAAAAGTGTATAATTGGCACAAATGCGTTGATTGGGCTTGTAGGTAGGAACCTTTGAACATATGATGAGTTCCTTGAGACTGAAAGAGTTAACTGTCCTCTGGTACTGAGTGAGTTAAAACAGTTGTACACTGTAAGTAGAGCCTATCAAACTCATGGAAGTGTTGCTTGGTTCTGAATAATTGGACTCACTAGTGGGAGTTGTGGTAGTTCCATGGCTTACATGCTTTCCTCTTTCTATGGGTTCCAGGGCCCCATTCAGGCATGTTGTAATAAAAGTCGACTGATGGGAGGCTTCCTTCAGGGTCGGAGTGCATCTGCATGAGAAGCAAGGAACCAGTAGGGTGCTTACAGATAAGAAAGATCTGTAAAACAGATGTACTCAGGTTCTGGAACAAGACTAAAGTCCAGAGGTGGATAAACAACCAGAACTTTCCACCAGAGTTTACAGATGGTGAACGTAAATAAGAAGAAGACATGCTTGCTGCTAGCCTGCTCTATGAATCCCTATTAGGGCAGGGATTTTTTTTTTAAAATAAGCAGGTCTCTGTGGTGAAGTCAAATTGTTTGCACTCTGAAGTTTATGGGCCCATTTCACAACTGCCTCACTTAGTTTGTGAGTGAATTTTTTATAGAAATCCCTGGAGATTATCACAGGAGCTACATACAGAGTTTGTATTTTATGTTTGTAGCAAGTAGCTAACCTTTTTGCAGAGAGACCAAACCATATGGAATAAACCCCGAAGTTAGTCCTCTGGACTTTTAAAAAGAATTGTGGCACAACTTTCAAAGTCATCCGGAAACTTCTCATTTTCTGTGTTGTATTAATGCGTGACTTATTGGCTTTTTCCCCCCAATGAAGCCTTTTGATTCTGTATTTCTAGAGTATTTGATGTTATTGGCTTTTTTCCCCCAGTGAAGCCTTTTGATTCTGTATTCCTAGAGTATTTGATGTTATTGGCTTTTTCCCCCCCAGTGAAGCCTTTTGATTCTGTATTCCTAGAGTATTTGATGTTATTGGCTTTTTCCCCCAGTGAAGCCTTTTGATTCTGTATTCCTAGAGTATTTGATGTTATTGGCTTTTTTCCCCCAGTGAAGCCTTTTGATTTTGTATTCCTAGAGTATTTGATGTTATTGGCTTTTTTCCCCCAGTGAAGCCTTTTGATTCTGTATTCCTAGAGTATTTGATGTTATTGGCTTTTTTCCCCCAGTGAAGCCTTTTGATTCTGTATTCCTAGAGTATTTGATGTTATTGGCTTTTTCCCCCCCAGTGAAGCCTTTTGATTCTGTATTCCTAGAGTATTTGATGTTATTGGCTTTTTCCCCCCCAGTGAAGCCTTTTGATTCTGTATTCCTAGAGTATTTGATGTTATTGGCTTTTTCCCCCAGTGAAGCCTTTTGATTCTGTATTCCTAGAGTATTTGATGTTTTTTGGCTAATTTATTGCACCACTTCTCTTATAACCCATTGCCATTGACAATTTATTTTCCTTTCAGTGGCTTTAGCAGGTGTCAGTAGATATATGTTTTCATACAGGTCTTCACTTTATTTTTCATCTTTGTTATCTTATTTTACAGTTAATTTGTTTTAGTTTATTGTACCCATGTAATTTCTGACATTCATTTTAAGGTTATTTTGTTTCAGTTTACCTAATTTACCTCTATTCTTCTTCTACATTCATCCACAAAAGGGTGTTGGGCATGTTGTTTTGTGGTTTTCAGCTTGGCTGAGATATCTGTGCCTTTCAGCCAAGCACATCCAATTTCAGCAGATCCTAGTCACCTCTTAGGACATGCTTGTTAAGGAGCAGGGGGTATATTTTTGTCTATTCTTTTTTTCTCTCTCTCAAAATAGGGCCCTGACACAAAAAACTACATTTAATTTGTGACATTTCACTTTACAGTGAATTCGTTTCATTTTGTTATGTTTTCAGTAAAAGCTGTTAAATTTTCCGTTTTATCTATTTTAATTTAGTTTGTTGTAGACAAAAGCACAACGTAAATGATATAATTATGCATTTCATGCGTCTTTGTATGAGGGAGACAACTAACAAAAACTTTTGACAACATATTTTATAAATAATCTCCCTTAGGTAAAACAACACTAATTCTTTGATCCGATAGCGACACTTTTTTTATTGTGTTTAGTACAGGAAAATAGAAGGTGATCAAAGAAAGCCTCTACTGTACTGCTTGAAAAGGTTATTAATGTTTGCCTGGCAGTCACATATAACAATACTAATTAATTAGCTTTAGCCACCTGTACCCATCTTTATTCATCATTTTTAGGAATCTGCAACAAATCGGTTTAGCCATTTGTTGAAGAAGAACCTATCCTTTGTCCAGGCGCAGCATCAGTTAAACCTTTGTGTTTGAACCATCCTTGTTTCTTTGGACCATCATTGTGCCTTTGTATTTCACTTGTATGTGTTGTCTGTTATCATCATCATCATATAACAGGTCATTTGCAGAACGTCCTTCCCATTGCAACCCATTAGAAAGACTTTTTATGTCCCTTTCTGAAATGTCCAGGCAAATGCCTTTTCATGCTGAAGGTGTCGTTCATGTCATGTGCCAGTCTGCGTCAATCCTGATCCTTTCCAGGCCTGCTTCCCTTAATGTTCTTTCTACACACTGCTTTTTTTTCCCCACTTGATCTGACCTCTTCTACCCTGGCATGTAGACTTTTGCCAGAGAGATCGGCAGACTTCTCTATCTGCATTTATTTACTTTTTAAAATTTATTATTTTTTTGGGCAGCATTAGCGCAGTTGATAGGAGACTCACTTTCAAATCCAGCTGCGACTCCCTGCAGCCCACGGCTAGTGTTCAAAACAGGGCAGTTCCTGGGGTTCACCCAGCCTCTAAGAAATGGGTACCAGAGTTGACACTCTGGGGTAAATGGAGGAACGTCGCTGTAGCTACAGAGTTACTTGCGAACTGCGACACAGGCGGACAGTTTCTTATCAGCTGTCCGTACTGGTGGCAGAGCACTTATGGTTTATAACCGTGTGCAGTGACGCTGGTTTTTTAATCTACCTCTTTTTAAAATTTTTTTATTTACTTGTTCATTTATTTAACTTATTCATGTTTCTCCTTTTTTTTACTTACACCTTCTTATTTATTTAGTTTTTTATTTTAGCCTTTCGTATTCATATTTTCTTCCCTGTTACGTACTTCTGAGTTTCATGTTGACCTTGGTTTTTGTTTTTTGTTTTTTTTTACTAGCTCTTTTGTCATGTCCATTGAGTTTTCCAGCTGCAATTTGTACTGCATTTAGTTCTCCTTTGATAAAGACTTTAGTCAAAAGTATTTATATGCATTCTTTCCATTCCTTCCCGTGGGCTTTCTAGTCAAATTTTGTGTTAGATTTAGCATTTCTCTATCACAGCTTTTTTTTTTGGGACTTTGTTCCTTTCCAGTATTCTGTCAGGTACAGAATTTTTGACCCAGCGAACCCTGGGTTATCCTGGTGGCTTATTTCCCTGGTTCTTGGCCTCCCAGGCCTGCTCTTATTGCTGATTCTCTCCCATTCTGCATACATGTCTAGACCATCGTAACTGTAACTGATCACCTCTAGTTTGTAAGGCCTGGGTTTCAAGATCAAGACTTTCTAAACACTGTAATGTTCAGTATGGGGAACTTGTTACAATTTCTGAGATATGATGCTGTTTATGAACCAGTGTTTTAGTGTTGTGATCTCTGTTATCTGTCATGCTAACATTTGCTTTTCGGCCCTGTTCAACTGCTTTTCTGTGATACAGTGCTCTGTCACAACTTGCTGTTGTTATTGTTACTATTTCTACGGATGTGCCTCGCTGCACTCTGAGCACACCCAGATGTACTCAATCTCTATCAGCAACTGGTAGGTATTCTGATTGTTTCTACAGCATACTCTTTGTGTGTCTGCTAGAACTGACCTTTCATGTGCCTATACAGGTCTGTGTTTATGAGTGTGTATATACAGTCATGTTGCTATAATGTATTTATGACTTAGTTATAGTTAATTGAAACCTCATACAAGTAGAACAGTTTTATTTGTTAAATATTTAGGTCAAGAGGATCGACTTCACTGCACTGGGTTTTATCCCGTGTGGCTCAGTTTTTCTCTCCGGTGAAGGGCTGTCCGCATGTCGAGAGCATCACACAAAGCACACAAACACCCTAGCTCTGGTAATGACCCCAAAGGGATTTCTCTAAAGATTGCACTTGTGAATTGAATGACGCAGCCATGAAACAACCTCCTTGACCACTTCACTGTGGAGACCTTCAAAGATCTGACTTGATGCGGATGGTCCTATTGTGGGGGAAAACATGAATCGACTCACTGTGAAGAAAGAAAAAAGAGCATGTCGTAAGAGTCGACTAACTGGGGCTTCCTTCGAAGCTGGAGTGCCTCTGCCCAAGCGGCAAGGAACAACCAATAACTGCACATAATAAGCCAGCAAGACAGATGTATACGCAAAACTCAGACCCTGGCACAAAGCCAAAGTCCAAATTGACAAACAGTCCTCGCTGAAGTTTACAGCCGGTAAATAAAGAAGGCAAAGAAGTGGGGATGGAATTTCTATTATGCATAACTTGTTAGTTTATTCTTTGTATTCCATTTGTCGGCATAACATTAGATTTCATATTATATTTTGTGTTTGTTTGATTATCATGTTACTGATATTATTTTCTGTTTAACTACTCACCTTTATATATGTCCTTATCATAATTCATGCAGCCAACAAATACATTTCTCTCCTTGTCACATGGCATGAGGAACCAATGTCATGCAATGTTTGTTGGCACCTTTTCAGATAATAGTGTTATATTATGCTATAGGGAGGAATAAGAGTAACTGCCCATTTATGATAGTAAGTGTGACTAGCAAGACTCTGCTGATATCCCTTGTCTAATCTCTGGGCAGTAATATAGAGGCCATGTGTTGCCCATGCAGCATGTTCCCTCACTAGGCCTGCTTTGTTTACTCCAAAGAAAAGCTAACAGCAAACTAAAGCATGCTGCAGAAGTTGCCGGGTCAGAAAAGCAGAGCTGTCGGTCAGAACTTTCCTCCTAGAGGTTCTTTCAACCAAAGCTAAGAACCGACTGCCCTGTCTTAAAATTAAGTCTGAAGTTTTAACAACGGACTAATATCATGGCACACGGGTAGTAACCCATCAGTGCTCCGTTCTGCTTCTGACCCGTCTGAGGCTGAAGAAGCTCAGCACAGTGCACAGGCTCTGTAGCACCGGCGAGGATCCTGAAATACTTTGGGTAGATTTTTAACTCCAAATTTTGCCCGCCTGCGCTGTTAGACTACCCTTTTCAATTTTCATCTGCCAAGGGATTTTTTACATACCCAACAATACACACGGGCAACCGATCTCACTACCCAGAGACCAGGGGGACTTACTAAAAATCCCAGCCCTTACCTGGGATTAAACCCGGAACCTCCATCACTCGATGCAGACACCATACCTCTAAACCATGCAGCCCCCAAAAAATAAGTTTTCAGGCTGTATTGTCATGTCCTAAGATGAGACTAGTATCCTCCCCAGTGTGTGCCTACACTTGAGTCCGTTGACTTAATGTGAGAATCTAAGCAAGAGTAATGAACACAAGACATTGATTATTATATTCTTTTCTTCGTTTCATTAGAAAGTGGCTGACCACCCCGGTCAGAAAACTTAGCCATGGTAGAATTGACAAGCAAGGGATGTTGCTGGATGCGCAGAAAACTTTACAAAAGGTCGACAGGATGGCCATCACAAATCCACTGTATGCTGACAGGGTAAGCATTTGTGGGTTCTGTGATGTGTGTCATGTGGATTCTTGTTGTGTTCTGACTGTTTTAAAGATTCTTTTTGTGGTGTGGTATGCTATGTTGAGCCTCTTCACAACATTCAAACTGCTCTGTCAAATCTCTTGCAAAATTTAACCGGCTTTGTTGACTCATCCTACAATGTTTAGTTTGTTTTGTAAATTTTTTTGTTTGTTTTACAATCTGCTCTTTTAAATTTTTTTTTTTTTTTTTAAATCCATAATGACATTCTAGCACATCCGTCTGGTCCATTCCTGCTCCATCTTTCTATGCTGCAGAGCCATCTCTCACGGCCTCCATTCTTATTATACCCGGTAGGAGTTGATTCGTATATCTTCTTTCCATGTTCCATAGTCACTTTCTGCAAGTTTTTCCTTTTCTAATACCCATTTCCGACAGGCAGTTTATCTTCTTTGACTCCTTTGTTTCAACGTCTCTAGAACGCAATGCATTCAGTACGTCTGCCCTGTTCATACTTCTCTTCTTCTTCTTCTGCCAAGTACTGCAGACGCAGCCAGTCTATTGGCTCTTTCGTTTCCTTTCACAGCCAAGATAGTTTTTAGAGGCAGGACTTCAGGGTGCTGTCAACCCGTTCTAGTTGGAGTTTGTCAGTTTCGGGTTTCTTAAGCATGCTGATTGAGTCTGTCACTATGAATTCGTGAGTGGCTTTCTATTCTGCCTGCAATGCAAATGCATTTCCTAAATACTTGATGTAATCAAATCGCCTGCGACTCGCTGCATCCCACGGCCGGTGTTCAAAACAAGACGGTTCTCGGGGTTCACCTAGCCTCTAGGTAATTGGTACCAGAGTTAACACTGGGTTAAATGGAGGAATGTCGCTGTAGCTACAGAGTTTCGTGCGACACAGGCGGACAGTTTCTTTACGGCTGTCCGTGCTGGTGGCAGAGCACTTGTGGTTTAAAACCGTGTGCACTGACGCTGGTTCACATATCCCGACTTTACCTTTTATTAAATCGCCATTGAGACAACAGAATTCCCCGTAAAATTAACTACACGCTTACTGTACAACATGAAGTTGTAAAACTGGCCTCAAATCAGTAAATTGATTGTGTGTCACCTAATGCTGTATAACATCGATGTTACATCATTGGTTCCGGTGGGTAATGACCTGTCAAGTTAATCACCCCAGACTTGCAGCAGTGGCAACAGCTGCAGGTAGGTATAAGCGGTACTACCTTCGGATAGTTAGTGGAGCTTGTTTAATGTCTGAGTGGCTTTTGAACTTGGAAACATAAGTTTAGAGGCAGTAACCCATGACATCATCATCACAATCATCATCATCACAATCATCATCATTATCGTCATCATCATCATCATAACTGCTATCACCTTTATCATAATCGCTGACATCATGCCATCATCAGCTTCCACTTAAGCAGCGTGGGGAAGGAACAGTTTGCAGTCCAGCACCTGGCATCTGACAGTGGTTATTGTCATTTTTGTGTTGATGTAAAATGCCTTTAAAGTTAGTGTGATCAGTTTGCACTGAAGTCTTGTCTAACTAGTGTGATCACTTCACCTGTTGAAGTCTTGTCTAACTGGTGTAATCACTTCACCTGTTAAAGTCTTGTCTAACTGGTATAATCACTTTGCCTGTTGAAGTTTTGTCTAACTGGTATAATCACTTTGCCTGTTGAAGTTTTGTCTAACTGGTGTGATTAGTTCACTACTGAAGTCTTGTCTAACTGGTATGATCGGTTCACTACTGAAGTCTTGTCTAACTGGTATGATCAATTCACTACTGAAGTCTAGTCTAACTGGTATGATCAATTCACTACTGAAGTCTTGTCTAACTGGTATGATCAATACACTACTGAAGTCTTGTCTAACTGGTATGATCAATTCACTACTGAAGTCTTGTCTAACTGGTATGATCAATTCACTACTGAAGTCTTGTCTAACTGGTATAATGAATTCACCACTGAAGTCTTGTCTAACTGGTATGATCAATTCACTACTGAAGTCTTGTCTAACTGGTATGATCAATTCACTACTGAAGTCTTGTCTAACTGGTATGATCAATTCACTACTGAAGTCTTGTCTAACTGGTATGATCAATTCACTACTGAAGTCTTGTCTAACTGGTATGAATAAGTTCCGTGCTGAAATCTCATTTACCCAGTGTTATAAGTTCTCCACTGAAATCTTGTCTAACAGGTGTTTTAAATTCCCTGCTGAAGTCTTGACTAACCGGTTTGATCGGTGCCCTGTTGAAGTGTTAACTAAACCAGTTTTATCACTTCCTTACTGAATAGTTCTCATGTCTGTTTGATAGTTTCCTATCGAAATGTCCGACCCTATCAGTTTCCTGCTGGCTGTTATCTAACCGCTTTGATTAATTCTCTACTGAAGTCGGGTGTCTAACCGGTTTTATATCAGTTTGTTTTTTGTGATAACATCTGCATAATTAGTCCCGCCACCAAATGTAAAACATACATTGCTGATTTGAAATTTTCGGCAGCAGATCAGAACTTCAGAGCTGGGCAGCTGTGTGCGACAACACCCAGGCCAGATCTAATCAATATTGTCAACTTGTTTCGTGTTTGTGTTGTGCCGTGAAACATTCAGTGAACGAGGCCGTGAATAGTGACACGGAGGGTGCATTATATATAGATCGGTTTTGTTTTGTTCGTTCATATTTGTCTCTGCGAGTCTCTCTCTATATATATATATATACACACACACACACACACACACACACACACACACACAGATATATATATATATATATATATATATATATATATATATATACCAGAAGAAGGAGGAGGAGAAGAAGGAGAAGAAAAGGAATTTATATATATATATATATATATATATATATATATATATATATATATATATATATATATATATATATATATATATATATAAAGAAGCGCTCGCCTTTAAAGGGCAGTTGGCACTCTGTGTTGTGGTGTTTTACAGCCAGTCTGCGATATCTGACCTTTTCGGCCCAATACATCCGATTTAAGGAAATCTCTAGTTAGTCATATTTTACGAAATGCCTGTTAGTGACAGTGGGTCTATTCTTTTTCCACTGCTCAGAATGGAACCCTGTAACCCACACCTGAAGTTCACTGTAGATCGTAGTTTTTCCTGTAGTTGTGGCTACTGATCTGTCCACAAAGCACATGGTAAGAAATACCGTAGGTCCAGCGACAGCTCCCTGGGATCTCCATTAAACTCCCACTGGGAACTGACCGATGAAAATTGCACTCACGACCGCGTGGTGGATTGAGTCATTGCAAAACTCCACGGAGTTACCTTCATCTTTGTCCCAGGGTATGCGTGTGTTGCTGGCGCTGAAAGAGCCGATATATCAGCCGGCTCTGCTTTAGTTACAGAGACCCAACCTATGGATCACGCCGACATTGTTAACGTCATTAGAGAGGTAGGGCGTTTGGAGAATTTTGGGAGCATCAAATTCACATCGTTGTTCAGAGTGCAAGAATTGGCGGTAAAGATTGGCACCCCGGACGCACAAGAAGTCTTGTCAACCAACATAGGACTGTGACCATCAACCGCAGGACGCTGACGTATATGTTGAAGGGGGAATCTGTGCACCTATAGACGTGTCCGGAGTGCCGTGAAGATATTCCAAATCATAACTCATAACTCAGAGTGCGATTAGGTGCAGACCTAGCCATAACACTTGGGCACCCAAGAATGTTCAGAATTGTTTGCGGCAGGTACAGAGGATTGAAGTCCGGCCACCCGAATACCCCCACATAACACAGTGAACGCACAAGTAGTGTTGGGATGTAATTGTTTAACAAGGTTTCTTTTTCTTCTCATCTTCTTCTGCGTTCGCCCAGGTTTGCTTGCCAAGTCAGTAGTTCATATTCGTTCCCCGACAGAGATTTTATTTTTACCATTAGCTGCGACACACAAGGTCTGCTCGGCCTCATAAAAAATGGCATTTCTGGACATTTTTTAAGAAAGAAAGGGATTGATACAGGAACTGCTCACTCTTTTCTACACTTTACAGCCCAACTGCGGTATTTGCTGTTCTTCTTCTTATTCTCCAACCCCTCTTATAAAATCCATATGATAAAGTTATTATGGGGCAGGAAGTAGCCGATCACCCTAGTAGAGCCTGCCTGTTAGGGAAGAGGCAATGGATGTCCTTATGGAGTCCATACGCCTGGCGCGCCCCTCTCGCTGACCAGACGGCCACGATCACGACTGCATATCCCACAGCCATTCAGCCTCTTGGCACGTAGATCCCCTTTAGGCTTTTTTTTTTTTTTTTGGCCTAGGTTTGTCTCCTTTAGATCCGTTGCATTCCTCTACAGAGGAAAGGCAAGACGGACATACAACCAGTTTACGACCGGTACCATTATTATTGGAACTGCGCTTGCGTCTGAGGATGAGACGGAGCACACATGGGGATGCCCCGAGTGCTGTGATGTCAATTCTTGGTTAAACTAGTTCGCCTCTTCTGCCGCCTCTTCCTGCAGTTATTTTATCAAATGTTTTATAGGAGTTGGAAATGGAGGGGGAGAGATGTAAGGATCTCTTGTACTCTTTCTAATGCGTTGTATTAGATGATCTTCATTTGTTTTAGGATGTTCATGATACCGTCATCCCATTTGTTTCTGTTTTGCGTGGTATGTATGTATGTATGTATGTATGTATGTATGTATGTATGTATGTATGTATGTATGTATGTATGTATGTATGTATGTATGTATGTATGTATGTATGTGTGTGTGTGTATGTGTGTGTGTATGTGTGTATGTGTGTATGTATGTGTGTATGTATGTATGTATGTATGTATGTATGTATGTATGTATGTATGTATGTATGTATGTATGTATGTATGTATGTATGTATGTATGTATGAATGTATGAATGTATGAATGAATGAATATGTGTGTGTTCACTGTTGATCTCTATGACATTTGATACCATGAAGTACTTTCCAGAGGGCCAGACCGTCTCATTAGTTGCTCTTTAATGTTTTGAGGGACTGATATAAGTCCTAGCCTTTTTCTAATTTCTTCACACAGTCGTGATTTTTCTCCGCTGTCTTTCTGCAGTTTCCGGTGCCTTTATCAACTGTTTCATCTTGTATTGTATCATACCTGTAAAGAACCATTTCCCACGGCTTCAGGCGTATTGGTCATGTAGGGACAGATCTGTAATTTATAGACCAATCAGTGCTTGTTGTGTGATGTGTTCATAACGCTGCCGCCTTTACTTCCCAGGACTGTACCTGGTGCGCACTGAAGACTAGGTCGGCCTGGAAATTTTGATCATTTTTTGAAAAAATTCGGCTCAGTCAGGACCCGAGCCCACGACCTTCGGATCCCCATGCGAGCATGTGGCCGCTACACCACGGAGGCTCCCGTATAATGCCATACCTCCCATATATTTAGGTTGTCAGCATATTTGCTTTCTCTTTTATAGTCCCTTATTGCTAACCGCGTGCTCCTTTTTGTGCATTCATGTCATTCTCTGTGAAGAGTGTCTTCGGTAAAATGAAAGAGACACACTCTCCAGCTGCCGAAACCCGCTCCAGTTTGTAAAATTATCAGAAATAGCTGAGCAAGATTCACTCTCACGCCGAATGAGAGAGGACGGATGTCTCGCAAAGACAAATCAGTCGATAAACCACGGTCGATAAGCGACCTATGGCCGAGACGAGCGCGAGGCAACAGACGCTAGCAATGTGGACGACTACGGGAGATATTTTGCTGTTAAACATCCAGCTGTGGTTGTGACATTAAAAGCTGTCATTTGCGTTGTTATTACAATAATCGCCTGTACCATACTAAACATGGCCGTCGTCAGCAGAAACAGTCGTGACGCCGGTGTCAGCTGTTTAAGACACACTCGTCTTGGTAGAAGGAGCCACCTGCAGCATCCATCGACGTCGTCGGTTAACTCGGTTTCCCTTGTAACTTGTGAAGGCTCACTACGACTGTCGGAACGTAATCCCTGTGCTAGTTCAACTGCCAAGATGCTAGAAGTTGTTGTTTTAGCTCCGGTTTAAATGTGTAGTTTGAGCTTGCTTTGCTTCTGAATCGTACTGTGCACAGTTCTGTGATATTGTTGCAGGCGCTTCAAAGGAAAGGTATGCTTTGTTAAATTTAGCAGCTGCGATTTTGCTGTACTGGTGTATGTTTATCTAAGAGAAAGGTTGTGCGTTGTGGAATTTAGATCGATGGTGTTCTTATTAACATTAGCTGTGATTAGATGTGCTGGGCGAGACGATGAAATAGTCAGATTCGATAAATTTAACTGCGTTAATTCTCTCCACTGCTTCTTTTTCTCTCACTTTCTGCCATTCATCTTCTGTTTTACAAGTCTCCAGCTGGCATAATTTTTCATTTCTTTTTCATCGTTTCTGTCCGCTTATGTGGCATCTTGGTTCCGGAGAATTTGTATCCGCTATTAATGAAAACGCCTACCAAGTTCATGGTCCGCTTATTATCTTTGTTTGCTGTATATTATCGTGGGAACCAAACTTTTAGAGGCTTCTTATTCTCGATATCTGATTTAGACGCACGATTTTACTCAAGTATTGCCCCCCCCCCCCCCTTGTCCTCAAGGCTTTCCTCTGCTCTGACGACAAAATATTTCTTTGTTAGGATCTATCTCTCAGATTTACTCAGACAAAGTTGCAGCCAACCCTTGACAGACTGAAGCAAAGCTTCGCAAACGGCCATGAAAATAAGCCCAGCCAAAACAACATTATCAGCCAAGCAACAGTTGACGCCCCTGAGAATATGAGGGCATTTTCTGTAACAAGGCAATGAACCCAAATATTTGTATAATTGTTACCTGCGTCCCACGTTAGCCCCTCACCCCTTCCCCCCCCCCCCCCCCGAATAAGAGAAGGGATTCACCAAAGCTGCACTGAAGAAAAGAAAAAAATTAGGAGGAACGTAGTTTAGAACCTTTTCCGAAATGCTCAATAAAATTTACATTGGGATATCTTCGTCCTTTCAGTTTTCAATATGGCATATGAGTATTTTGAAAAATCTCTAAACTGTTTTAAGAAAATTTATAAGGTACCAACCTAAACGTTCGAGCTATTGCCGAAATATTGTCAGTTTAATACTCTTTTTAATTTCCAGAGGCTTCCAACGTTGATCTAGCGCTGTGAGTGAAAATTTCTGTTGCCTATTATATTACTTTGGCGATTGGAGACAAGACCAGTACAACGTCCTTGCAATGGATGCAAGCAATTTTTTAGAGCTCATAATGCAGGAACATTTAAGATCTTTGTGGTGTGTTGTGGAGTTGAATGAATTTGAAATCGTACGACAATTTTTTATTGACTTATACGACAAAAGCAAGAGCAAGACAAAGATAATACATGGATGCCTTGACCACTCCAGCGGCCTACGTTTAGCAATGGAGACAAAGATTGGCTTACAGTCCCAAGAGGACAGGAAAATGCATTGATGCTTACTTAATATTCCAGATTTTTAGCATTGGAAAAACACTGTTTAAAGCACAGAGCACCAGTTTAAAAAGATAGCCAAAGAATGACGCATAGAATACAAACATCCACTTCCTGGTGCAAAAATAAACTTTACCGCTATCCCGAATGCTTTTCATGGAAACACTGGCTACAAATCAGAGACGCCAAATATGGCGTCCTGACTAAAGGAGACCAGACTCCCTTTGACATGTAGAAAAACACCATTCAGTACGTTAAAACAAAACTGTCATAAAACGGTTGTATTTGGGTGTTTAAGGGCGGTTCTGCAAAAGTAACTGTTAGGGATAGAGTAGAAGTAATCCATAGTGTGTGGACCAATGGTGCCGTAAAATAGTGTAGTCTTTCTACAGGAAGTCGCTTTCCCGGTTATAAAGCCGAGGCTGTGGTGCTGAAGGAAGCATTGCCCATAGTACTCGATGAATGGAGTTCTGAGTCTGAAGTGGTTATGCTGACATATGCTGGCTAAGTATTATTCCAAGCAGGACGTTATAAGCAATCATAGATAAGCAAGCTCAGATCTTCTGAATAAGATGGATCAGCTGATCAAGCATACTGCTCTGCAACGCATCCCAGACCACTGCAGTGGGACTGAAACTGGAAGAGCAGAATATTTTACAAAACTTGGCAGCAATACAAACAGCCATATACAGGAGACACTTATGACAAATATAAACATGAGAACAAGACACCTGTTAGAACTGATTGGAACAGTGCCCAATCCAGCACAAAATCTCGAAGACCCAACCATGCCCTCTCACGAGAAAACCCCCACTATCTTTGGATACTTTGGTGTTAAAACTGTTATCCATTGGATTCGCCAACCAATGAATGTGTAGGTTATTCGATAGTGTACTGTAAGAAGGGGTTGTTTCAACGAGCCACGTATGCACTGTGGTCAGAAAGCAAACGTTATTGATTGCAGATGAGTTACTAAACACAAACCAAACCGCGATTCGTAAGTTCACGGAGTAGACGTGCACAAATGTAACCGAGTTTTCGACTAGTCTTTACTAACGGGCTAAACAGCAGACTTATAGACAGCCGACATGGTCAAAGTTCACTGTAAAAGTTTATATGAACCTGGAAAGCTGTTTTGAAACGTAACAAATAATAATTGGGGAAATGTGTGCCTCTGTGTGTATGAATAGGGATGAGGGGTAAATAAATGAATAACAATAATACCGCGTTAAGCTGAGGTAGGAACCGACAATACCACACTGAGGAACTTTCTTATAAACGCTCCGTCCCTATTTTCAACAGCAAGCGTAAACATTAGATAAAGGTAGACTGAACATATACGTCATCACTTTGATTCAGATAGAAATGCAGGCCTGCGCACATATGAAAATGTGTGTTTCTTCGTATATGAGAGTTGACTGTGTAAACCAGAAACTGTCTCGCAAAATCTCATTGACAGTTCAAAAGAACGCAGAAAATTTTGAAAAATAAATTACAAACACACATCGATTCCTGGAAATAGTTTACGTCAAAAGCATATATAAAAAGTCTCCAAAAAAAAAAAACACACACACACACACAACAAAGCGATATTCCGCAAGACAAAGCGAGGAAAACAACAATTGGCCAGGTTTTCTGGAATCTGACAGCCAGAGCCAGACAGTTGTTGCATTAGGAGACCACCAGGATGCAAGCATCGTTAGAGGAATGTGATTAGAATGCTTGATAACTAAATCCACTGGCAAATCGGGGGTGGGGAGGGAGTAGAGACAAGCAGACAAATTAAAACACAAAGAGAAAGAAGGTGGAAGGAGGGGCAGGCAGGTAGAAAAGGAAAGAAAGAAAGAAAGACACAAAGACAGAGGTCTGCAGACTGAAACTGAGGTAGGCAGACATAGAGTGGGGGAAGGGGGGTTATTTCTTTTTATTAGCATTCTTCTTCTGCCTTTCTATCCCCCAATGGAGCATAGGCCCTCAACTAACTCACGCCAAGTCGTTCTATCTTTCGCCATTACATGGAGCTCTTCCCATGTCCTCCCCATTTTCTAACTTCATTCTCCAGCTCTCTTCTCTGTGTGTTTTTAGGCCTTCCTTTATTCCTATGTCGCTGTGGGTTCCAATGCAAAGACATTCTACTTATGCTGTTCTCCTGTTTTCTCAGTGTGTGACCTATCCAACGCCAGCGTCTTTTCCTCACCTCTTGGTCCACTGGAGCCTGTTTAGTTCTCTCCCAAAGCTCTACATTAGGGAGTTATTATAGGCAGTACCTTATTCCTTTTTTGCGTTCACCAGCTGTAAATGCCGGCGTAAAGATCTGGATCTGGACTTTAGACGTGTTCTAGAACTTGAATTTTGCGTGCATATCTGTTTTACTATCTGGCATATTTGTATGCAGACTATTGGTTCCTCGCGTGTCGGGCAGATGCACTAAGATTTTACGATTTAGCAGTTCAAACATATAATGGCAACGTAATTTACAGCTGGATGCCGCAGGAAAGTTTATGATTGTTCGATACTGTGTTATTATGACTGGTTTGGTGTTTTTGCGACCGCATATGTCATTTTTCTTAGCGCCTTTAGCAACGTGGACGAACTATATGCCTTAATGGCCACCCGTGATTCTTTTGCACCGGAATACACAAGGGTCAGAGAGATTCAGGGCTGTGAATGTCCGATCTCTCGCGCAGTATAGCACACAAGCTGTTCTGCCTTGAGAGCTTGGTCTAGTCCTACTTGTACCTTTTGGGTGAAAGGGGCGCACTTGGTCAAGAAAACCAGGTCAGTTTCACTATAATCTCCACACGGACCGCGCATATACACACTGGCTCACTTCTGATTGGTCGACCTTAAGTCACCCGACCTTATCAAACTGCAACGGGGGTGTTCTGCAATGCCGTTGATACCGCGTGTTGTATATTTAAGCACGCCAGCGCTTTTAATAGTACAAAAACATTTAGAAACTGGGCCTAACACACAACTCTCCCAGAGAGTCACAGGCAACCTATGTCACGGGCATTCTTTTTCTCGGAAGAAAAACGTAATTGCAAGACACGCCAGAAAAGAAACAACATAGCGGCAACCTGTAAATCCCCCCTCCCCCCGGGGACAGCAGACCAGTCTAAAAAACGTATGAATGTAACGTGACCTAGTTTCCGTGCGGAGATTACCGTGAATATGACCGGAAACCCTTCTACTGTCAAGACCGCTGTGCGTAACCGCAGAGGCATAAAACACAGCGGATCTTGAGGAGACAGCCTCGATTTGAAAAACAAAAAAAAAAACAAAGCTTACGATGGACCTGCGTGCCTTTTGGCTGAATGACTGTGGCTTATATACAGTGATAAACGTGGAACTTCTGGTTAGCAGGTGGGGCGTATGGACTCCTATAGGACATTCCCTGCCTCTTCCCTTGCAGGCAGGCAATATTAGGGTGACTGTTAACTTCCTGCATTGAACGAAAATTTCGATAGATTTAATACTTAATAATAACTATTCAAGTAACAGAAAGTGTAGAATCATCACCGGAGATAGATACGGAGTGACCTGCTGGCGTATTGGGCGTATAGGGCTAGACCTATATTTTTAGAGCCAATCGGCATTAGTAGGTGATGTGGTCAACGTTACGCTGATCGCCTTTATTTCCCAGGGCATACCTCGTATCCACGTAGGGCTGGGTCGATCTGAGAGCCATGTTAATTTTTTTTTTTTTTAGTTTAAAGTGCAGCATTGTCAGGACCCGAACACACGACATTCTGATCCGCAGACGGTGGCTGGCGGGCGTATAGAGCTAGAGCTTTTTTATATGGGCCAATCGGCACTTGGTTCGGGGGAGGGGAAGGGGGGTGGTCAACTGAACAGGGTATGTAGGATTTGCTGTGTCGGTGTATCATGCAGGTGAAGGTCGTAGAGTTAGATGGTCAAGCCATCAGTTTGCAGCCGGGGGAAAGGGGTAAGGCGAGGGTCACATTAGGGAAACACTGGATTTGCATGGAGGCAACAGCTGGTGAACACTTGCATACAGTACTCAATGACACCCAGCCAGAGGAGGAAAACACCAGCTGGATATATATAACTACATCCTGCCCAGTACGTCGGCCTCAGTTGCTTGGGCGTTGCCAACACGCTTCTTAATGCCGAGGTGTCGGGTTCGATCCCAGCTGCGGGCCTTGCGTTGGTTTCGACAGTGGTATCGAGAATCCTACTATCCAGAAAGCAGTGGCAAACTACTGGACGTAAATTTGCCTATTCTTTGGTCATGTGATTGAGGTGGGGGTGAGGGGGGGGGGGGCTTTGGACAATATTGTGTCGACTAGGAAGAATCAATTGTAGAAGAGGTAGAGGCAGACCGAGAGAGATGATGACGGATGGATTGTGACGGTGACACGGAGGAATATCATCGGTGGAAATGATCCACGGGACAAGGGACAGGGCTCTGGGGAGATGCATGAACGCTTACGCCAGTCGACACATGCTTGTTAGGGAGGCACTCCGAATTCGAAGGAAACCCCTAATATGTTGTTTCCCTCTACTGAGCCCTGCAGTATTGTTCTTGAGAGGCTGTTAGATCTTATTACATGTCCATACTATTGCATTTTTCACTGTAGTTAAAAGAGATTTATAGTTGCCAGTGTGCTGTATAATTTTATAGCGAAACTTCGTTTGTAAGTGATCTCTCTATGATATGCCAAGAATTTTTCTAAAAAATCGCGTTTCTAATGCTTATATTTTTCTTTCAAGTTCAGCAGTTAAGGTCCACGTTTCACAGCCATATGTAAATGTAATAATAGCTAGTGCTCAGAGCAACCGAATCGTAGTTTTGGAAACAAAACAAAAAAAACTTGGCTTTTTCCCATCACATCATTCAAAGGTGCAAGAAGCCTAGACGGTTGCTGATTAAGCTACATGAAAGATTCTAAGACATAAAGAGTTCTTGTCAACTTTGCTACCAACAGACGGTCAACCTGTTGGAGGTAGATGGGAATTAGAAGGGGGGAAATGGTTATTTCAAGGGGAAAAAACGCCTTTATTTAAAATACAGCACATAATTCACGCACTAAGAGATATCCCGCCCCTGTGTCTTGTCTGTCTGCCCGTCTGTTTGCCCGTCTGTCTGTCTGTATGTATGTATGTATGTATGTCTGTCTGTCTGTCTGTCTGTCTGTCTGTCTGTCTGTCTGTCTGTGTGTGTGTGCGCGCGCGTGCGTGCGTGCGTGTGTGTGTATGTATGTATGTATGTGTGTTTGTTTGTGTGTGTGTGCGCACGCTCGCGCGCTTTAATGGGCACGAGATTAAATCATACTTTCTGCAAAGTCGAGTCGAGTGTTATATGTCTATCTTTTTTTCTTCGGGATCACTGGCTGTAAACTCCGGCGGAAAGTTCTGGTTGTTTGTTAACCTCTAGATCAGTGTTCTCTCCCCCCCCCCCCACCTCCCGCTGGGACCGTTAGGAAGGGTGGTGGTAGCTGCCTCGGTCAAATTTAGGGGGCGCTTGGAAGCTCTAGGATATGGGCGGTAGCTGCCTCGATCAAATTTTGGGGGCGCTGGGACGCTTCAGGGAGGTGGGCGGTAGCTGCCTCGATCAAATTTAGGGGGCGCTTGGAAGCTCTAGGATATGGGCGGTAACTGCCTCGATCAAATTTTGGGGGCGCTGGGACGCTTCAGGGAGGTGGGCGGTAGCTGCCTCGATCAAATTTGGGGGCGCTGGAACGCTCCAGGAAGGGGGGGGGGCGGTAAATGCCTTGATCAAATTTAGGGGGTGCTGGGACTCTCCGTGGGGGGGGGGGGGGGGGAGCGTAAGCAACCTCAGGTGCAGCTGGAAAGCACTGAATGAAAGTAAAACAGCAGTATCATCATCATGTAGCAGGTCCTTTGCAGAACGTCGCTCTCATCACAGTCTGCCTGAAAGAAACTCGGTCTCTTGCCAGTTCTCCTCACGAACTTTCACACTCAACGAGTAACTTATATCCTGTGCCAATCTTCGTGTCTGTCGGCCCCATGCCTTCTGCTATATTTTTTTTAAATCCGTCGTGGCGCTTGATATGACCAAAATATTTCAGCTTTCGAGAAAGGATGGTGTTTATTAGCCAATCTTCCTTGATGTTCAGGTCGTTTAAGATGTCAATATTTCTCATCTTCTTTGTCCAAGATATTCTGAGAATCTTTCTATAGCATTTCAGCTCAAAAGCCCCAATTCTCTTTCTCAAGGACTGAAAGATAGTCCACGACTCACATCCATATGTAGCCACAGGGAAGATGCATGCTCTCAAAATTCTAATTGTTATCTCCTTGCTGGTACTTAACCATAGACTTTTCAGGCTGTTCAATCTTTGCATTGCTATAGCCATCCTCCTTTTAATTTCTGTCGAACAGTCTCAATTGTTGTTTATTATAGCAGTATAGAGAAAGAGAAAGAAAAAGAGACTGTTGTTGCATGTTGAATTAAGATCGACATCATAGCACTCGGGACACTCTCATAAGCACTTCGACCCCATCTTTAGCAGCAGACTAAGAGTACCAACTCCAATTTCATCAGTAACTGTCTTATTGTGTATCCGTCTCGCTTTTCCCTCGAGTGTTGATACATTTTCAGGACTAAATAGAAAATCACAAAGTCCAGAGGATCGACTTCATTGCATCAGGTTTTATCCCGGATGGATCGGTCTCTGTTCGCAGAACGATTAGCCGCCTGCCGAGAGCGCCGCGCAGAGCAAAAACTCTGTAGCTTCGGCGACAGTCCCAATGGATCTCCGTCAGAACTTAACAAGGCCCCACACATCAAATACTGTTCTTTTACAAACTGTATTGCCTAATGTGTTGTTATTAAAATGGCTTATACTGTATAAGCGTTGACTGCAGATGCCACAGATGCAACTAAATAAATACATTTAGGACATTAAAACCCTTTGATGCTATACCTTGCAAGGTATACCAAAAATAAGAGGCGTAGAACCCGAGTAGACCACGAAGAAGATGGAAATATAACATCGGAGAACCTACAACACTGCATAGTGTCTGTGTTCTCGGCGGCCGGAAGAGTTCTAGTAGCAGAACGGGGGAATGACATAGTAGAAAGGGACTAAAACAATGGTGATTTCCTTATAATGTTAACTTTAAAAAAAAAAAAAACGGATCGCACTGTTGCTGGCATTTGATAGGACACGCGTTGATGAAACATGATAACATTATAGCTGGAATGGCTTTGAGGGAGCCCACAGGTTCGGAGGAATAGAGGCAGACCAAGAAACACTTTGAAAGAAATTGAAAATAATGAGCATGACCTGGGTTAAGTCGCCTGTGATAGCAAAAGGTTAGGACGGCTTGACTTGAGTTGGTTGTGGACCCAAACTCTAATAGGGAGGGGGGTAGAGGAAAGGATGAGTGTATGAGGAGAAACTTCACCTGTATTTTACCTTGAAAGATTGGCAAGTGAAGAACAAGGTGCTTAATGCCAACGCCATGATTTCTTGTTTTGACTACATGAACTTCCTAATATCTGTATGGAATCCACACACGTGATAGAAATTACCACTGCCATCTCCCCCACCCATGTTCACTTGTGGATTCCTTGGCCCTATTTATATGTGTGTGTGTGTGTGTGTGTGTGTGTGTGTGTGTGTGTGTGTGTGTGTGTGTGTGTGTGCGTGTGTGTGTGTGTGTGTGGTTTTTGTAGTGTCCACAAACTAGAATGTCGTTGGCAGGCGGAGTACTTGAGTTTTAGAGGGGAGGAATCAACAATCTGCTCTGTAAAATTGATTTGCATACAAAACTCGAGTTCCGTAACCAGACCAAAGTCCAGAAGTGGACGAACATTTAGAACTTGCTGCCGGAGTTTACATATGATGAACCCTAAGAAGAAGATAATGAGGGCGATAAAGATGATGATGATCATCATCACAAGAGAAGGCCGTTGTTTGTCTTGAAGTCATCAGCCCACTAACCAACCAGCCAGTCAACTGTCCACCCAGCCAACCAAACATTAGTCCACCAGCTAACTAATCGATAGATACACCAGCCAGCCAGCCGACTGACCAATCAAACCAGCCAGCCAACCGACTGACCAGTCAAACCAGCCATCCAGTCGACTGACCAATCAAATCATCGAGCCAACCGACTGACCAATCAAACCAGCCAGCCGACTGACCAATCAAACCAGCCAAACAACTGACCAATCAAACCAGCCAGCCGACTGACCAATCAAATCATCGAGCCAACCGACTGACCAATCAAACCAGCCAGCCGACTGACCAATCAAACCAGCCAGCCGACTGATCAATCAAACCATCCAGCCAACCGACTGACCAATCAAACCATCGAGCCAACCGACTGACCAATCAAACCAGCCAGCCAACCGACTGACCAATCAAACCAGCCAGCCAACCGACTGACCAATCAAACCAGCCAGCCAGCCAACCAACTGACCAGTCAAACCAGCCAGCCAACCGACTGACCAAACAAACCAGCCAGCCAACCGACTGACCAATCTAACCAGCCATCCAGCCGACTGACCAATCAAACCATCGAGCCAACCGACTGACCAGTCAAACCAGCCAGCCAACGGACTGACCAATCTAACCAGCCAGCCAACCGACTGACCAATCTAACCAGCCAGCCAACCGACTGACCAATCTAACCAGCCAGCCAACCGACTGACCAATCTAACAAGCCAGCCAACCGACTGACCAGTCAAACCAGCCAGCCAACCGACTGACCAGTCAAACCAGCCAGCCAACGGACTGACCAATCTAACCAGCCACCCAACTACTCAATAAGTAGCCAGCCACAATAGCCAACTAACCTGATAGCCAACCTTCATCTTTTTATAGTCCATACCATATGCCGTCGGTAGTCATGTCTGTCCACAACCTCCTGTCTCGCTTACCTTGAATCATATGATTTCCTATGCACGATATAAGACTGACTGTTCAGCATCTTCTCTCTAACTCGCCCCCTGCCTTTTCCCCTCCAACTTTCCCACCGTCACAATGTACTCTAGATGGCTTTCTGATGACATGACTAAAACACTTACGTCAGTGTGTCTCAATGTCGGGCTTCACGTTTACACCACAAAAGCGGTAAAACAGGCAGTTTTTAATGGCGGGGGGGGGGGGGGGGGAGAGAGAGTGTGCATGAATTGACCTGTTTTTCGTCTAACCCCAAACGTAAACCCCCTTCCCCCCCCCCCCTTTTTCCACGCCATTTTTTTGTCGTGCGGAAGAACGTTTCAATGCGTACGTTCGTGAGAGTGTGTGTGTGCGGGCGCGTATCTATACGTGTATGTGTTTACTGCGCGTGTGGAGTATGCTCCGAGAGCCAGGGACAGTTATTGATTGATCTGAGAAGCCACACCAATTTGCCTGTCAAGGTTGTTACACGTTCACGTGCTGTTTTGTTGGTATGTCGTTCTACTTATTCTGACCGTCGTCCTGGAAATTCATATTTGTAGCACTCTGGATTTCTGTCGTTCCTGTTCTCTCATCCAGGCTGAAACATTACGTCTGAGTTTTGTTCTAACGTTTTCTCGAGACGCCGCAAAATAGAGAGAGAGAGAGAGAGAGAGAGAGAGAGAGAGAGAGAGAGAGAGAGAGAGAGAGAGAGAGAGAGAGAGAGAGAGAGAGAGAGAGAGAGAGAGAGAGAGAGAGAGAGAGAGAGAGAGAGAGAGAGAGAGAGAGAGAGAGAGAGAGAGAGGAGAGAGAGAGAGAGAGAGAGAGAGAGAGAGGAGAGAGAGAGAGAGAGAGAGAGAGAGAGAGAGAGAGAGAGAGAGAGAGAAACAGACAGGCAGGCAGACAGACAGAGGAAGATGTGTTTAGGGTGACGAAGAAACGCATGGCGAGTTGACTTACTGAAAGAGTTAGGAGCAATAATTATGTGTAGCAGGGTTTTCGTGGCGCAGTGGTCAAGTCGCATGCATGGCGCTCTGAAAATCGTGGGCTCGTTTCATGGACGCATCATTCAGTTCTAGACTGCAATTTTTTTTTTGGGAAGGTCCCTGGAGATTGTTTCTGGAAGGGCCAACTTCCTGTTTTGTGTTACGCAGAGGGTACGCGACTGATTGTTTTCCTGAGAGAGACCGGTACTTATGGAATAGAACTGGTGCTGCTAAGTCGATCCACTGGACTTCAACTTCGGTAGAATGTTGACTTGAATTAAGAATCGACATCATAGCACTCAGGACACTCCCAAAAGCGCCCCACCCCTATCTTCAGCAGTAAGCGAAAAGTTGTAGTTCCGATGGCACCAGTAAGTGTCTGAATGTATACCAGTCTCGCCCTTCCCCTGAGTGTGGAGCGTCTGCCAGATCATCTGGCAACTCCTCGCAGTGCCATTCTCCTTAGACTGTAATGATCTGTCTGTTCCTCCGCACTGTTCACTCGTTCCCAGAAGGTCCTCACAATATCTAGCCTGTCATACATCAATTCACCACCAAGTGGTGCAGAGCCAGCCAGTCTATCTGTCTGCTCATTTCCCATCACACCGGCATCACCTGGAGAACTTCAGTAGTGTTTTGTATAATCTGCCGTGTCGTATCAAAGCAGTAGCTATGCCCTGTCTGACATTACTTTCGGTTACCTGTACTAAAACTACTAAGACCGTTATCACTGTGTATGGCCGTTAGTCACGGCTTTTGACGCACAGCAAAATCTGGCGATAAAAAACACATTGTGTGTTTTCTGTTTGGTTATCTCGCGTGTTTCCGTAACTGCTTGTGCAGGACAAGTGTTTGTTTAACGCAGTCAATTTTCACTGGATGTTTGTACATCTGGATTGTTCATGCTGTTGCTGTCAAATGGATTGTCTGCATTGTGGAGAAAAAACACGAAACACATGCATTTTGAGTGTCTTGTAATTAAAATATTGTTTAAATGCTAGCGTCGGGTATAATCCCCTATCGCAGGGCCTCTCGCCTCATAAACAGCGGGTCGCCCGTCTGGTGTGTCGCACAAAGTTCGAAATTCCGTAGCTGCAGCAGCAAGCCACCGGGATTCCGGAAACACGTGTATTCGCCAACTTGGGGACTGATCAGCTTCAAACCCCACGACTTTCGAAGCGCGAGGCAAAAAGCTTAACCACTTGACAGCACGAACACTCCGGTTCTCGCGTGTCTGTTTCGCTTATCTATTTAGGGGCCTCCGTGGCGAGGTAGTCGAGCCGTTTGCCTCCTCTTTTAATGTGGTGGTTTCATTTCACGGTTGCCTTGTTCTGTAGAGTGCAGTTGTTTCAAAGACCCATATAGACTGTCGCCTAAGCTACGATGTTCGTTCTTTATGCGACGCTCTTAGCAAGCAGCTAGCCTTTTTGTGAAGATACACCGGGCTGATATGGGTTTAAATCCGGCTCAGTGAAGTCGATTCTCCTGACTTTCGTTTTATTTCGATTCTCTGTTTTTACGAGTACAGATCAATACGTGTGATATTATTTCTCATGAAATTAGAGAATTGTGCTTGATGTTTCCAAATGTGGACCAGCTATGTGTGTTTGGTCTGTTACATTGGTGTTTACTTGTAAGATCGCAGTGGAATTGATCTCATACATATGCCGGACCCGAGGAAGCATTCGTTATATGGATAAGCAGCCTACATCACATTCTTGGAATAAAGACTTTGGTTGTGCCCACAATCCAATTCTTATCATCGTTCATTGAAGTTAAGTTTTCATTGGAATAACTTGTTTTTAATGTTTTACAATGACCCCGGGGTAGGTATCGCCTTCTGCTATTCACAAACATAGGGTCGTCGTACGTCTTATTGGTTGTACCACACTGATTCTGTCCCTGGCGCGAGTGAACGAACTTTTACTGGATCGGGTAGAGCAGGTAGTGTCTTCAGGTGATGGACTAGTACCCGGTTCAGATCTGGCTAGCAGCGAGGATGCCTGGAGTGCCACCGGTGTCTCAGGAGTCTTGGAAACAAGTGCAGCAGAACATTGACATCATGCAGTCCGGTCGCCGGCGCAAGAAGCGGCACAAGCTCTCCATCAACCGGCTGTGCTCTTGCATGGTGGCACAGCCGCCCGATGACTTTCCTGAGAGCAGCCGTCCCTTTGAGAAAAAGTCCCCGGTATGTATTGTGATCTGTGTAAGCGTCATTTATAGATCCTGCACCTCCTCCTCCTTTTTATTATTATACTTCTCCTCTTCCTCCTCCTCCTTCTCCTCCTGTTCTTCTTCGTCAGCTTTCCTAGCCATTTAGGGTTTATTGCTACTGATATCACAAGCCTCCATTCATCAGTTTCACGGCTTGTTTACATTTCTGCTGCGAAACATAGTGAGATGTTAACAACGGTTTGGGTCTTGCCTAAGCTTCAGCCCCCAGCCTTGCGGACCAGGGTTCACCCATCCATTTATGAAAAACAAACTAACGTAAAAATCGACCACTTTTAACTTACTGCGAGCAGTCTCGTTTATATTTGTGGTTTTTATATATATTTGTTTACATTAGTTGTTTTAAGTTGTCAGCAGTAATAATGAACGAGTTCATTCGGACATTCATATATATATATATATATACACACACACACATAAATGCATGCATGCACACATAAATACATACATACATACATACATACATACATACATACATACATACATACATACATACATACATACATACATACATACATACATACATACATACATACATACATACATACATACATACATACATACATACATACATACATACATACATACATACATACATACATACATACATACATACATACATACATACATACATACATACATACATACATACATACATACATACATACATACATACATACATACATACATATACACATACACAAACAAACACACACACACACACACTTCAAACGTCAGAAATAACTCAGTGTTCCGACACAAGAACTGGTTAGGCTTACATATACGATGTGCATGAATGAAGCACAGTTCCGCTACAGTGACAGTGACTTACAGCAACATGCTGGGTATTACTCACGCTTCCCCATACAACGCTCCACTGACTGACGCCCTGTGAGTCTTACTTATGTCAGATCGATATCACCATTTCCATAACAAAAGGACCCCCCTCCCCCGCCCGCCCCGCCCCAGCTCTGTGTAACAGGTGAAGAAATAAGTCAGCGATATATGTCAACCGAACCAATACTGAATGCTATATGCAGACAGCAAATCAAATGATTTGACCATGTAACAAGATTGACAACAGACATGGTACCACAGAGAGCAATGCTATACAGGCACAAAGTAACTGACCCAGAGGTCAGCCACGCAGAAGATGGGCCGCAGAAATATCAGAGACAGCGAAAAGCACTTTATACGAAGCGAAGAAAAGGACCCGTTCCAGATATCACTTCCCAGGGAGGTTATGCAGGGTGTTTCCTTTTTTTTTAAATAGAAAAAATGGAAGGATGCCCATACACAAACTGTTAAAACAAAGGTTCCGGTATTCGCTACAAAGTCTCTGTGACGGTAGCATTGAAAAAGAAAAAGAAAATTGCATGAAATGTTATACCGC